>VYXF01006260.1:170420-199148 GCA_013397295.1 Polioptila caerulea | reverse complement strand
CTTTCCTTTCCAGGATCTTCTCGTTCATACAATTGCAACTTCCCAGCGCCAGTTCTTACTTTTCACTAATCACTAAATAACCATCCCTCACCCCAGCGTTTGCATCACGACGCTGTTGTGTGAGCATAAGCGTTTACTCATAAGCGTAGACGTAATGCGCACCATCAGAAATACTTGGCACTGGGTGTTTCCCATGTTAAAACTATATCTGCTGTCCGAAAAAGGAATAGCTCGGAGAGCCAGGCAGCAGTCAGCAGCTGAAGTGACCTGTGAGGAGCAGACTGAGAGGAGCTCCACAAGGCTCAAAAGTATGGCTTGAAATGAGTAGTAAATAGACTTACAGCTGGGACTGGTAGTAAATGGAAAAAAAATTAAAAAATAAAAATAAAAAAGAGACAAAATCAGACAACAAATCATCCCTAAGGGGGGAAAAAAAAAGCAAACAGCTGTAGTTTTGACAAGAATGCTTCAGAAGGAAACTTTCTAGTTTTCTGTTTATATATATGCAAATTTTCTGTAATTTAGTACTGAGGCTTCCCTAATATTAACACAGGGACCCTGAATTTTGTTATTCAGTAGGATCAATTCCTATTCTGTTTTGGTTTCCCCAACCCAGGTCTGTACAAGCAGCAGAGGGGGCTGAGGATGGGCCCCCCCAGCTCTGAAGCCCATGATGCCACGCATGCAGGTATTTGCCCAGATTCCTGATAGCTAACTGCATAGCAAACCCAAGCATGCCTTCAGCTACTTCGAGTGTATTTTAAGAAACTCATGAAACTCTTGTGCAGGATGACTCATAGCATAGCAGTCCCATTAATGCATTTAAACATAAAACGCATATGCCATAAAGGGATATCCCAGGGCCTGCATTTCTTTCTTTTTTTTTTTTTTTCCCCAGAAATACAATTCCGTTAATGCCTGCAGATTGTTTCTGAGTGATTCACCACAACTCTCAAAGCACGCTATTTTATTTGGCTCCTCTTATAGGTAAAGCACATGCAAGTATCTATCAGACCTTTTGTTTTACTTTTCCCCTCCTGGAAGTTTAATGATTGGAATGCTGCTGCTGGGTGAATTTAGCTGGTAGGATGCCTCATGTGTGGGCTGCCTCCTGAGACTGCACAAGGTGCATAGGGGGTGGGGGGAGGGTGTCAGTAACTCTGGGGACAGGGGAAGGGTGAAGACACCTGAAAACTGCAATGGACCAGCATAAAGGTACTCATGGGCATTAGCAGTGTGTACCAGTGTCCCCTGTAGCTCTCTCATGACTGAGGCTCAGTGTGAGCAGAAATGAAGGTGTCAGTATCCTCACCCTCCCAAAGATCCCCCTCTCTCAGCTCCTGTGTCAGATCACTGTCCCTGCTGAGGATCTGTTGCACACATTGTTGGAAGCTGTGTCCTTCATCTGCCCAGCCTCCCATCCATTTAAAACCTCTGGGTCCACACCATGGGGACACAGCAGCACCTGAGCACAGTGCAGCTGTGCAAGCATACTGCAAGCTACTGGCAGCCAAACAGGGCATGGCACCCACTGGAAGGGAAAAAAGCACCTCTTGTCATCCTGGCTCCCCTAAAAAACACCTGGCATGTGAGGAGAGCAAAGGTACACACAGCATTGTACCTCACAGTCTTGCCACATTCTCCTAGTACCTGGGCAGCCTTTTCTCATGGGCATTACAGCCATTTCATGCTCTGTATGTATGTCCCTGCTAACTGGAGCCCTAAAACTGGGCATGTAGTCCCCAAAGGCCAGGAAAAGATAACCCCTGGGGCATTCATCCCAGAAGCACTGCTGGGTGCCCTCTTCTAGTTGACTGTATAGGCTAAACCACAGTTGACTGTCTGCATGTCTACTGTGACTGAGACAACTAAAGCCTAAATCTCATAGGTCTTTGCAAAACAGGTGAAGTTCTTGACAGAAGGAAACCTTTGTTGCTTCTTTAAAATGCCTGGCATGCTGTCAGGTAGTCAAAGCATTAATGTCGAGGCTAAAATACAGTAGCGACTATCACTCAAGTTAGTCTTATATTTTGGGTACAGAACATAGGAAAAGGTCCATATCCAAACTCCTCTCCATCCCCACCAAATTCACTTCAAGATGCAGAGAAGAGAAGTGATTCCCACTTAGGCTTTTCTGGTTTTTCTAATTTTGGCCAATCCCCAAAATGCAAAAAAAAAAAAAAAACCAAACCAAAAAAAACCCAAACGAACAAAAAAAAAGATGCCAAGGATGGTGTCTGATGACCTGCACAGCATCCTCATTCTCAAAGGGCTGGAACTTGTCCTCCTTGCCCATCTCTGCCAGTGCAGGCATGCAACCCTGGTTTGTTTAGGAACGAGTGGTGAGAACGGAAGGAATTCCAGGAAGAGATTTGTGAAAAACTGTTGCAGTATTTCAGTATTAGAAGATTTTTTGCAGAAAATGGGGCTCCCATACTTGCCATAGCAGCCTTGTGTTAGTTGCTGGTCACACCACTGGCTTTCAAGCATCCAGGCTTATCTCCTGTATTAGTCTCCTCCTGAAATCAAAAGCTATCTTTTGGGGTCTTCCTTCTATTCCCTGCACAACCCTTCATAAATCCATCTCCCCCTTCCCCAAAAAAGACTTTTCAGGGTCTACCTGCTTAGCATATGTGATGAATACCATCATGGTAATTCCCAGTTGTGCCTGTGGTGAATTTGAGCCTCAATGACTTTACAGCCCTTCAAAATGAACCAGGGCAATGCTGCACATCTCCAGTGGACAGCACTGAAAATCACTGTGGAGCACAGATCAGTGCACAATTACAGACCTAATGCAGGGAGAAAACATTGACTCTGTGGATGAGTCCTGCTATCCAACTGCCAAAAAAAATAAACTATGAGACAGCAGAATACAAGGAACCATCACTCAGTCCTGATGTTCCAAAGGGACTTGGTACCTGTGAGGTGGGCAGGGATGAACTTTGGAAGTACATGCCTGGCAAAGGACAACAGTGTGCAACAGGCACCTTCCCAATACTCCCAAAGTCTAAGGAGCTCTCAGTCAAAGGACATTGCAATATCATTACAAAAAGTAGATCCTGCCTTGGAAAAGGCCAGTCAAAGCAAGCAGGACTGCTTGCTGTTTCCTCACTTCCTGGAGTCCCAGCTGCTAGGCAAGGATCTGGGACTGCAGCAGAAAAAAGAGCCTGTGGGATGTCTATCACAGAATAGGCACATCCTAGCAGAGGAGAGGTCTTGCCCAGCTCAGATTTGTCAGAACTGTGGCAAGGTGAATATTGCTTTTCATCTATTTTTTTCTCTTCTTTGAAACAGCCAAGCAGCTTAGTGTATCTGTGAGATGAAGAACTGAGGAATCCAGAATTCCTGGTGCTCAGGCATTGATCTTCCTTTTCCTGTTATTTTATTTAAGAGAATTTTTGTTGCATGGTTTTCAAGCATGCCTTGCCCTCATCCAATGCTTGCACTCACCTGAGCAGCTGCTTTTCCTTAGATGCTCACAAAATTATCTCTGTTGTTCCAGTTCTCTGACCCTTTATAACTAGAGCAGCCAGAGGCAATGAGAATTGTGTAACCATCTCCCCACTTCCCAAGTGCTTGGGACAGGTCTGGTAACTTTGATAGTATGTCTCATGGGACACACAGAATAAATCTCTATTATATTAGGGCACTTATAAATAAACTGGCTGCTTGCTACAGGAAAAAATGAAGAGGTCTTTATTTTAGTTACCGGATGAGAGAGGCAAGGCTCGCAAACATTTTGGCTAATATTAAACTATTGGTAAACTATGAAAAATAAATATCTTTATTTTAAAAGTTATCTCAAGCCATGTAATGAAAATTAAACTACTGCTAGATTGAAAGCCAACAATTTTAAACCAGCATGTCATCTATAATCTACTGGCATACAGAATTACCCTGCACAGATGGGGCTCAAAGAGTAGTCATATGGCCAGGTGATAAAGAACTAAAAGTAATGGTTTTTATAGCAGAACAGCATCTGTGATAACCCACAGCCATCCTCAGACACTGTGGAACTTGTCGGCAGATTCCCTGCTAAGATATAAAACACATGATGAGCACGTAGTGACATCAAAAGGAGTGCAGTGTAATGGTGTTCAGATGTCTCCCCTCAAGCCCACACAAAAGCTGCTCTGAGGGCTGCTGTAGCTCGGAACTCTCAATGATTCCCTTTTGATAAGCCTGTTGTTATCAAGTCCAAGGAGTCTTATGAGCAGCATGTCCTGACTTTGTTCCTTTGCTAACTGAAGAGCATGAAGGCTTCTTCTGTTGCCTGAAAGACGTGTGAAGGTTCAGGTCTTAGACCTCAAATCCTGTTTTTACTTCAGAAGTTGATTGCACAAGCGGACAGTGAATGAGTGTCTCCGTTTCCCTTGCGGTCAGAGAAGATCCTATTCATACTGAGTTTACAAGCAAACACTTCCTTTGGTAAGCTCCCCATGCAATTCAATTCATGTGCGTGCTTTCAGGCTCTGTCTTTGGGTCTGGACTAACATCAGAACAAGCAAGAGAGGCAGGCTCTCTTCTCAGCCCACCACAGCCTTTTCTGCAGTGCTTTGAAATGATGAAACACACTGTGTTTTCTGCACACTGCTGCAGTCCTGTCAACTCACTGGGATTATTCATGCATCAGGAGGCTAAGCACATACATGGGTATCTACTGGATGATGTACACCCAGTCCAGAATTTTACTTGCTTAACAATCAATCTAATGTTTTTGCTCTTTATAGTTACTGGCTGGGAGCCTAGAATCTGCTGGCACCTACACACAGGATTCTCCTCTGAGCATTCTGTGACCACGTCAGGTGTTTGAAATATTATGTATTAACAGTGAGTACTTTATGACCAGCAAATAAATTATTATCTATGGAAGACTTGGAATTTGCAGTCAGTACTAGTCTGCACCTGTAGTGAGGAGCCCTCAGCTTAAGGCTTTGGCTGTAGTAACAGAATGGAAGACCTGTCCTTGGGATATTCTAACATTTTCCTCTCCAGGAAGTCCTTTTCTAAGTGCCTCTTCTTCACTGTAAAACAGAGCATTATCCATTAGGCAAATGTTTAGTTAATGAACACAGCAGGATCCATACATGAAGATTTTTAGGGAAGGTGAAGATTAAGATTCACTTGAAATGGCAGTGAAATTTAATAAAGTTGCCCAGTGAATTCTAAGCTAGCTCTGGCCACAATACTGGAGCTATTCTTGAGAAAAATGTCATGAGGTACTAATGACCACAGGTAGGTAAGACCTTTGTCACCAGCCACTCATGAGGAAACATGAGTATCCAAGAGGACATTGTCTAAAATAAGGCACTGTGTTGGCCTTGGCTGTTGAGTCATCAGTATCACTTCCTGCAGCCCCTGCTCTTGCTCCGGGTGTTTCTCAAGGGAGCAGTGACTTAGTCTTTTTGATTCCTCTAGAATGAATAAGATCATAGCTCCAGAGCAATAATGATGAATATGTCCTTGATTCAGAGGAATGTGCACTCCTTTTAGCACAAGTGTGCTAAATCTTCCATGAGATGCCTGCTTGATTAGTTTTTATCTTTATTCGTCATGGCTTCACTGATTTGAAAACTTCAGACTCTCTAGCTGTAAAGTGGAGAATTCACAGGAAGAATCTGTTCAAGTGAGAGAGGGAGCTGTGGTAATGGTGTGTGCCTCAGGATACTACTGAAAGCTGTTGTATGTGGATCTCTCTTGCCTTTAATTCAGTATTTGCCTAGACATTTCTTTATTCCCTCAAAATACTATGTGGAACTTCTCTAGCAGAGACAGATTCTCACCAGTTTTCAGTGACAAATTCTTCTCAGCTACACTGAGGTTTGCTGCATTTGTAAAGCACACCTTACGGAAAAAGAAAAAAAAAATCAACCTGACCTCTGAATTTCTTTTTTAAAATATCATTGCAAAATTTCTGACGTCAGACAATGAGACACAAATTACCCTGTGAACTGTTAACATATGCCTGTTTACATATGATATCTTATAGCCAAAGCAGATTAAGATTTGAAGGTTTAACTGGTGTTGAGTTTCCACTTCTGTGAATCATACAGATCATACAGCTTATTCATCACAGGCACTTATTTTTATTCTTTAACTCTTTCAAGCTACTTCTTCCCAGAGCAGTTTAGGGGGAACGTGGGACACACAGGAACAGAGAGATCACAACTGCACAACAAACCCTGAACTTTGCAAATGAAAGAGCAAAGAGCTGGCATTAACTGCAGCCACCCCAGTGAATCAGTAGTGGTTTGTATCTTGCACCAGGTGAGCTGGCAGGCACAGAAGCCTTCCCCAGTTGCCAAGGTTAGTCTGTCCTTCCACCTAGTTAAGTGCCAGCTGCAATGGATGCTGATGGCCAACCCTGGAATCTTTCAATTGAAGGAGGAAAATTACTTGTAAGAACCAACAAGACAGACCCAGCCATGACAAAATCAACAGGATGGCTCAAGTTCCAGGTTCAAAGGAAAAAAAATACCATTCATCATGCTAAGATTCCTTGGATGTTATGTTATAGTTTAAATTCAGAAATGCCAAACACTTTGGTGAGAACTTCATGGATATCAGTAAACACAGGCAGTACATTCTAGCACTTGAATCTGTGTGGTGCATCACTGATTCTAATCAGACTCAAGTACTCTCACCAGCAACCCTGACACAAGTGAAGGAGTATCTGTCTTTTTCTGGATAACATGGCCATATTTTAAGAGAGGCATCTCTGCTGATAAAAGAAAGAAACCTACCTTTATTTGAATACACATGCCTATTCACCTCAGATGTGATTGTTATTAAAGCTAGGCAGTTGAGTGCTGCCAAAAATCAGTCCATTTCTTTCAGGTGAAACCACGAAGGATTTCAGAACTTAGGCTGCACTTCACTTGCTTTTCAAGTTCTCTGATTCACTGGCACTGCCTGGCTCAGGCTAGCAAAGGAGAGAAGGAAGATGATGTATTTTGAAGCAGGAATATGAACATCCAAAAAACCTTTCCTCTTAGAGTGGCTATAAGTGACTGTTTGAGTATTTGTTCTTTTCATTTAAAGTGTTGCTTCAGATTTGTTTGGTTTCTTCCTCCCAGCTGCATCATCTTAAGCAGGCAGTTCCCCTTATTACCTGTGGATTAGCTAACAGAGGCTGAGTGCAGCACTGTGATGGGTGAAGCCTCTTTTTCACGTAGGACAAGGTGTAACCAAGCCAGCAATCTCCCTCACAGCATTACTCACTGGAACATGAGGGCAACGAACCATATCAGGAACTGCAGCAATCCAAGGCTATGCTGGTACAAATGCCACAGGTAGCAAACCAAACCTGCTGCCACCAGTTTGTTGGTAGGAATCTGTGTATAATTTACCATTTATAATGTTATGTGTTATTGGAAGGCACACTGAAGCAACCCAGACACTTACACAAACTAAATTTGAAGTGCAACACTTGTGGCCATGGAAGATGTATGTACATCTTTCCATCTGAAAACTTGGGAGGCTGGTTATCACTAGGGATTGAATTAGATCCAAGAGGACAATGTTAATGCACCTCTGCCAGAAACTGCAGAGCTTGTTTAACCAATGCAAGTTTCTGTTTCTGACTGTTCTGCTTAGAAATGGCTCAGGAATAAATTTAACCACAAGCTTAAAGATGAAACAAAAAGGACATTCCCTCCCCCCCTTTTTTTTTGGTTGTTTTTTTTTTTTTTTTTAAGTGCTATTTTTAACATCCTCCCTTGTGGCACTTAACTGAAAATTGGTGATTCACCTTAAAAACTATAGGTTTGAGCACTGAGGTATCTTAAAAGGGACCTGATTTTACACATAAAAATACAAACAAGTAAATACTGCTCAACCACCCCCAGTCCCTTTCAGCTATTTCAGCTAGGCTTCCATGGCAGAAGCACCCACGCTCACTGCTGAGTTGGAAGAAGATGCTCCTTGGGGGTTAGACCACATAATGAAAATTAGCCAGCCAATTCCCATGAAGTGTTTTGAACACAAAAGCCCAGTGCAAGTAATAATGGTTCAGTTCTCTTTTTCAGCTACGAAATCAGCTTGCAGATTAATATTCTTCAATTACAAAATAACAATTTTCAGCTTGAAGTGGTTTGTGCTCTTAAGTGCACTTGGAGTTAATAATGGTCTATGAAAGGAGAGCTGTTAGCAAACAGTAACCCAGAGTGAAAACCTTAGCATAGGGGTACCTCAGCTATATTTTACATGAAATGTTGGATTGTAAACACAGAAAAATTACATAGGAAAATACCATCTAGCCCACTAAGGATCCCAAAGCTCAAAGAAACCTGTATTTTCTGCTTACATATGCCAAGAGATAATTGCCATCTGACTGCCGAGGCAGCTCCTTTTACTTATGGCTATTTCTAACTCATATATATATGCCTTATCTGCCTGATATGTTCAGATCAATTTAGGCAATAAATAGTGCCACAAAGTTAAGGTTCTTTTCTGGATCTCTGCCCAAAAGCATAGATATCTGAAGCTTATATAAAAAGAGATTAACTGTGTTTCAATCCAAGGCATATGGTTACAGTATATTTGTACTATTTAAAATTTAGCTATTGGAATACCTCTGTAAATAATTGTAGTTTTCTAGCCTACAATATTAAGGCAAAGCCTTCTGGGAGTCCCAAATGCAAAAACCCTGAATTAAATGCTTATGAATTTCAAAAGAAAAGCCTAAGTCCGGGCAGAGAGTTCAAAAGTTATAAAGGCAAATATCCCCAAAGCTGAGTGGTTGTTCTCTGTGGCCACAAACAAGGTATAAGTGTGCAACACTTTCTGAAAATTCATCTCTGAGGTTTGTGTTAAAACATGGGCATGGTCCCAAGCACTGAAAATCCTTGGTCACAGTGCCCTACTCCAAGCATTCCCAGTAGTTACAGAGACAGTAACAGAACTATCTGCAATATAGAGCAAAGATCTCATTATTACAAGCTGGCAGGATCTGCATCTCTAATACAGTGAAGAAACTAGCACGCTGACAAGGAAGTTTAAATGCTTTATTTACCAAATGCAAGCTTGTAGAAATTCAGGAAGGTAGAAAAAACCCAAACAAGTTTAACTGGAATTCCTTATATTCCTGAGTTCAAAAAATTCTTTCAGTTACAGCAGAGACCTTCAATGTCGGCTATAAATGAAACATTTTACAATGACTTACCTATAAATGAAACACTTAACAAATAACAATCAGTTATACAATCTATTTAGAATCAGTTACTTATCTCACAAGACCTCTAATAACAAATTTTCTTTGTGGCAGTAGCATATCCAGCTCACGTGTCCAGTGTTGACCAGCTTTGTTTTTTCTGACTGTCAAGCACTCTTTTAAGTATTTCATCTGGTACAAGATCTGATCTTTTTACATCAACATGGCTACAGCCCATTTTAGGGCATCTGTTAAAAAGAAAAGAGAGACTCCATTAAATTGGAAGAATTGTATTTGTCAGATATAGGCTTTTGCATAACATCTACTAGCTTTTTTTTTTTTTAATCTGGGATTCACTCTTTCTCTCAGTTGTTTTCTATTGTCCTCTTCACTAGCTCTGTGTGTAAAAAAGAAATCTATCTCAACTGGCGAGAATCATCAGCTTAAGGAAGGAAAGAAGGAGCACAGTGAGAGATGGAGCCTTTCACCTGTAGATCACTCTTGCTTCAAGCACACAAGCTGCCTTCATCAGCAATGATATCAGCACTGCATGGACACCTTCCTGTGTTGCTTTCTCTCTTTGCAGTCCTCTATAAATACCTCTTACCTTACTAATCTGCAGTGGAGAAGTATAATCTTCACTGGCAGATAAGTAGGGAAATTATTTTCTAGGGAAACAAATAAAAGGGAATGAGTCTTGCCACAACTGACTGGTGAATCAGTGGACTATCTAGTTGGTGTAAAAATCAACCTGACCTTTTATGAGCTGTGAAAGCTCAGAAAGGAGAAATGGGGTCAAATTAACAGCCTCTAGATGATAATCACGTACAAAATGTCTTACAGCTACTTGAAACAGCCAGATAAAGACAGCAGGGTGAAAGATATTCAGGGATCAAAGGTCATTTTCCTTTGCTGTTGGCCCAAACATACACAGGTGGTATCTGTAGTCAGAAGTACAACTTTTCCTGAATTTTTCCTCTCCTAGAGAAACTTTTGTCTGAGGTGATGAACTTATTTATACTCACTACCCATAACTTTTACTCCAGATTTGTCCACAGCTTACTGTGTTTGTCATAGATCAGTCATTTAATTGCTCTGTGCCTCAGTTTTCCCATTTATCACCTTAATACAGCAATAGCTTGCCAGATTAATGAATAACAAGTGCTCAGAAAGCTTCCCACATTTCCTGTAAGCATAAAGAATTAGTATGTCCTTCCAGGCAGTGGAAAATAGTGAGCAAACCAAGAGACGTAAGAGTTGCCTCCAGGAGTGTGTGACAAGTCTGTCAGCACAGGGCTGTATGTACGTCAGCTGAAGGGCTGGCAGGCAGGCACTGCTCTGCCAAGGGCACTGAAGGGATCCCGTGGATCCAAACTGGGAAGTACTTGTGAGGAAGCAGCCACTCTGTGTCTCCAGAGTGAGCAACAGCTCTGCTCCCAGAGTCAGGGTAGCGAGGATCCTGCAGTCACGCCCTGCTCTGCCAGGACACCTGCTCACACAGGAATATCCCTGGCAGGAGCAGAGCCCAGCAGCCACGCCACGAGATTGGGATACTGAAACAGGGAACTTGCTGCAACAGCTGACCTGTCTTCCCACCACAGCAGATGATGGGTTTTCAAAGTAACTGCATTTTCATGGGAAAGTTTAAAATTACAGTAGGTTGGTCAGACTGGGCAGAGAAAACCAAGGAGTCCTTAATTTAGTTACAGTGAAGCTGTGGCATTGCCATGTGTGTGCTTTTCTAGCACTGGAATAACTGCTGTAAAAACAGTAAGGCTGCAAGCTAGAAGCTCAATATTAAAAACTACCAGTGTTCAGACTGCACAAATAATTTCAGTTTGGGTGTAAGGTAGCTTTTAAAGCTAGGTGTTGTACAGCTGATATGATCTTTTTAACTCCAGAGTTTCTCTAGCCCTCCATTTCTTAAAAGGTAAAATAAAATTCAGTCATGTGACCCTATTTGTTTTTCAGCAGAGCAGAAACTTTTGGTACACTACAACAATTTCTCCCAAATTGACATTATTCTGATGGATTTAACAACAGAGAAAAATATTTAGATACGAATATCCTAAATTCAGTACCAGAGAAGGTATTCTTATCACTGGGCTGTTGAGCAAATGCTTTTTAGCCTCTCTCTATCCTTGAGAACACTCACTGTCCTCCAACTTGAGAGCTATTTCCCAATTCCTGTTCATTTTTTGAGCCAAGTTTCTGTCCATTCACGTTGCTGGTTTTGTTGTTATTCCCAGTATATTGCACCCATTCAAGATTTTTCCCTAGACTTTGTAACACAAGCAAGGTACTTCCATCTTGTCCTTCAAGCTGTCTTGACACCGAGATAGTGGCTGGGCATCCCAACTGATGCTTAGTTTATAGCAGTGCTTTCCCATAGCAGGGAAGGAGCACGGAATAAAAACTCCAGCTCCACCTTTGTAACCCCCATGGAGGACTGTGTAGAGCCTAACAGAAATGCCAGAGCAACAGATGGAGGAAATAAGCTGCCTTTGGCATTATCTTCAGGGAAATCAGGTTGCTGGTCTCTTGAGAGACCTTCCTGAGCAAATTGCACATTCATTAAGAAGTCCACAACTGGTAAGTTTCCATGAAGTCATCAGCCCCAGAGCAGGAGGTTCTAGCATAAATGGTGTAAAAACAAATGTGAAATCAATGATGAGATGATATGTTTTCTCAGCTTGCTCCAAAAAGCATTAAGTGTTAAAGCCTCTTGTCTTTTTCTTCTTTTTTTTTTTTTCTTAAAATCATTCTCATTTTCAAAATTTACTGTGGGGAATTTGAGGTTTAAGAATTCAACTGTTACATCTTTTCATTCAAAAAAATATGTCCCATGTGGAAAAGTGAGACTATTTTGGTGATATAAGGAAAGAATTATTTAACTACATCATGGTACAAACTACCCTGCACTATCTGATCTCATTCTTAAATTCTGTTCTACCTAAAATGCTGTGGTTTAATATTTCTCATTTTAAACTCAGTCATTTTAATATTTCTGCACTGTACTGGAATATAACTGCAAAAGAAAGTGCACAGAGGAATTTTTTTTCATTTACTTCAAGGCTTGCTACATAAGCAGTGGGAACAAATCAGCAACTATATTTTAGAAATCTGAGGTCTCTCTTTGTTGGTCATGGCTATATGAAATCTCTACTTCTGTTGTTCAGCTACAAGTAGCTGTAACTTCCCCACACAATTCCTGAATATTTCCTTACACATTGTTTTTATTACAAGGAAAAGCACCTTCACATGTCTAGTACTAATGAGGAGACTGTGACTTGGGCAGACACTGAGGTTTGACTTCCTGCAGCCTTTCCAATCCAAATACATTTCCTAGAACAAGTGGTGTAAAATTCCACTTACACAGCAAAGCAAATAGCTTTTCCACACATTCTTTTTAGCTTACCTGACTATTTTCTTTTTCTGCTTTTGAGTCTGGATTATTTCTAAAATGGCATCTTCTTCATAAACATGTCCACAGACTTTGTTCCGCACTGGCCTCTTCATTGTCATCTGTAATCAGCAAGGATTGATTTAAAGGAACTGGTAATGGCCATGCAAATGCTTCTTCTGAGATTTTATGTGAAACAGCAGGAAGTGTGTTTGCCACTCATACATGGCATTCCAGTCAAATTATGGGATGAGGTCCTGCTTGGTAAACTACATTCCTACTTGCATGGGTTTTTTTCCCAAGCAGTATTGCTCTTCTCTGATAATGCTTAAAATTTATACTATTTTGTTGTTAAATATAATGTTGTTTAACAGGTACTGCAGATTTGCAAAAAACAAACCAACAAAGAATATGAAATAACTATTTCCCTGTCAATAGCAGTGATACATACCTGTGTAATGGGACAAATAAAGTTCATCTGACTCTGAGTCACAGCTATATCTTCATCGATTTGTTCAATGGTGTCATTACCATGATCTATGAGAAAATAGAATGAGAAAAAAAGAAAAAAATTGTTTCTTATTTAATGTAGATTGCCAATACTTAAAATAAGCTAATAAAATTCAATATTTGCCAAGCACTATCTCACATAGTGAGATATCTAAAACACCACTTCATGTTTCTGCACCACTCCATGAACAAGACACTGCAAAAAATACTGTACTGTAATGTCTTTTAGAAAATGTGGATTTTTATATTGTAACCACTCGGGGTGTGTGTGTGTGTGTGTTTGTGTGTGTGGCTATTTACAGCCAACGCTAGAAAGAAAGGCTGGGATAGAAGATATGCAAAACCTTTGGTGTTCACTATTCAAGTTCACCAAACCCCAGTAACACACACATGAGTCCCCAGAACCTGACAAAGGATGAGATCTGGCAGTCTTACCCTCAATATCAGTTTGTGTTTGAGTGTCATAAATGGGCTTGCTGTATAGCCTGTACATACTGTGCCCACTTTAAAAGGAATTTGTACTGTTTATCATAATGCATCATTCATAAAGTGATGCTGTTGCATTTTGATAAGACTATAATTAGTGAAAAACAAAAGCTAAAATGTGTCACGGACAATAGAAATATTATTGAAGTAACCTTAAAGAGGAGGGGCAGAATGAAATACTGACAATTCCCAGAAAACACCCAATGGCCCAATGCCAGGGAATGAAGGGAAGACAAACGAGAATAAATCCACCTAGAGCTGGAGGAGCTGCAGGTCCCCACCTTTACCAGAAGAAGAAAGCAAGGTATAAGCAACTCTGTGTACCCAGGGGCACACCAACTAGTGTTCCATGCAGAAGTTAGTTAGCCAAAGTCAAAAGCTGAGACATGGGAGCAGCTACGGAAGAGAAAAATATGTATATATATATTTATGTATATTTAGAGAGAGAGAGAGAGCTAAGTATAGCCTTAATTAAATGCATACATGTTATTTTATCTTCTACCTCTCCTCTGTTACTGTAAATCTAGGCTTTTAGTTGAATGCATTTGTTTATCTTTGAATCCTATCAAGTAATAACAACAAACTTAACACCTGCCATAGCTTTCCATTCCTTTGGGGTAGTTCTGCAATGCCTTGGCAGAGGCAGAGAAGGGCCCTGGGGTGCAGTCCTCAAGGTGTCCCAAGCAAAGAGAACATTTTTCTTTCTAGCTGCACAAGCTGCACTCCAAAGGAGGAGTGAGACACATAAGTGAACACAGGCAGTTTAGAATTACTTCATGATTTGCCTTGCACAGTGTCTCAGCCTGGGTTCCCTGCGTTGCACACTATCAGCCAATCTTTGCAGGCCTGGTATTCAGTCTTCCACATCTATTAAGGACCAGTGTTTCCTAACTTATGGTCAGTCCTGCATGCCTGTGTGATACCATCACCTTCCAGATGATACCAGCACACATCACCCGTGGAGCAACCAGAACCTCTCACACCCAGCCTAGGCTTGGTTTGCTGCCCTGTGAGCCAGCACAGCTCTGGCTGGGGGACTCCTGGCATTGATGTTGCAGCCATTGCTCCACCACAGCACCTCTTGGTACACCAGGCCTATTTCCAGACCTCCCTCCTTAACAGAGCTTGCCCTTCTTTCCATTTCAATATTCCAAGTGTTTAGGAATGTTTCTGACCCAGGTGCTCTAACCCCAGGTATTAAGGTTGGAACTAAATGACCTTTAAGGTCCCTTCCAACCCAAACCATCTTATGATTCTACTCCTGTGGATACCACAGGAATACTCAGGCAATCATCAAGGATATTTCTGTGTCTGCTACTAAGGTCTCATGCAATCAATAGGGTGTGGATTCTGGAGGGGAAGGAGCTCAGATGTCCAATGTCAATCATAATTTCAAGGCTTTAATCTCCAAGAATATTAACATACCTTCATCAGACACTGATCATGCAACAAAAGCAAACACTTGCAAATCAAAAGGAAAAAGTGAGCAGAATTTAACTATAAATACCAAAACTGCAATGGTGTGGACACCAGAAACATGCTTATGTTTGTCACCAGTTTTCAGAAAAAATCTCTGTGACATATTATTCTTAGATTGCTCATATATATGGTTTATTCTATCATAAGCACATAGTACTTGAAGAAAGTACAACTTCTGCAGGGAAAAAGCTTTTTTTTAATGAAGCTTTTGAAATACCAAGTAATGGGTGAAATTCCACTAAGACAGCAAGGCTAAGCAATATTGGAGTTATTGGCAGGTGGCAGCTTTGGCATGGCTTGTTTTACTTCAATATCACAATGGGTTTTTTTCCACAAGGAATGACAAAAAAGAACAAGAGATTCAGATTGTCCTTAAATTCATATATCTGCAAATTTTGACATACTGCAGTTCTGATCTTTCCTGTGGAAAAAATTTAATTTTTCTATGTTGTACTTTGTTTCAACCTATGAACCTGGCATGTAATTCTACTGTACCAGGGCATCACATCAGTCAATGACATTAAAAAGCATCAGTAAATAGCAAGATC
This sequence comes from Polioptila caerulea, assembly GCA_013397295.1. Classification (NCBI taxonomy): domain Eukaryota; kingdom Metazoa; phylum Chordata; class Aves; order Passeriformes; family Certhiidae; genus Polioptila; species Polioptila caerulea. The sequence continues at coordinate 183,568 of VYXF01006260.1, read as the reverse complement.
TAGGGCAGGGGATTGCTTATAAAAGTTGATTTAAAAAAAAAAATCAATATGTCGGTGCCAAGGAAGGTGGGTGAATTTTTTCAATGTGAGGCTTGTGCCTATGACTTTACTTCTAAAACCCAAGACTGTAAGATAGGTATGTAAGTGGCTTTTTCTGGAGGAGTGTTCACCTGTGGAGCACCTCAAAGACTCTCCAGACTTTGCTAAAGAGTCATCACTTCTGTGTATGCTTACTTAGGTACCCATACAAGAATTTAGGAGACTGTAGTGAAGCATCCAAGTTCAAAAATATGAGCTCAAGCTTGGATACTGGTGCTTGAGACTCCCCTGAAGGCCTCAGGTCTCTAAATTATGTGAGCTAAATCCCAGGCTGGGGTAACTTTTTTCCCATCCTAGCTTTGGAAGCGATTCAGATGCCTCATGTTTAATGGTTGAAATTTCATGAGTTGAGACCTAATCCTTGTAGGTGGGGTATATTAATCTTCTTGGATTCAAACTGTCCTCTTGCTGCAAGCTTATCTTAAACACTTCAGGTTGCACTTCATTTGCAATGATTTTGTATACAGCCTATCAGAGTGGGGCCCTGGCTTCAAGAGGTGATCACAGCCCAAATGAATCATTATTTAAAATATTTCCTTTTCATAAGCAGCTAATATTTTTAAAAACAAATATGCAAGACTGGGATGATGCAAGTAATACCTCAAGCATGTCAATAGCAAATTAACATAAATCAGATAAACCACCCACAGATTTGTTGTTATTGCTTGATGTTCTACATTACAGGAGAAGAAAGGAAAATAACTTTTTTCAGTGACAGTAAATTTTGCAGTGATTACACAAGACATACACACACACACACATCCTAAGCTGGTCAGAAAGATGCTCTAAACTGTAGATCTCTATCTGTAGCCTCATACTGGAAGATGTTTTCATTAAGGTGAAAGGAATTTTTTTACCCAATGAAATATATAAAAACATGGAGGATCTAAATTGCAAGTCTGACTATTTTACAGAAAGAAATAAAACCACTGGATTATACATACTTCAGCTAAGTCAGGTTATATTTTTATAAAATTGAGTTTTCCTTGCAAATTAAAACCAGACACAGAAAACACTAAGTTATTGTTCCCAAAACTCAGATGTTGCCTTAAGTAACAGAAGTGCATACATCCATTTTGGTAGTCTGAGAGATCACACATTAAGTGCCTTAACAGTTTCTAGTTTTCCATCCCAGCCAACTGAAACATGTTATGAGTATTAATAACACATTTTCTATCTGGCTATCTCAGCAATGATGTTTACAGCTGTTGTAATAAAACTGCATTCTTATAAAGGTATCTATTCTTATAAAGGTATCTATTTTTGCTAACACTTCATAATGAATTTTGCAACTGCCAACTTTTTTTTTACTTATTTAATTTTAATTAAAAGCTGGTATTAATTTATATCTCTATCATTTTCATCTCTTGATAATATTGTGACTAACATGCCTTAGCTCAGTTTTTACTTAGACTGCTGAGAGAGACTGAGAACTTTTAGGCCAACTTTTAAAAAAAGGTGCAGAGATATTAACTGCTGGATTGTAAATTATACTAAGTATAGACACTATACATGTTAAAGAAACATGAGAGGAAAAATCCTCTCCACTGTCATAGTTATTTCTATGACTTCTGTCTGCTCACTGCTCCCAGTGTCAGCAATGCCCTCTCCCCAATTTCTGTTTCTCTAACCTGGTTCTCAGTGAGTATGTGTTGCAATGTAAACTCAGTTGATTTCTTTCCTTTTGTGCTGGGCTGTTCTGCCTTCTCACCTGCCACAGTCAGACACTAATCCTGAGAATCAAAGGGTAACATTAAGCATGTGGGATTGAGTCTTTGTAAGCCTGAGCCACCAGACAGACAAGGTCTTGGCTCCCAAGAGGGTCTATTGTACTGCTGACTCCATAGAAATAACAGCAACTCATCCAGGCTGGGAAAAATCCTATCTCTGAGAGCTCCAAGAAAAACATGAATGTTATGAGGACAAGTCAGATGCCAAGTGTTCCTGCCAGCAGGGCACAGAAATAATGAAAGGTGGGGGAGGTGAAGGACATTGTCACATCCAAGAGTTGTGCTCTAGGAGTCAGAAGGCATCTGGGGTGAGGAAGGGCCAGGGTCAAGTCTAAAGGAAGGACCTGACACAGCTGAGACCATCAGCTAATGCTTGAAAGTGGGTCAGCATGCTCATCACTGCTATGAATTTGGGTTAGCCTTCAGTCCAGAGAAACACACCAGAACAACTGTCCAGTGTCCTTCTCTAGGGATGGATCTGCTATAAATGCTGTTAGGAGTAAAAAGAAGAGAGGAAACACAGCGTAATACCTTACTGGCAAACTGTCCCAGTCTCTAGCAATTTGTGGCCAAGGACTTCTTGTGTCAGAGGTAATATCTTCATACTAAACAGGCCCGGGAGTTTTCCTTCAATTAATTTGTCTAAACTTGGAGAGGGGAATTTCAACCTGCACCTTTCAGCTTGACTAGAGACAGTTATCTTTGCTAGAAAGGTTAGCAACTGTCCAATTTTCCTTGAAAATTACTGCAGAGGCTGCAGGTTACAGTTTAATTTGATTTTTAAGAGGAAAAATAAGGTGTGCAAGCTACAGCTGCAGTCAAACAGTTCAAAGGCTTTGTGCTTTTTGCCAGAGGCATGCGATAGTTTAATTTGCCAACCAAGCCAAACCAGGCTTTGCATTGAAGTACATTACAATTTGATTACTTGCTGGTGTTGCAATACAAAGTTGATCTAAGGAAGGTGGCCTCTAACACGTTGCTCCAGATTGCAATTGCAAATTTACTTGCTCCTGCCCAGGCCAAGCAACTTGCTGGTAATTTACTGCCAAGTGCATTGTGTGTGCCCTGTTTGACAGATACTTGTGTAAAAAGCACATAGAGGTGCACTTGGTCAATCCAAAATAAAATGACAATCCTGTAAATATAAGCCATTCTTATTTTCCTGGAGTATGAAATACAAATTACATGAATGTATTAGCAAATTTTTAGCTCCTTTACGTAATAGTGGGGAAGGAAAGGATTGTGTCTTGCACTAAAAATCAATCCTCTAAAAACTCCTTTAATGCCATCAAGTTCACAGCACTTGTATATTTTACAGTATTTTGTCCCACTAAGCTACAGGTCTTTTAAAATACACTGTTCTAAATGCAAATACTGTTCCCATTTTACCCTTTCACTACTGAGTAGAGCTGCTTAATGCCAGTTTTCCAGAATGGCCTTTAAATGAAGAGAAACTGAGATTTGATGGAAATGTTATTGGACAAATCTTACAGGAGATTGAAAAGACACTTGCAGCTAGACACAATTTGCTGTTTAATATATTAATAATAAAATGTGACTACAAATCTTAGGGGAAAAAAAAAAAAAAAAAAAAAAAAGACAAACCAAGAACTCCAGAAAACCCTGTGAAACCTTCAATTCATACATTAATCAAAGTGAGAAGAGACCAACTTTGCCTTTAGATTTTGGGAAATTCAGACAGTTGTGCAGTGGGAATTGTGTCTGTAGAACAGAAAGGATACCTTTGATTATAAACCACACAAATCAAACAATTTGGTAGGCAAACACAGAGGCAGCTTTCTTGCTCCTTCTGTTATTGCAAAGAAACATGAGAAATCCACACTTCAAAGTCCTTGGATGACATTCTAAACTGCAGTTTCCTCATTGCTGCTGCCTGGACTCGATCTGAAGAAACTTCTGGGGGAGATGAAGATTACCTAAAACACATCATGAATGCTCATCAGTAAGCTCAGAGGAGCTACTATTACTAGAAAACCTAAGGTGGTCATATTCTTCCATCTTAACTACCATGACCCATGATGACATGTGAACTTAAGAAGCAGGTTAAGTACCAGAGGCTTGCTGAAAAGAAACCAAACTGAAAAACAGACTGCTTAAATGACCAGGAAACTCTAGGTCTACATGAATGTGTGCCCAGCCTGTGACAACAGAGCACAAGCATTAAGGATGCAACAGTATGAGCAAAGCATGAAAACTGGGATATCTTATGAGGAAAAACTATATAAGACACAAGCTACTAAATTGCAAATATATGTAAAGAACACTTTTATTACTTGAGCTTTCTCCTGCTCTTCAGAAGGAAAAAGGCTGAGCAATCACTGCTTCATGCAGCATAAAGGCAATTGCCATGCTTAGAGAGCATCATTTCATGTATCAGAGATGAGAAGAATATCACACACATTTAAAAAATGAAGAAATAAACATGAAAGAAAAAGTTGCAAAAGATGCAACCAAAAAAAAAAAAAAAGCCTACCATTTCATTTGAAGATGAACCACTTTCCATTACTAACATTGTGGTCAGAATCTGGAATGTCACTGATGCAATGCTAACCATCAAATGACATGAACATGTAGGGCTTGCCTACACAGGGAAGTTGTTGCAAAATAAGCAAGGGTGTGAATACAGAATGCATTAACTACTTGGCACTAGCTCAGTGTGTGGACACTCCTGCTCTGCACTAGGAGTGCCTTTTGGCTGTTTAGCCTAATCCACTTCCACACTGGACTTGAGGAAGGCACTGTTAATCCTGGGCTGGAGTAGTGAGAGGAGAGCTGTTGGAATTGACAGTGGAGGGGAGCCCACCCCATCCATTTTTGCAGAAGTCCCTAGCAGTCCCTAGATGGTCTATTCTGGAAATTTAACTCATATTTTTTCTAGAACAATCCATTGCAAGTATTCTCTACAAGCAGAAATCATGTCCATGACATCTGTCAAGAAAAGGTAACATCAGGTATCTTGTAACCCCTGTGGCTGGGAGTCACTTTGCCTATTGCAGTACATCATTTGTGCATTCTTGTAGACATTCACTTCTGAAAAGGTGATCTGGTGATGGGTTTTCAGGTGGAACAAGCTTCTGCTAGAATATGCTCCTGAACAGAACTGTTCCAGGGTAATGGACAGACAACAAAAAGAGCAGTGATGGGGCAAGCAGACCAGGTAGCAGAGGTCCCTTGCAGTCCATCCAACAGGCTGCTCTGGAGCAGGAAACCCCCCAGCTACACCAAAGGATCATACACCTAGAAAATGATCACTAAGATTACCATTTCAATCTGCCTCTTCACATTCTCCTCACAATACTTTTTGACAAAGACTTCACTGTTTTCCTATTCTAAATAGCTCTCTGAAAACACCTTAGAATAATGTAACCTGGTACCAGGAGAGTTGTGAACACAGACACATGGAGTTTGTCATGTGTTGGGGGCACACGTAGAAATATTTATAAGTTCTACCATCAGAGGGATGAAGCTCCAATTCCTGAACACTAACACTTTGTGATTGGCAGGAACGACACAGACTCAGCAGCTCTGAAACTGCAGAGAAAGCACAGGAAAGAGCAATCTGTCACCTTTGAGAATGGGCAGATTTATGGTACAGAAAATCAGCTCCACTACCCCTTTCACCCTAAGAATGAAGGGGAGAACAGATGTGCTTCTCTTTACCAGAATACTGATGTAACATATTGCTCTTGAATAAAGACATGAGTACAAATAAGAAAATGTGAAAACAAAATGTTGGGAACAAAATACCCTTTTTTCCACCCCCTAAATGTTGAAGCACTTGAAAGAAATTTTCAGGTGCTGTGTTTTATTTTAGAATTAGGCTTAATGAAGACAGCATTTGCAATTCTCTTCTTAGTGATGCATTTCAACACTTCACAATGATTTCTAAAATTTTTACCTACTTTCAGAATTAATTTACTTAATTTTAAAATGTAACATCAGCTGAATATAATTCAATGTGCAGTGAAGCACTATATATACCCACATAACCTTTTGTGAGCTTTATTATTAGGAGGTATAAAAAGAGAAGTTGTGTTCATCTCCCAAGTTTTTTAATAGAAATATTTTTTTTTCTGTATTTTGTGTATAAACTTTACCATTCCAGTTGTTCTGAATTCTGCAGCTTTGCACTGCCTGAACGCCTCTGGGATGGCCTGTCACTGCTTCAGACACTGGCTGGGCACTTGCTTGGGGCTGCATCTCTGCTCTGCTCCTGCCTTGGTTACCAGCCCACAGTCCTGACAACCTCCACTGAAGAGGAATTTTTTTCTTAAGCAAAAAATCATTTATAGAAATACTAACACCTTTCTCTTGAAGACAAAACACTATAGAAAGAGGTCAATTATACTATTGTGACCATTTCATTGGTGGAATACTGAGGCAGAGGGCAGGAATACATCAGAACCACCAGCACCCTGTGTATTGGACCATTGTCTTTCCCATTAGACCACACTGTCTTACCCCTGAGTAACTAAGGCTACAAATAATTTCAAAATACATTCTTAGTGAATGCATCAGTTCCACATTAAAAGCAAAAAATACAACACAGAAAAAAACCAGTATCTTCTAGCCTTTGCACAATATGTGGTTGTTTATTCTAAGAACACCAACACTTGCACTGGAGAACACATAGTGATTTTCTAGTTAAGTCATATTTATAAAATAATACATCTTTGCTAAGCTACATAAAAAGAAGAAAATAATTCATATCAAAACAAAATAACAAATAAAACTGAGTTGTTGTTTAGGGGAGTTTTAAGAGGGACTTAGAGATTGGCCATTGCTCAATCATAAAACTTGGTTTTCATTTAGTGTAAAGCAGGGTGACATATTGCCTGTGTGTGTACGAAGACATTCTTTATGAGCTATGCTGTACACACTGAGCAGATCTTCACTGTAACAATCCTCAGTAAAATGTTCCCTAAAAGAAACATAAAATGTTCCTAATCTCAGTATATAGAGCATCCTCCAAAACATTGTCATGGTGGCCTTCTGCAGCCAAATATAATGTTGTCATTGGTTTGAGATGATTTTTCTCAACCTGTCCTATGATGTAAGGTTAGGCTTCTTGAGTGGCAGTCAGTAGAAAAAATTCTAATGCTAGAGCCCTGAGCTATAAATACTCATGGATTATAACTGCAGAAGCCTAGTAGCTTCTGATGGTAATTAGTATTTAATTTTAAGCCTGATTGATATTTATTTTAAATCCCTTCCTGCAGATTCTCATTTTCCAGCAGTGTAACTGGCAGAGTGCATCTTCTTTAATACTACATGCATCAGAAAAGTCTTATCATTCTATCACTGTCATTTATATCACACATTGAGCACTTCTGACTTCACCTTGACATTCTGCATGGTGCAGATGACAGGCAATCTGGAAATGACTGTGCTTAATGGCAAACATGCTGGGATGGGTTGGACGGTCTTTGAGCAGCCTGAAGAATATGTCCATGGGAGAGGGGTTGGAACTGGATGATCTCTAAATGTCTCTTAAACCCAAACCATTTATAGTATTTCCCTGCTTTTATTAACAGATACCAGCCCTAGCAGATAACAGCTCTTTGAAATCAAACACCACCTTGGCATGGCATGTATGCCAATGCTAGAACACGTAACACAATTTAGAACATTATTTGTTAGATCAAGAAAATGAAAAGCACTTCTAGTAAAGATGAAAAAGGGAGTCTCTCATTTTAAAAATGCAGGAATAGAAAATTATAGTGACAGACAAATGGCACAGTTAATCTCTCCCCGTGACAAAACACACTCAGCTTTAAATGAAAAACAGCCCAGATCACACACTTCCTAGAGGTGTCCTGCTAGATTTTTCGTTGCAGAGCTAATCAAGGTATAGCATCCCATTTCACATAAAGGAAAACATAAAGTATTGAAAAGACTCTTCAGAGGGCACAGACTTGAATAGCAACTATTTCTAGCCAGGGAGTACAGGGGAATCTGGAAAACAGCAGCAAGTGCATGCTGGTTTTGTAAACATAGGAAATGATCACTTCCAAACTTTCAGCTACTTAAGTTGCTGGCCACCCATATATGACAAACCAAGCAGGGAAGAGTCACTGTATTAGTGACACCCACAGGTATGTGGAAAGGGCAGTCATCTAGCAGTAAGCAGAGTTCCTTGGGAAGTGACAGTCTTTGCAATCACACATTCCTGGGTTACTACATTTGGCCTCTGGCTTGTACAGCACAGAGCTTGAAACTAGGAGCTCGATTATCACTGACAATGCTGATCTGGAATTTCAGGAATGGGTTGTAGTGGGTCCCAGGAAGCAAACAGCACTTATGAAGCGAAGAAGCACTCAATGCCTTTGCCAACAGAGAATGTTATGTTGCTCTGAGATGTTGCAAGAGCATGAAAGCAGTGTGGGAAAAGTGCAAACAGAGCTGGTGCAGTAGGAACTACAAACAGAATCACGTTATTAACCAGGGAGGCAGGAAGGTGTATGGAAATTCACACCACTCAGCACCTGAAAATTTTCTTCAGCAAATTATTGAACAATTGGACTGTAAGCAGCTAAAGGATAACAAGGTAGTTGGACACAGTCAATAAGTTTCTTGACAAATCAAATCACGCCAAACCGACCTAACCGGCTGCTCTGATAGATTAACTGTCCCTGCTGGATGAGAGAAGTCAGCTAACCTACATATCCTGATCTTAAGTACAGCTTTTGGTGTTTTCCACATGACATCCTCCCAAGTAAACTAAAGAAATCAGTATAGATCTTCACCAGGATCTGAGAAACAACACAATAATTAGGCTTTCTTCTGATTACAGTTTCTTCATTTGCCAAAACAGAACACTGGTGTAACAATCATTACTGTAATGCCTAAGAACCATAATGGAGATTAAATAAGCTTGTACATACTTAAAACATACATAAAGATACTATATACATTCATGAAAAGACAATTCTGGCATTGCAGAGCTACAGTCTAAACAATCAGGACAGACAAGGGAAATATTTCACCAGCACTCTCAGAGATGGGAAACTGAGGCAGAAAAAGATTAAGAGCCTGATTTTCAAATGAGCTCAGCATATTTCTTGCTGAGTTTGCTTGAAATTCTGGCCATCATCAACATCATGGAAATCACTAGATACTAAGCTCCTTTGAAAACCAAAATTCAATATGAAAATTTGGCCCCAGAGGTCTTTTGAAAATCAACATCAAGAGGCTTACCCAAGGTCACCCAGGAAGTCAGTGGCAGGGCTGGGAACTGAGTTCACATCTTCTGACTCCCACTCTGGTGCATAACTAATGTCGCCCTGAGTTCTTGTTTTAATTAGCTTTGGGGAGATCTCAAACCAGAGAATGCTTTTGAAATGAAAGAAAACCCTTGCAAGTGCATTCAGCTCCCTTTCAGAAGCATCAGCACAATGGGCTTCCAGCAACTCACAAGCAAGGGATTTCTAGCTTCTTAACAAGTTTCTGTTTTCCTCAGAGAACATACATAGTTTATTGTTTACTTTACATATATAAAGGGATTCATTGGCCAATGTTTTTTGTCAAATAATTTTTTTTTAAATTGCAGTATGCCTGTGACCCATACAAATATTTTTCCAGTGACAAATGAGGATTGAAAAAGGAAGCCTGCAGAGTGCAAAGGCTCCTAAGGATTAGTAGACAACCTCTGGGGTAAGGAGTGGAGACTTATGCTATTGCTTATTATTACTACATTTTTCCCGAGGTAGAGAGAGTTGTTTGAAGTGGTTTCCTTGCTAATGCAGTGGCAGAGCAAACTATTTACTTTGCATGTATATGTGGTTGCTTCAGTACCTCTCCTACCGTTCCTGTGGAACACCTAAGATGCACTGTAGCAGTCCACAAGTTCCTTCTGGAACATCTCGATTTCCCATATTTTCCCTGGCTTGGGCATCATCCATAGGTCTCTAAGCATCTTCCCTGACAAGACTTTGCTGGAGAACTACTGCAGCCATTTCAAGAACAATGAAATATATAAAACTATTGCAAAGGTAGAAAACAAGCCAAGTTTGTAACAGCTCCTTTTAGTCCAACACATTCAGCTAAATCCTAGATGTGGAATTATTTTGTCAAAGACAGAAAAAGAGGTTAGTATTTCTATTCTTATTTTCTCCATCGAAAGCTTCAGCCTACTTTTCTGCAAAAGACTATAGAGGTTGATCTGTCAGAAGAGCTCTTCCAAAGGAGAAGCAGGAAATTTCCTTAACTCTCTGACCTTGATATGCTCTCTGTGATCACAGGTGACTCTGCATTCACTGGGAATCTCACTGATAAAAGCCAATAAATTTTGCTCAGTTTTCCTCAGGCAGAAAGCTATTTGGTGGATAGAAATGGAAACTATGGCTCATTCTGATGGCTGGAGATTTCATAAAAGAAGAACTGCTGGATCCATTATTCCCAGATTTCTGTCAAAAGAAGAAAAATGTATTTCTTCTTTCCAAATTTCACGCTTCTTGTACCTCTGCAGGGCTATTTTAGAATCCGCTGTCTCCTTTGGGATCTGTTTCACTTAGATTCAGAACAGAATCTTACTTCTCTGTCAAAAGCACCTTCTACTTTTCTTCTTTGTAAGCTTCACTGCTACAAGTTTATGTGTCCAGCTGCAAAGTTGTGCAAGTTTAAAAACAACTTTATCTAGAAAAGCCAAGAAACAGCTCACTAAAGACAAAGCAATAGTTATGGGAAGCAAAGAGATGGTGGAGTGAGAGCAATTATGTACAAGCAGCTTTTACTGACAGAGCATTTTTAGTTTCTTTTAATCAGTAAAAAGATATTACTAGGGTTAGTTTAGGGCTGCTTCAGTAATTACTAGTGTTTCTATGACAGAAGTAATTGAAAGGGGAGTTTGAGGGAAGGCCAATTTCTTTTATGAGGCTCCGTTTCTGCTGGAGAGTGTCTCATGAAGAGGTGGTACGAGAAAAAGCAAAGGGACACTTTGGAGTAAACAAGTGAAGCTGAGAAGCAAGGCTGGCAGTGGTGCCCCAGCAGAGAGGAAGTGGGTGATTCCATGGAGCACCAGCACAGCTGGGTGCGACCGCAGGCGGAAGGTGCTCACAGGCAAGCGCTCCCAGAGCCTGCTCCTGCCTATCTGTCGGGTTCTTTTTTGCCATCTTATCTGTCTCCTGTTCTACTCCACACCCTCCTCTTCTAGCATGGCTTCCTCATTGTCTCCTCTCACTTATCTTGGATCACAAGCATTCTGGGGGAGGGAACACATCTTTATATAGTAAACAAGCAGTGCTGTTATGGCACTATACACAGAATTAATAATAACTCAGGCAGTATATAAAGTGAAACTTCTCAAATAAGCTCAACTGTCCAGAAGACGAGATCTCTTCAGTTAATGGAAAATATTACTGAAAATCTTGGTGTTTAAGGTTAAAGTGCATGCTTAAACAAACCACGACCACTGTTAAACACGCAGGTTGCACATTCTGGGATGCCAATTGAACAGGTTTATGTGGGATCATCCAAAACCTTTGCAAGCTGATAAATCTAAATAATTAAGCTCTCCCTCATTACAGGTCTCCAGAGCACATTAATCAGGTCTCCACAAGTTCACTCTGCAAACAGGAATACATCTTTGACTAATTGGTTGTTTTGACTGGCTGGATTTGGTAAACTGAGGCTTTATTTGAGATATTGGTGTTGACCATATACACTGTTACATGCTGCCATATAAGTTATGCATTCTGCTGTCTGCATACTGCCCCAGCAATACATCTAAGAATGGACATTACTTTCATCTCTTTTTGTTTCTGACAAGAGTGAATTTCCAAGGGCCTTATGAAATACTTTCTCCTCCTCCAACAGAATCACAAATGGAGAGGGTTCTTTTCATTTTGGTTTCGTTTTGAAGTAGGGAGTTTGACTCCATGTTACAATCCTGACTATGAAGTGAGCTCCACGAAGGCAGTACCAGCAGTCTTGCTAATTGTGCTTCACAGACATCTTGTTGTCCCTAAACTCACTTAAGGATGGAAATCCCTCTTTACATATACTGCTGTCATGGCCAAAATCTTGAGAAAAAAATTTCTAGTCTGTTGATCATACAAAATTTAGAATTTAAGTAACACTTAGACAAAGCATATACATGAATGAAAAATCAAATACAATTAAAAATATCAAATAATACAATGCTTTTGAAGATGCAGGGGAAATTTTATTTGGAAGAATATAATTAGAACCCTGCTCACACTCATCTAAAACCCTGAAAAAAGGGTAAAAAAACTGGTAGAAACCAGTAGCATCAGCACCACCCTACTGCACTCTCACTTTAATCCTGCAAACATGTCTGGCATAGGTGGCCACAGGCATCTTTTCTCATATGCAACATCATAAAGATCTAGTCATTGGATGTTTGAACATTTAAAGTGGGTTAAGGATTATACTATTGTAAAGGCAAGGCTCTAACTGAAATCTTAAGTTAGCAGTACAACATCACAAACTTCTTTCCAAAAGTAATTAACTGTCTTGAGAAAATACACAGCTTTTTAATGTTATATGTAAATTTTTTTGAAATAGAGTACTTAACAATATTAGAAACTTATATTCCAATATGATTGGAAATGATGGAAACTTTCTTATCAGAGCCCAACAGAAGATTTAATCCACTGAGCACTACTTGTCATTAGTACACAGGCAGAGGGGTGAAAACACAGAGAGTTATTAACACTTGAGAAATTAGGAAACCTTATAATCAAAACATTATTTTACAAATTGATTTAAATATAGAAGAGGAATAAGTTCAGACAGGTCTTCTATTTCAGACATTTTATTTCCCTTTGAAACATAAGAAAAAGAAGAAGCAAAAGAAGACAAGAGACATGTCAATGGCTGAATGGGTGGGTCAGTCTTCCTGGGAAATGAATCATACTTTTCATTCAGTTTTATGAAAGCCTTGCTTCAAGCATGCCTGTAATTACTATTTGTTGCAGTGGCACACCATCCAGCCACACAGTCCTGTTTACAAGGTTTGGTAGTTTTCTGAGGGTTTCTGGAGTTTTCTCTTTTAGGATACAAATTACAATGTGATTCCCTTTCTCAGCAAATGAGGGCATTATTATATTATTATTATTAATATATTATTATGTTATTATAATAGTCCAACTTGCTAATTAAAAATGTACAGCAATCATCAGCATGGACTGAGATAACTAAATCCTGTGGCCAAAGTTAGCTCTGCCTCAGAATTGGTACTGATGCCTTAGGTTTTAGCTTTTATATATTTTAGATCCTGTGCTGTTTTAGTGGGTAGCTTTAGGTTTCACATTAAGTGCTACTGAGTTCTCTTCACAG
>VYXF01006260.1:112943-170352 GCA_013397295.1 Polioptila caerulea | reverse complement strand
CCTTCTCCAGCTCGATAGCAATGACAATGTTCAGGCCCAAGAACTAAAACAGCAGTGAAGTGAGAAGAAAAAACCAGGAGGATGGAGCTTCACAACCTGAAGCTATGGTTGGACAATTGATTCTAATAGGCTAGTGGACTAATAAAAGTGTGGGACCTAATGGACTAATAAAAGTGATTGGGCATCCATTTTTGTGACCATTTTGGGGTGAAACCTTGGGTGTGGTCTGGCTGGACTCTTGCGTGGCCCACATGTACCCATTGAGGCTTTTTAATAAATATCTACTTCTTCCTCTTGCTCTAGTTCCAGGTCAGCCTCCAGAAGGCAACAGTACTACAAGGACACACAAACTAACCCAGATTATGGCCTTTGTCAGTTTGGGTATTTTGTACAAGTTTCTATTACTGCCTCTCTTGAGTACGTGCTACGTAAAACTGAAAGTGATTCTTCTGCAGGTGATTCCAGCAAGGGTGCCCAGCCACTGTGTGGGCAGAGAAAGCACCAACCAGGGGCTGAGGAGTCTTACACAGTGCCTCAGGAAAGTCAGCAAAGCAAAGGGATCTACAACTGCCACTGACCTTGTAACTGCTGAAGATTCACAGAGCACATGTTGGTGACAGCACTTTAGACCTCTTGTATTTGGGAGTTTGGTGATTTTTACTGCAAAAGTCTCCTACCATCAGAGGTTTAGAGTGCTAAGGCTTTTCTAGAATCCAAAACTCTTTCTTTCAAAACACCAGAAGACAATATTGTTTCTTTCACAATATGCCAGGAAGAGAAAGCAATAGCAGCAGTCTTTCCCTTTCTTTAATAACTAAGAGAAGTTCATCTACTCTTGGATAGTTTGCAGCCGTACTAAAGAAAGAGACACTCTGACATCTGCTGAAGCTGGACCACTGTGCAGCTGAAGCAATGGATTGAAAACAAGAGCCAAAAACCTTGAGAATGACTTTGCAGCTCCAAGAGCAGGGCATCCAGCTGGGAGGGATAAAGTTTTAAGCTTTTTCCTTTGCTTCCTGGGTTATTTCCAGTCACATGCTGTCTAATGCATCTAAAGATGCATTTCCTCAGTACCTTGAAAGCAGTACCAGTGCCAACACCTGTCTGCAGACCACAAGCACTAATCTTTTAGCACAGATTTGTGTATTCTATGGCAATCTCATTTGAAGTGTAGACTTGTGTGCTCATTACAATAAAAAAAAATTATAACAAGGGGAAAAATAAGAGAAGAGCTACAAAAACTGCACTTGCTTAGAAACTAACTGTGGAAAACATACAGCTGAACTATCCCATGTCGACCAATTCATTCAAGCATCCCTTTCTCCCTTCTGCAGCTATAAATGCTGGAACATACTTCTTAAAAAAGATTTTTTTTAGTTATCAGTTTATCTGTGTTTTATACATTGAAAATATATGTCATTTAAGGAAAACTTGAATCACCATCTCATTTTAGGCTATTTCATTAGTATGCAAGCAATGATAGTTTCTTTAGAGGCAGCCTGAAAAAACAAAAAAACAAACATAAAACTTTTCACAGAATATATTTACAGAATTCTGCTAATTTAACATTTTTATGTCATAGAGACAATACATATATTTTCTTCTGTCACTAGACTTTTATCAGTGAGTGACTTCAACCAGTCACAGCTTCAACTAGTATTTGCAGTTTATACACGTGTCTTTGCTTCTCTAACCTCCCTCTTTTCACCTGGTCATGTATCTCAGCATATACAGGCTGGGGGGAGAGTGGGTTAAGAGCAGCCCTGTTGGGAAAGACTTGGGAGTGTTGGTTGATGTGAAGCTCACCATGACCCTGCAATGTGCTCTTGCAGCCCAGAAAGCCAAACACGTTCTGAGCTGCAGCAAAAAACCCTGTGGGCATCAGGTTGAGGGAGGTGATTCTGCCCCTCTGCTCTGCCCTTGTGAGACCCCACTGCGAGTCCTGTGCCAGCTCTGGGGCCCATTAGATAAGAACGACGTGGAACAGTTGGAGCAAGTCCACAAGAGGTCATAAAGACGCTCAAAAGGCTGGAACAACTCTCTCAGGAAGACAAGCTGAGAGATTTAAGGTTGTTCAGCCTGGAGGAGAGAAGCACCTTCCAGTACTAAAGGGGCTACAAAAGGGCTGGAGAGGGAATTTTTACAAGAGCATGGAGTGACAGGACAAGGAGTAAAGGCTTTAAAATTCAAAAAGGTAGGTTTAGATCAGATGTTATGAAGAAATGCTTAACCACCAGGGTGATCAGTCACTGAAACAGGTCGCCCAGGGAAGTTGTGGATTCTCCTTTTCAAGTGTCCACAGCCAAGTTGGATGTGGCTTTGAGCACTGGTCTTGTAGAAGGTGTCCCTGCCCATGGCAGTGGAGGTGAAACTAGATGGTCTTTAAGGTCCCTTCCAACCCAAACCATTCTATGATTCTATCATTATCCCCCTTGCACATACCTCAACAGTGAGAAGGACATAGAAAGGGCTGAAATACAATTTTTAGGCCAGAATTCACCACTTAGATTTGCACAATAGCCTACAAAATGATGAGTAAGAAAGAAAAATATTTAAACCCTCTAGAATTCATCACCAAACATGAATCTGAGAAATCACATTGTCTGCCTGAACCTGAAAGGCTCTTCTGAAACTGGTGATAACAATAAATCAGGGGTGTCTTTACAATGATGACTCTTACTTTCAAAAAAATCACAGAATCATTTGTTTTGCTTTGTAGAACTGTGAGTTTAGTGAGGGAATATCTGTTTTACACCACTATTCAACAAGCAACTCTTGAATGTAAACTCATGAGAGTCAGAAGTTAAACTGTATGAATAGAAAACCTATAGAAAAAAAGAGCAACAGCTTGAAATTTGTCTAACACATCACTTGCAAACTGACTTTTAGGCACCTGAACAAAAACGTCCTTATTCACAGGAAACTCATTATGCAGAATTTCTTTCACTGCCTCTGTGTTTCTAAGAAATCAGGACACCTTCTCCCATGTCTGAACACTGGGTCAGTTTATGCCAGTAAATGCCATGAATGGGCAGCTCTTCTAAGAAATGGCATTGCTGGTTACCTCATGCATTGAATGAACCCTTATGGTAAAGCTGGACCTCAGATTAGAACATTAGTTATCTACAAGCTCAAAAGTATCTAGCCATATGTTATTTTCCTGTCTTCACACAAAATGTTCCAACAAATTCTACATATGAAGGCAATTATTTACACAGCCTCCTTCTGCAGACTTGTGTTAATGACAACAAAATCTTTAAAAGTAAACAGTTACAGTTACCTAAGTATTTTTGGCATGCAAGAGCATATTAACACAAACTACTGATCTCAGATGGCTCAAGATCATTCCTGAAGTCCAAGGGAAAACTACAAAGAAAGTTCAGTATTCCTGCCATTTTTCTAAAAGCACAGTTAAAAATGTTTGAACTTCTTCCTAGCTTTTAAGTACTTTTGTTCACAACACAAATTAGCATTGTTTGCTCCTAATGATTTTCTCTCAGAGGATTTGCTCTCTGCATCCTGCCAATGGTTCCTGGCAAAGCTCAGTAAGGCCATGGAACAACCTCTCTGCCATTTGTGGAGGCCTGGCAGAAGAGGCCAAACAGAAGTTAAGACCTCATTTAAACAAGTCTCAGTTTCCATACAGCTGTGATTAGATCCTTTGGTTAGTAACCACCACAAATCACACCACAGAATTATGTTCTGGGGTGGGCAGAGTGAGAAAATGGGAGAGGGGAAGAATCACTATATTTTACCTGGTAGATACATGAAAAAATTTAAGTGCAGTGAATTCATTGGTCCTGCTCAATGGTGAAAGGCCACTTTTCTACAGTTCCAGCAAATATAAAGACCCTCTAATATTCCCTGCCCCTCTAAACTCTCTGTCTTTCTAAACTATAGAAGTAACATATGACTTTGTAAGGATTCATGGACCTCCCTTAGACCAGAATAATTTTCAAGAATGATGTTTCATCTGAATTCATTAAACTTCACACTAACAATGTGAATAACCTCCCTTTCTTCCCAAATTATGTTTCCAAAATTTCATACCGTTAATCCTTTATATCACTTCCTAGCAGATTCATAGCATGAACTTACCAGAAGAAATCATGGGCAGTATTAGAGAAATTTTCAGAAGATACAATACTGTGAAATTGTAGGGATTCAGACAGGAATTTTCTGAGCCAGATGCCTGACTGCTAAGTATGTTTTGATACCAAATCCAGCAAATGTGATACAAGTCTATTCTAAGATTAAATTATGCCAAGACACACAGAAAGAATTCCAAGGTTAGCAAAACTGTGTTGTAAATGATGATTTTAAAAATATCCAATATCAGATATTTAGCAATGAAAGGGATAGCATCATGTCATGGGTTTGACACTCAGCATCTCCACTCAAAACTGAACATGTTAAGTGCTTAACAAGAATAATAATAATAAAAAAAATTACTCATACCTTACTAAATTATTATTACTTAGGAAGTTAATATTACCAAGGATTTCCTCACAAGCAGGAGCTATGGTGTAGGAGGTTCCACTCCAAAGAATATTAAAAAAAAAAAGTTCTGCAGGATTCATGAAAGATGCTTTTATGTACTGAAATTTGGAAAAGAATCAGCAGTAGGGTTCATGATGCCTTCTGGGGGTCTTTGTTGGAGCCAATTTTAATCAGTATTTTCAGAAATGACAGAAAGAAATGAGAGGGTGGTGACATCTCCAAGTCTGAAGATTCCATTAGACTCAGGCAGTCAAGCACTGTCCTGATAATGAAGAACTACTTTAAGATTAAGACTTTAGAAAAGTAAGTGGTCAAAAAGGTGGCAAAAGAGCTTCAATGCAGACAAATGGGAAGTGATTAATCTAGAGAAATATAATCTAAACCATGCCTGCACAGTGTTGAACTCAGACCTTGTAGTTAAAAATTAGGAAAGAGATTCTGGAGCTGCCACTACCAGTGCTGAGGCAGCTCAATGCACAGGACTAGGAAGCCAAGAAGCTGCTGTGCATCTCTGGCAATGGCATTAGGAACATGCACTGGGCACCTTCCTGCCTGGACATCAATCACTGGTGTCCCCCAGTTAGGGTACTACGTGCAGTTTTTATTTTTCCTACTCAAAGACAAAGTGGAGGTACAAAAGGTACAGAAAAAGCCCACTAAAACAATGAAGGAGAGGGAAAAAATGCTTTATGTGGAGAGACTAACCATGCTGAAACTTGTAGCCTAGTATTGAGTCTGCAGAGACTGTGAGTGAATGCAAACAGGGAACCAGGCATAGGAGAAGAAAGAGGAAGGGAAGCAGATTTGGGTAACAAGTCAAGTGGCACATGGCAGATGAATTGGACAAAAATTAGGATGGTAAGATGAAAAATCCTGTAGCAGGTAGGTTGCAGAAGAGGTGGGAGTGACAGGCACAAGTACAGGCTGGGCAGGAGAACATGAGGAAAATATAGAAAGGGTAGCAGGTAGCTGCAATAGAAGATTTTCTACAAATACAATATGTTTTCCCTAAGTCTGAAATGAAACTTGACATTCCAGAACCTCAGCACTGGGAAAATCTCTCACTAATGGCTGGTCAGAAAACAACTGTAAACTGTTGCTTTGCTGGTATTTCTTAGTCTTAGTTGCAGGGAACCTCTTACACCCAAATGTTCCACATCAGCTGGTAACATGCAGGCTCAATACAAATTTATCTTTTCAATCTTTTCTGGATGGTTCTATGTGAATTAAATTGCCTGTAGTAACATATTGAAAGGAAATTTCTTTAACAGTTCTTGACCCCATCCCTCCAGTGGGTTTGCAAGTATCTTCTCAAGAGGTGAGGAAGAGCCACCTGCACCATTCTGCTTTATTGCTTGGAATGGAATACAATGATTCAAAGATTTCTGGCATTTATTTTCACACAAACACACCACCCTCACGCCCCCCTCCTGCATGAAAATAAGTCAAGTTTGCTAGTTTTCATTCTGAGTCAGAATAAAAAGCTGGATTATTTTTTCAACCAATTCTAATCTTAATACATCTGAGATCAAAATCAGTACAACTCCCACAAAACAACACAACAACAACCACCAAATTAAAAGCAATACCAGTTCTTCTGTTTCTTAAGTTTAAGTTCTAAAATTTTCCTCTTTCAAGTCTTGTACAAGTTCTGCCTTGTTCTGGCTTGACAATACCTATGAAGTGGGGTAGTGGGCTAGCAGAAGGTTGGTAGGTGGAAAAGAAGGGAGGAGTAAGGCATAACAATGAGACATATTTCTTAAGTTTTATAAGGCTGTTTCTGTGACATTTCAATGAATCATTTTCTAACACCAGTAAAACTTACAAAATACTGAAGCCAGTTTATTAGCCATTGCAATAATGGATAATAAACCAACAAGGAATTCCTTACATCCCTAAGAGAGAGTTGTCTAAGTCCACATATGCTACTTAGTACACAGTCTTCATGAAAATACAATAGCTTTTGTTCCATTAAAAAAAAAATATTAAGACTAAAAACACCCCTCATTTTGGAAATATCTCATTTTTTCAGTTGAAATACTCATACCACTTGTGGTGAGCACTCCTTAACCCCTTTAGAAAAATGGGAAGCTCTGCATAATCCTGATAAGATCAGTTTTACAAAAGAATGTGTCTAAACACTGCTTACAGAAATTTCAGTTTACAGGAAAGAAAGGAAATCCCCACTGAAGGAATTGCACAAGATGTACCACTTACAAGGTACAGCATTATGACATAAGGATATCTTTTTATTTTGATTTCTGATGAATGTATGATTGCAAAGACAAGACCTCACCAGGTTGCACCTTGAGCATGTAACTGGGTGGCAACAAACTCACTTCAGCCACTTTATACAGACAGACAAGTTTATCATTTATATATCTGCATGAGAAGAAATGGGCATTGCAAAAGGGAAGTAACACTTGTAAGTAAAAAATACAAAACTCCAGGTAGAACATTACAGAATTGATCACTTTTTTCTCTCATGAGAAAACCAGAAATTAGATTTATGCTGATGAAAACTGTGACAAATAAAGTTCTATGAGCTGCTTACATATGCTTTAATATAATTATTCCCAAGTAGAAAATAACACTTTCCTATAACATATATGGCCGATAATTTTACTGAAAGCAAAATCAAAAAACATGGACATTAAAAATATATATTTTAAATATATTTGTGGTTTCTCTAGCACTTAGAATGTACCCTTTTGACCTCATGTCTAAGTAAATAAATGTCCTTCTTCAAGCTATTATCAAACTAAAAATCTTTTAAGTTGATTATCTGTATCTAAATATAATTCCATTCATACTTATTCATATCAAAAGTTTTGCCTTGAATAACAAAATATTTCATAACAGCAAGTGTGATTAGATACTTCCACCTTGAAGTGCCTGAATTGTGCAATACTCTTCTGAAACATCTTGCTAGAATACTCCTTGACATCACCTGTATGATTTTCTTTGTTTTAAAAATGGGCAATTACAAAAGTATTCATCAAAATTTGCTGCCAATCTTAAGTGCCCTTGTATTTTCACTTAGACATTATCTACACCAAGTAACCAACATAGACTATTTTCTGTACTTCTTTCTCCCTGAATTATGATGATTCATTACACTGGGGTGTTTTTTTTTGTGTTAAATTTTTATAAGTCTTGAAACCTAAAGAAGAGAGTAGGAGATGTCATATTAAAAATATTTTTTAACAGGATAAATTTCTAAAGCATGTAATTTCTTTGTTAACAGTATTTCTACATATCATGAAACTCTCAGGTGGAAAGAGAAATCTATCCATTTGCTATAAAGAGAACTACAAACTCAATTAACTACTTCTTCCTAAGATTTTAATGACTACTCATCTAAAATTCAGTGATGTAAAACATCAAATAAATTTTAATAATACCTACACTGTAGTCACTACATGAGAGTCCTCCAGTCCTCCGTTCCCATTACCATCCAAATATTTCACAATCATTTTGAATAGATGAATGGGAAGAGCTATCCAACTTTGACAAGGCTATCATCTCCTAGGAGAATAGCTTAAGAGATATTTGATAGTTTTGATGTTCTAGATGTCCTAGACATAACTTCATGCATCAGTTGCTTCCCAACTATCCTCTCAGGTTTTGTTTTGGTTTTTTTCATATTAAGTGCTTCTATGGAAGCTTAATTTCTTCTTTTTTTTTTTTTAATTAAGGCAATAATTTATAACCCCTAGGCTTATTTTCTGCCTTATTTTAGCTTATTCCTCTTATTTTTCATTTCATATTTATCTTTTCAGAAAAATATATTTGTGTTGTTCTTGTATAATTATCTTGTATTTTTTTGTCTATTTGTTGCACTGACATTAAAAAAAACACAATTACATCAGACTACATTAACACTAAGAAAAAGAAACTCACAGATTTCTGCACTTTTATTGCAGAATCTATATTTGGTAGATTAGTCCTTGTTCATAAGTTCTCCAGGAATTTATGAAAAGAAGGAAAGCTAGTGAGTTTCTAATACACAAGATACAAGGTTTTCCTTTTAAGAACTAAGTGCATTTGACTTTTGTACTTGAAGCTAAATTAAGTTTTTACATTGGTTTTACAAACTTTCAATTGATTTACTTGCATTTTCTGAACAACTGCAGTGGAGCACATGAATATTTTAAACATCACCCTTTCCTGAAGAGAACCTGTCATGTGCATTATCAAACAGTCCTTTCATTATACCATTTCATACTGTTAAAAAAATACAACATAGCCTGTGTTATTGTCAGCACAAGAAGGCTGCAAAGCAATAAATAGATCAGTCTAACATGCCATTCTATCATTGTGACTCACTCAGTATGTGGTTCAGTGTCTCATTCACTAAATGAGACACCAAAACCAGAATTACACAAGGACTTATTTCCTCCTAGGCTCTTCCATGGCATTTATCTGAATTCCAGATGCTGCACTGACTGGTGGGGTGACTTTCAGAAAATCACTTTCCCTTCCAGTCTCTGAATGTCGTCATTTGAGGTGCCTTTGTTGGTAAAACACATGAAGACTTAGTGATTAAAAACACAGTATATATGCAGTAGTAATTAAATAAAAGCCAGTTATCTTGTACTTCTGGTGCCCACAGAGCCATCAGCAACTCACCAGTCTGGGCACAAGGACCCATGGCAGTGACTTCTGGCTTTGGTATTACATGATATGTAATACATGAGTACCAAAGAAGTTATCTTCTGTATAGATGCAGACAAATACCAGATTAGGGTGAGGAAATTCAACATGAGGTAAAGAGGAACACTAAGAGCAATGGACTCCTGAATGTTCATTCATCCTTCACTCTGTGTTCTCAGTGAACCTGCTGACAAGGAACTGATTTGACTACAGGGTTTTTTTTTCCTGTTTCCAGCTTCTAAAGAAACTCAAAAATACACTCAACATATTTAATGGAGTTGTCTGTACAACCTAAAGACAAAAATACAAACAGTAGCAGTGGAAAAAAATAACTAGGTAATGGAGCTTATTGCTGGTTCTCACCCTAAAAAGCCCAGCTGTGTGTGGACTCACAGTGGCCACAGGGATGGACAAAGGTGCAAGAAGGAATAGGAATTTGCACTGCTGCTACCCACTACACCCTTACAAAAGATGATTTTTGCATGAAAATATATTCTGTAGTGCTAATACTCTTTGAATCATAAAATTACAAAATTGCTGCCAGAAAAAGGGACTGCTGGATATTCAAGCATATCAAAGAGAGCTGGTATTACAAAAGACTCGGAAAGGATGTGAAACCTCACTTCCAAGTACTTATGAAATAAACCATGCTTAAAGAAACTTCTGCTAAAAATGAGTAAATAGCACATGATTATTCTTTGCTTCTCTATTTCAATATAAACTCTCCAATCTAGTAAGCTGGCTTTCTGCCTTACAATTTCTTACAGTATACTTTTGCTTATTTAATTTAGATTTGGACTTTCCATTCACTATTTTCTACCTTGTTTTCATCATATGACTTCAAAATAAGACTCCAAGTGCATAATAAAAATTACTTACAAAATCAAAAAAAAGCCCCTTTAACATTCTCCTCCTTCAACCATTGCAAAGTAATAATATTGAAAAAAAAACCAAAAGAAAACAAAACTAACCAAAACATAAATTAGTAGAGGCTGTCATTATTATTCTCAAGAAATGTCTTGAAACAAGCATCAGTTTTGTTGCAAAGGAATAGGCTGAGACTTAGAAGATCTGGGCACTATCAAGTGTAACATTTGGGTTTGTGCTTTACAGAAATTAGGAAGATAACTGAATTTCTCACTGTTCTTTATCTAGACTATAGTTTATTCTGAGTAGGGATTATTTCTTACAAAACATTTGTGCAGCACCCAGTCTGATGGGACAAGCATCTTAATTAAGATGAATAGAATTTATTACTGTGAAAACTGTGAATGCATACATAAATATGAATAGTACAGCAATGGGAACAGATTGGTGGGTGGAAAGGAACTTGAAAATGTATGCAATAAGAACAACAAAGCAATCACTCAAGAAATCCCTCCAAACATTACTGATTTGCCTAACTATGCTGACAGCAAAATACAGGTAGGGGGCCTTAGTTTCTACAGCTGGAAATACAAACAGGCACATGAACAGTGCAGAACTCAGTGCTACTGACATTGGTCACAGCACTTCTATGGCACAAACACATGCAGCATTCATAGATTTCACAGCAGAAATCAAGATATTGAATTATTTTTCCTTACTTTTAATGCACATTGCATCCAACTTTTAAAAAGTACAGCATTGTTTTTCTCTCTGTAACCCTCCTGTTCTCTTATTGCAGCAAACATCTACAAATGTCAGTTAAAGGTTCATTTATTTCCTTGCTGATTTCCTGTATAACCTGTGACTCAGCATGTCTTTTGAACCTGTTACTCTGTGTACTGAGAGGACATTGAACACTTTTGCAACTGCTCCAGCTGCACACTTTCCACCACCTTCTTCTGTGAGCAATGCAAAAGTCATCGCTGAGCCTGGGCTGATCATTACCCTGTGAATAAATTGAGTCTTGCATGTGTGACTGCACTCACACTCTCTGCTGGAGCTATTGGCCTTCTTTATTCCCTAGAAATGCAGCTACTTTTTCTCTGATCACTACAGTAGCATGCTTTCTTTTCTCACAGTAGTTCTGATGTTCACTACACTCCTGAGTGATTCCCTTGCATCACTGTCTTGCAAAAATTCTTTCTGAATGAAATCAACTTTTAAAAATGTAGATCTCTTTTCAAATGCAGCCTGGAATGATTCAGATGTTAGTTTCTGAGTGTTTATTAGAAATATTTGTAAGATGTTCCTTTCCATGCACCTCTGATGAACCCCTTCAGTCCTATTTAGCATCACAGATCTAGGACTAAAATCATTTCACTCCTAAATGAACCGTTCTCACATGACTTCCTCCTATTTGGACTTTGAATTTCTAGAAAGGTTTGGCTTCTGAGTGTTCAGAATATCTTTTGTTTCCTAATGTAACTATTTCTGGAAGCTACTTATAAAGTTTTTTGGAGTTTATTTGAGGAGGCATTCAAAAGACATACGTTAATTTTTGGATTCAATATTGATTTACCCTAAGTTTCTACATTCAGGATAAAGAGAGTGCTTCACTCTGCCAGTCTAAACAGAATCTACTTGAATACTTTAGAGCATATATCTATTCAAAATAAGAACATTATGCTCTCTAATTTGTTTTCTCAGCATGATTTATCATTTTACAAGCCTTTCTTCTGTCTTTTCATCTTCAGTCTACATTTCTTCATATGGAAAGGTATTTTTGTGCATTTAACAGTTTTTCCTGCCTCTCTCTGAACTCTAACTGCCCTCTCTTTGAAGATAAAATCTCTCCAGAGGAATACAGCACTCATGGTGAGGATTCATAATTTGTATATAACCGCTCAGCTTTCTCTATTAATTTTTAATATGATCCTTTTCCTCTTGCTGCACCATGATGAGCCTGATTTTGGGGACCCAGAAAAGAAAGCACTCATTATTTTGGGCCTTTCTCATCCCTTTGTTAGTAACAAAGCATCTTGCTGGAGAGGTTTAGGCTGAAATTATTTCTGCTTCTAAAGAGCTTGGGAGAACAAGCCTGAGATGGAGACAGCTTTATACAAGGACCCTTGTGTATTGCTGGGATCAGTTCTTGGGAAGGTCAGAGCTCTCCTCCACGGAGTTATTCTAAAGAACACAAGTGCAAAACAACAAAACCATCTGACTGTAACATCTACTTGACCTCATGAGCTGACTCTGTTTTGAAGTGTATTTTATACTGTTTTAAGTAGGAAAATTTCTGGCAGAAAAGAACTTCATTTCTCCTTCTGCAATGCCTTGATTTTCTGTACCACGTCCTTTGGAAGAGGAGACTGCTGGCTGCTGAGGAGAAGCCCCTTGTTCCACTCCCTGTGCTTGTGCCAGGCAGTGGGACCCAGCTGACACTTCCCAGACACCCTATGGGCAGACAGAAGGTTTTGAGTTTATCACACCTATGCAGACTTGAAGTTCTCTTCTCTGTAGGCATTACCCCTAAACTTATCTGTGCCAGCTTGAATTGATCTATGATATGCTTACTACAGCACTCAGTTTTTCTACTCTAGTCCAAGTATATCTTTATTTTTTTTTTTAATTTATTCAGTAAGTTATTAATGGACTCCCAAGTAACCTCAGATTGACTCTCTTTCATGACAAAGAGTGTTACTTATTCCCATTTAAATTATCCTCTCCTGGTACATATTTAATTGCTTTTCGAAATAAAACGCTTCTGGTGTGGCATAGAAAGGGGCTTAATTTTTCCAAATCTGATAAAGACTTTATTAACCACAAAAATTTCAGATTCTGTGCCATGGGTCAGGAGATCAGACTAATTCCATCGTTCAATAGTACTTTATTGAAATTATTCTCGTGCTTTAAAAATTCAACAATGTTAACTTGTTCACAACCTGAACAGAAATACTTTTAAGGCTTTCTGAAAGCTTTATGGGTTCTGGCACCCTAATTCTGAAAATTATGTCCCTGTTCATTAGGGCTAAGTTTCACTTGCACAACTTTACCCCTGGCAGTACAGGGGCTCCTTAAGACCAAAGTTACTGTGCAGCAAGAACTCTCCAGGTTTATGTTCTGCTTTAAGGTGTGTAAAGAGACAATTTAACACAGGAAATAAATAAATACTATGGTTAAAAAAAGTTATTTGAATGAAAAGGTGTTAGCTGAAGGAGAACGTACAACTGCCACCATGAAGGGTTCTAAGCATCAACAGCCTGTTGTTCTTCTGTACAACCTTTATATCATTCATCTTACATGCATTACACCTGTGTGCCCTCTCCACCCTTCTGTGACTGGTTCATACCCCACAGCATTCCAGGTCTCTTTACCTTCAACACTGCTCACTTGTCCCACACAGCTGTAGCCCATTAGGGATGAGGCTCAGTTGCAGCTCCATTCCCAATCACCACAAACTCTGTGCCTACATTAGCCTGTGACAGAAGAGAAGTGGATTCTGACTCTGTTCAGACACACTTTCTGGAAGCTACTGTACAAATCACTTCAATTTACATCCACAAGGAGAATGATATATGCCTAACTTCCAGTGAAACTCTTGCCAGTTAAGGCCCCCCAAATATTTTTTTTTTTAATATTTTTTCTCTGGGTCTTCGGTATCCATCCACAAAATAAGCATTCCTATAAAACAGTGTTTCTTCTGAAGCAGCTCACATATTCCAGTTAATATCCACAGTATAGAAAAACCTAGACAGTACTGGCTGTGTGTGTTAACTCAAATAGAGAGGAGGAAAAGAGACCTAGAGAAATACATTTCAGTCTCAAAGCTGTTCTTGTCTTTAAAATAAACAGTCACAGTGTCTCAGCAGTCACAGTTTCTCTGACACACACTGATGCACTAGGAAGATTCCAGAACAAAAACCTTAGTGACTCTATTAGGACGGAAAAAAGACTACCAGCAAGAGTATAAGGACCTACCCTTCCTTTAAAAAAATTAATAGAAAGAAGAAACATTTCTGCATTTGAAACAGAGTCAAAGATTTTCTGCCAAAATATTGCTGTCATTAAGTTTTATGCATTTGATTTACTGCTGCTTCCTGCTGCTCCTATTTAAACTCTCCTTTCCAGCAGGCATGTAATCAAAAACATATTGTGTTCCAACAGCTTGCTTGTCATGGCTATTTATAGGAAATAATTACTGATAGAAAGTTTAAGAGAAAAATAAAGTCCTACACATGCAATTATTTGGAAAATACTGATCAAATTCAGTTGGACCAACACTTCACTACAAGATCTGGAGTTCAAGGCAGAATTGAGTCACATTTTATTTATTTTTAGCACCTATTTCACATCGTCTCACTAAGAATCTACAGTGCAGTTGAATCCTAGGATGTCACAGAGATGTGAAGCTAAGAGACATTTTTGCAGCATCATGATATCTCATTAGGTATGAAAAAAGTTTTCTTTTTATGAACTCTCACATTGGTGAGAGCAGTTGGCATTTGCTCAATTTATTTACAATCTATTCTAATAAACAGTGTAAAATGGGTCTTAGGTTTGATGACAGCAAAAGTTTTTGAGATGACATTCCTTGAAGTTCCAAGAGTTTGGAAATTTCATGTTCTGCTCAAAAATAAAATGTGCTTGTTAAAAAGTTCAGTAACATAAAATGGAACAAATCACCATGTATGGTGTTCAACAGTCTGCTGAACAGATGGAGATTTAAGGCTGCAAGACTGCAAATTAAAAAGCACCCAAACATTTTCAACAAACATTAATACAGCAAGCTTGTGACAGCACCAAACCCCCTTATTTTAAGGCTTTTCAAGACTTAAGCCTCTCATTTCATGATGAAATGGTCAACTGTATTTTTTCAAGCTAACTATCTCAGTACACTAAAATTGTAATGAGAGACAATGATTTAAGGAGACATGACAACAGACTGCTGGAGGGTAGGTACCACGAGTACATGTGCCTACAGATGGAGCTAATGAAGGTTTCATGTATTAGATACCCTGATGGGAGGGAACTGGATACCAGCAGGAAGAACAAGGAAACAGGCTGCCAGAATCCACTTCATTATTGAGAGATGGTGTAGCCCTGAGGTTAACCTGTTCCTCTAACAGTTAGTATAAGGAATCCAAACCTGAGTCATATCCATAAAGGTGAATAGAAACTAGAGAGCAGCTTTGTTGGTCAATCAACAAATTACAGGCAACAGGAAAGTCCGTCTGTCCATCAGAGCTCTGATGCATAAGGTGTACGCTGCTATTCTGTTATCAGCAAAAAAAAACACAGAGTACAAATTGGGTAGTGAGAAAAAATATATCCTAGCAATCCAACAGAAGATTTTCTGTCAAGAGGGCAAGGTCCTAAGAACTTCTGGGATTTGTAGCTTGGCTTTGTTACCTGTGAATACCTAGTTATTAAATAAAGAGGGAGACAAAGAATAAACTCTCTATCAATGACCTTCACTCAGCAGCAGCACTTTAGTTTTTCCAGGGTTGAAAATAAGGCAGCTTTAACACAGCCAGCTGGCAAGTATTACTCCCCCGAGTATTACTTCACAGGAGATGCTGAACTTACAGGTTCTTCTGAGTAAAGAGAGACACGTCTGTATTTCACCAGCATACTGATGAGCCTCCTTTCTAAATTCTGAAGTGGTGGCTCTACAAAGCATCATAATAAACCACCTGTGAGACAGAATATGGCCTTAAGGACTGCTGCATTTCAAAACAGTTGATGATGACATACAGCTGTCTGCCAGCACCTGTTAAGCCTTTCTCAGAAGAGCATGAAGAGCAAGAAGAATAGCCTCCAACATATCAGCAATGTCCCTCAGTCACCAAAGCAATAAACCACAATCAAACGTTCTTTTAGCCATTCAGCAGAAACGTGATGATGAGGCAACCTAGATCTGAGAGTGAAGAAATTAAAGCAGACAAAGCACCTAGTACAAAATGCACAGCAAAGCCAAACTTGGCCCACAGCCTTTCCAAGTGCCCTTGACAGGCAAATTCAAACTATTCTTTACTCTTTTTTTCCAAATGGAAGAAATCTTAGTATTGCTGAAGTCAAAAGCAATACTCTCCATTTAACAGTGCCTGTAATTCATCTGCAGGAAATTAACTGCCAGGCTTTAAAGCATTTTTCCTCTTGGGTAATACTTGGAACATTCATTGACGCTGTAGCAGGATCCCAGCATTTCTGTTTAGCTTTCCTCTTGGTAGTTAAACATTGCAGCAGCTTCTACATTGCTACATTTATTTACATTTTTAATAACTGAATAATAAACTTTCTACTTCCCCTATCTTGATGGCCTTTTTTTGGTCATGGCTTTTCGTGTTTCCTTCATGTTTCTGCAACTGTTAGTAAGTGAAAAGCTGCTTTGGATCATTTTGAGTATTCTACCACTTTCTGCTTAAGAAACATGATTCTAGGAACAGACAAGGCAGCTGTCAGGAGATTATTTCACAGATGCAGTTGGCATAATGTGAAACCATTTTCAGTTGGCAATAGCTGGAATAAATATGTAATATCACCACAGAAAAACAGCAGGCTTAGGAAAAAAATGATGATGAAATCAAGCGTAAGCAACGGCACTGCTGAACTGTGTTTTGGTGTTCATCATTCCCTTCCAGAACTTTGCACCTCAGTTCTGTTTAGCTCTACAAGTCCACCCTCCCTTTCATGAGGCACCAAATGCAGAGGCAAGAGGAAACTTCACAGAACAAGACAGGGACTGACGTAAGGCTATCGACAGCCTAGGCCAGTGGCACATCAAGCTGTGCAGATTTAGTGCCTTGTTTTACCTATCCAACTCCACATTTTATAGGGCAATAAAAATATTTCCTTGATTACACAATAGGTGGGCATTCAGTTTTGCTGTTTACATCAGGAATTTGCTTATGCTCCAGTTTCTGTTGTGTTAACAATTATGAGACTCACAAGCCAAAGTGTAGAGAACAGAGATTTTGATGCTGAACATTCTCTTATCTTGCCCTCTGGAATCTACACTGCTGACCAAGTTTGATTACCGACAGGTCACACTTCTCACAAGCATGTTTAATAAGATGAAATATTTCTGGATCACTTTGTGTAGCTGGAGGAGAATAAGTGAGTTTATTATTTGTTACTTTCCAGGTTTATCTGTATTCAGGTATCACCCAGCTGTGTAGAGCGTTTTACCTGAAAGTTTTGCTCATGTTCTCCCAGAGTAATTCCTAATCAAAGGAAACACAATAGATGAAAGATTCAGCTTATATATAATTCAATTAAGCACTTTTGCTTCAAATAGAAGGCTTATTCACAGTGCTGTAAGAAGAGACTGAAAATGCACATTGTATTGTGTGGATACAGAATCCATAGCTAATCCTATATAAATGCACTAAAGTGAAAATTCCAGAATTAACAAACAATGTGCATTTTCTCTTGCACATCACATTCCATGAAGTATTTGTACTGTAAGCTGCTTGGAGCAGAGACCTGACACTGTTAATTAGTCTATAAGAACCACGTACATTAGGGAGCACATTAAAGACTTTTTCTTCTTTTCAAATTTCAGAGGAGCAGATTTGATTTTACAGTTCTGCGATGAATTGGAGGCTAAGGAACAGAAAGCAAAATCTCATTTTAAGTAATGTAACTGATTGCTTGGGTTTTGTTTTTGTGATTTTTTAAAAATTTGCAATTTACCTTAAATTATAGGAAAGCAGTTTTTGGGGTTTGGGGTTAATTTTCAAAAAATGGTTCACATCTAAAAATCTCCAGTCTCTTCCAGCTACACCACCTGCCTAGTATCTGGAAGAACATTCAGGATCACATGTTCAGGACACATCCTGAGCTATAGCCAACATTCACAATTCCTACAGCCATTAAGGGGTAAAAACATCTAGAGAAAAAGCTTTTGTTAAATCAAACACTTTGGTGGGGTCTACAGAAACAACAATTCCTGGAATTCCACATTTTGGTCAACTTCAGACTATATATATTTCTTCTTAGAAATAAGTACATACATAGTAAGTACAACATAGTACAAACTTCCTTAAAACTCAAGCAGAGGAAATTAAAATCTTCCAGGTGCCCAAATTCATAACTAACTTTAAAAGTGATTTTGAGAACAAACAATAAAAATCATGAACACGTTATGCCCTTATTGTTCCTCCTATTCTGCTGACCACACTGGCTCTTTCCATACAACTCAAAAGGACCCAATCCAAAAGGGCAAAAAGTTGAAATGCAATTAGGAAAAAAACAAAAAAAAGAAGAATCAGACTGGGCACACATATTTTAAAAATCTGACATTGTGTAAGTTTATACATAAAAATTAGTTGTTTTTCAATAGTTTTCACATTAGTTACTTCCATACTAAGAACAGAACACCAATTGAAATGTTCCAACTACAATATGCCTTTGCCCACATATTTTCTTTTGAGATTGTTGAGGATAAAATAGCATGGACCAAATGCAAAATTCTTTGATGTAAAAGTACATCCATGATTGCTTATCTTTTGAAATCAGTCTCTCCTAGAAATTTAGTTTCCATACAGATGTAGTTGGAGCAAATCAGACTCTGTTCTAATTTATGATTAGAAGGGGTTCCCACTCCTGCAGTTTTGACCACATTCCCTTTACATGTTCCAATCCATTCCTTCTCAAGCCATTCCAGCATATCCCTCCCCTGATATCACTTGTTTGCCAGAACTGCAGCATTTAAGATTCAAACCCAAACACTCCCTGAGGGAGCTGAACACCCTTTATTCCTATGAATATGTATCATTATGAATATAAAACTATCATGAACAAAAGCATTTTTCAAGAGAAAGCTTTGAGGGGTTTTTTTTGCTACAGTAAATAGAGAGCTATTGCAAAGGCAAGTGTTTTGAACAATAGGTGTCTGCACACCTTGGAAGTTCACAGTCAAACTGTAGGCAATTAGCAAGTACAGAATGTAATGTTCCTTTGAAAGTCTCAAAATACTTATCTGGACAATTAAATATAATGGCCTTTTATGTAGATATGTATGATCAGACTGTGTAAAACACTTGTGAATTTTTCAGTTCTGAAAGTTACATTTGTAGTTTAGTACCATTTATAACACCAGTCCTGAAATGCTATTTACTGCTGTGGTGCTTTGTGCATCCATGCTACTTAAAAAAATACTTAAAACTAACATTTCTTTCTTCAAGGATTTCCAAGGTAAGACTCCATTCATCAACAGGCTGCAGGTCAGTGGTTTTTGGTCTGTGGTCTGTGATGCAGTAGGGTTAAAGCAAACTTATCCTTGTGAGGCTTAGGCTTGTTCTTGAAGGGCCAACACCTACAGTGTGTGAAGCCTGCATTTTAAATTCTTAACTACTCCATTAGCAAAAGATAAATCACACCTATATTAGCAGGATGAGGATCTATAGACGAGCCCTCCCAACAAAAGACAAGCTGTTTAAAAGATGCCAAGGATCCTGGATTTCCCTTAATACTCTCTTCATTATTTAGTCCATACCATCTTCTGGATTTACTAGCTTGTCAGGCTGTCTTATGGGATGGGTGTAGACTTTTGATTGTCAAAAAAATGTCACTACCTTTGCCTTTTTCTGCTTCAAAAAATGGGAAGAGATCACTGTTCTCTGAAAAAGGACTAACTCTTAATATTCTCTACCGTTAGAATATGGATAAATTCTGACCTCTAATCTTTTGAAAGTGCTACAGGAGGATCATCACTGATCATCACAACTAGATGCTGTACCAGCCCCAAACTTTGCCTGCAGATATTTAGGTTTTACTACCTCTTTTCTGTTGCACCTGTGCAGAAAAACCTAAAACACTCCACTGTATAGCATGCAATAAAATAGTACCACTTTAATAAAAAAAGATTAATTACTAAAGAAAAGGAGAGAGATAAATTTCTTTCATGTCCCCATGCAAAGCCATCTGACAAAGGCAGTATCAAATAAACTAAATTGATGGTACTTTCTTCTCAAACATAGGCACAAACAGATCACATTCAGCAGTTTCATCAGAAGTAGCAGTTTTAGCAATACAGTAAAATAGGGCTTACAGTTTTCCTAAATGGTACCAACGTGGACTGAAACTGACTGAACTTCAGTCAAAAAAGTACATCCAAGCACCAAAATCACAGAGCCAAGGAAAATTATGCAATTTTACCTCATAATTCTGACAACTTGTTCTTTGGACAGCGGACAGCTCCATTACCCATTTGTGCTTAACTGGGGACCTGAAGTTGAGTCCAAGTGTAGGGAATAAATTTTTGTCTTTGCTATAAGGTCTGTCCATCTTACTCAACATTAACTTTCTGAAAAGTCAACACATTTGCTTCTGGGCTTAGTAATGCTGAGATGTAATCAGGACTCGACATAAGTCCAGAGAGAAGAAAGGAATACAACTGTTCCCCTGCCTGCGTGGACTAAGTGAAGAAAGAAACTTTCTGATCAAAGAGGGATAAGATGGAAGCTTTGAGGAGGAAAGAGGAAGATTGGGAAAAGCGGCTTGAAGGGAATGGAATAAACAGAAGACTGGTAGGGAAAGGAAAAGGAAAGTAAGGAAGGGAGTTTCCTTATTCCAAATTTAGAAAAGGAGTGATTTGAGATGACCTATGAAACCTGACGCAAGCCTGCAGTCTGCTTTGCATAAACCCTGAAGTCAGTGGGAACTGTGTGCCACGTAACAACTCTGATACCATGTCCTAGGTTTCTCAAAAGCTACCCAAAACATTTATGTTAATCTCTCTGAATTTCTGTTTCCCATCTGTCAAGTAGGAATAATAATAATCCTCTCATATGGATAATGTAGAAACAAATTCATTAATGCTTGCAGATACTGTAATAATGAGAATTGTAAAAAAGCACAACAGAAATACTAACTCTGCATTAGGGACAGGGTTTAATTAGTCTAATTGTTGTAGTAAACAACAAATGGGACTTTTGTTCTGTATGTTTATATCTTAGCAAAATGAAATCCTGGTATTTAAGAACTCACAAACTGTAAGCAATACCTGTAAGAGCAGTAAGTAAAAGGCACTGACCATATAGCCAAGAATGTAGGGAATATGAAACACTGAACCAGAATTGAGAGGAAAAAGTAAATGGTGACTGTGTAACTCAAAAGCTACTGATTGCTTATGTGAGGGAGAAGTAGGAAAGGATAAAACAATAACTTAATTCAGACACTTTTTAAGATTGCCTTTGCAGCTTTCATAGTTGCCTCTTAACTTCACATTATGTGTGTGCTCATACTGACGTTCATTCAGGCCCTCAGAAATTTACACATTGACACTGTGTGCACACCTGTACATATATATATAAGGTAATTTTCAGTTAAACCAATAAAACACATCTAGAACTAACATATTCAGTGCTACTACATAATGACGTTAACAAATTCACTTGTAGCATAAATTATTCATGTACAATAGCAGCTTGAAAATGTATCTTTCAATTCTTTTGAACTTAGACTAATCTTAAAACAACAAATGATGAAAGTTCAAACAAAAGCTAATTTTATTTAATGAACTAACCAAGGAGGTATTGTGAAAGTATTGTGCAACCAAATGCTAAGCTAATTATTGTGAGAACAAATAACTGTTGCCATAGTTACTGGACAGTGTTTTCCATATCCACTTTTATCTCTTCAATAAATCTTTGTGACGCAACAAATATAAAAAGTTGACTGTAAAATGACTATTATGTTTTGAACAGCATTAAGTTATGAGTGATCTGTCATTGTACTTGTGTTCCCATGTTTGTCAGAGGATAACAAAAGGCAGGTATTTGCTCAAGTGAACAGGGAAACAATTACAGCTACAGTTTGGCTTCTGGAGTGCAGATCAGGTTGTTGATTTTTAGCACAGACATTTTCTTTTTTGTATCAAACACATTTGTGTTGATTTATTTCTCTTTAGACTGTGAAGTATCAGGAAGGCTGGGTTGTTGTCTCTTTCTCCCCCACTAGTGTGTTACACTTTTAAGCCAGTTCACATTAGGTGATGCAGTGAACTCTACAGTAAGTGGAAGCTAAAACCAAAATTTAGGTCATTAACAAAAAGCATACATCACTGCTGAATGAAACTAACACCTCTGCTCTGACTGAATGCCCCTGTAAGGGAGCCCAGTCTATATTATGCAATAGATTCCATGACTAGCTTCTGCAAAAAGTGTCCTGAACTAATAAATATTCTATGTTTTCCACATTTTTATGTCCACAGTTACACCACTGGGTTAATGACTAAATCTAATGCCTGGAATTATTCTCAGTTTAAAAGGTTAGAGAAAATACTTGTTTTGACTGGCAAACTCCAGATAATAAAGACAAATAGGGATACCACAGAATAGGCTATCTGTTTGGAATTTTCCAAATTCAACATCTGAGCATAGACATTGAAATGAAATCCCCAATATTAGAAAATGAATGTCTTTTAGACATTCGTATTAAATGGCATTTCTCTGCTTCTCTGATACCCTGCAATTTCATGTAACTCCTGCCATTTTACACAGGATGCTGCAGAAAGTCCCACAAACCAGATGTAGCTTCAAATATGTTTCTGTCTTAAATCCATGAGTGA
This sequence comes from Polioptila caerulea, assembly GCA_013397295.1. Lineage (NCBI taxonomy): Eukaryota > Metazoa > Chordata > Aves > Passeriformes > Certhiidae > Polioptila > Polioptila caerulea. Next base: position 147,752 of record VYXF01006260.1, on the reverse strand, counting down.
CTGACTATCAGCTAAAGCTAGCCACAAATTCTAAAATTAAAAACATAATGTTGACCAATTTTATGTGTTTAATAAAAACACCTTGTGTATACATACACCTTTTTTATCATGTCACCATTATGTTTCTGATTTCCTCATGAGTTCCTAGAGGGGAAACAAACTTCTCAAACACAAAACAATCTCATTGTACAAGGCATTCCAAATTTCCAGCTCCAGAGGCAGGAAATCTTGCCACTTTAAGGTCCACAAGATCCAAAGCCATGTTACATGAGAGAGGCTCTGTTGCCTTTATGGTTTCTTTGACTGTCCCAACAACAGATTGTAGGTGTTCCAAGACTGGGAATATGGCAGCGCAGAGAGGCAGGAGGGAGGTCTCACAAGGAGAGGTTGTGTTAGAGCAGCCTTAGGGTTCCTGAAGCTGAAAGTGCCTTTCCCGACAGTTTCATAATGTTTACATAAACAAGAACATCACAGTTCAAGTCAACACTGGAAGACTGAATAGCATTTCAGAGCAACAACTTGTCCATTTTTTCCCAGCAAGTATATTCACAATTTTCAATATATAAGATATTTTCTATTTTTAATCAGTTCAGCAAACAAAAATCATATCTTTGGCTGTTTTCACCATATCTGTCAAGCACAAAGACAAAAGAAATTTACAACTGAAACAAATTTCAGTTCTAAAATAAGCCCTACAAAAAGTTGCACTGGTTTCTATCAAGTTTAGACCTATGCAGATTCCACAATGTTCTTTAAACTTTGCAGGTCAAAACACCACCATTGCTCCCTGAAGAAGCAGCACAGCTCACAAGAGGGGACGACTGGCACAGGCCATCTTCACATTTCAGTGATTTTGGCTTCTCCTGTTGCCCTCCAAAAGTCTCATGGCACCTGTGCAGCTCTGATCTGAGCCTAGAACTGGGAATCAAAACTCTGTGCCATTTATCATCCTGCTTCTCAGCTGCATCAGAATCTAATGTATTGTATTAAGACAAGAAACAAGATGCATAAAAAAGCATGTAATCCAATGGATAACAGAGAAATTGGGCAACCGAGAAGGACCAGCACAGAAAATAATCACTTATAAAATAGGATTTGAAAACAGCAAGGAACAAAGAGGAAATCAGTTCTACAGTACTACAGTAAAGAATATTTTTAATAGTGCTAAAAAGGACTCTAAATGCTGAATATTGGATCACATGTCAATGACTCATGCATTCCTGGATAATTCTTTCCTCCTTTCTAATTTTTCCAGCCTGGTAAGAGGCTTCATTATTAATTTACCTACGTTTGAACGCTCAAATTAACCTTCAGCACGCTTTTCAGTGTTTCTGTAACAAAGCCACCATCTCGATGGTCACAAAAACAATTTCTCCAATAGAAAATAAAACACTGTATCTGTTGCAAGGAAAACTGTTTAAAGAGACAAATGGGTTAACCACATTCATGTCACATTGTAACAATGAAATTTTAGAAAGCTAAAAAGCCTTGAACAAATAACCAACAATACATGCTGCTAGTAGCCTAAATAAATCCTCACAGTCCTTACTCACTGCAAATGTGTTTGTTAGAGAAAGGAAGAACTGTATTGCAAGAATTGTATTCATAGGAATTACAGTATCAACTTATTTTATATCAATTCTATAGAGTGATTGAGAACATTCATTGTTTCAGTCCAGGGTATGCTGGAGATGGAGACATTTACTGTAGCCAATAAAACTTTTTGGGTATTCTTTTAAAATTCTTCAACCTCTTCATTTGACTACAGGACTCTGCAGATCTCGTGCTGTGATGGATTTTAGCTTTGCTGGTATTAAACTGCAAAGTATTCAGTGTATTACACAGAAACTTCACGAGGTAAAAAAATCCAGTCTGTACTCCCTGTGCATGGGAGCACATTTTGTGCTGTGAGCTGTGATGCAGTTCTCAAAATATTTTGATGTTTTTTGCTTCTAAGAACACTTAAGTGCACGAAGTTACGCAGACCTGCACAGTGCATCTCAGAGACAGCATCTCTTTCTCCATGCATCACACAAACCTTGATTAAATCTTGAGCACCAGCTTGTAGGTGATATTGAAATTTAGTTTCTCCACTATCCTGACAGAACAAAATCCTTATGAACCCAGATGACAGGACTGGGTAACCTCTGCCAATACAAGACACAACATGCCACCAGACAGCCCTAGGAAGCAGAAAGTCCATTCAGTGAGCAAAAGAGGTGAAGTGAGGAAGGAAAGTTGAACAGTAACTGAAATAAGGAATTCAGACTTCAGTGGCTAAGGAGATTATTAGATTTAGGTCAACAGCTTCACTGGAGTGATTCCTAAACTTTTCTTTCAAAATCTCACTTTTAGGGTTACAACCCTATTTTCACTGCAATTTTTAATAGTGTTCATACTTACAAACCTTATCTCTTAATAGTAATTTTTAAATTTTCATAAAATTTTATGAAGTTGTTCCAAAGAATCAGACACAGAGGAACAAAATACACAACCCCTAACTCTGCACATGCTTGCATCACTTGTTAAATGGAGTTTCCCTTGAATTCTATCAGTGTAAATGAAAATGGGGACAAGGCACTGCATCTCTTAGATAAACAGAAAACATTCTTTGTACCATTTCATAAAAATCACTTTGCAAAAGACTTCTTCTAAAGCTTTTTTACTATTTTACTTACTTCCTTGCCTGATTAGCTTTTAACCAAATGTAGATGTTTTCCTTGACCTATTTTCAAAGCTAACTAATCCCTAAATCCCTCAGTTATGCAATTCTGAAGGATTAAACGTTTGTCATGAAAGAGTCTGGATTTGTTTAGACTGAATAAATGTCAGTGGTTTACATACAGTTCATTGATTAAACCACATTCATAGAATGCTGCCTCTTGTCACAAGAAGTCTGCCAAAGCAGCTCTATTTAGAGGTATATAAACTTCTGCTCACAGTTAAACACATAAAATATTAGCATGTGGTACACCTTTGAAGAGAATTAAGCTCTTTTTATGTATAAAACTTGTTCCACCTCTGCAGATGTATTACCATAATATAATATCTATATTGAAGTACCACCTGAATGCCAGCCTGGTCAGAAAACCCCTGCATTATGTAAAATGACAATCTCTGCTCCAATGCAATCAACCTAAAGGGCAGGACAAACCAGGTGGAGGAGATAAACAAGTGGGCTGGTCTGGGGACGGTGGCGAGGACAGGGTAACAAATAATAGGATGCACAGGATTTGCAGCCAGTGAGGAAGAGCAATCCCAACGTGCCATCTGCCCACCCATAATTAGATTAGACTTCTCTCTATGCAGTGCAGCAGAGCAGTTTTGAAGAGACACTTGGAGGAGAACAGGACCTTCTCCCATGTCTTAGAACTTCTCCTGTGCCTAGTAAGATGTCATGAGACAAAGAGTAAAGATGCCCAAGGAGATGCCCAAGTGTAAAGAACCTACTTGTGAGGTAACAGGCCACAGACAGAAAGGCCTTAATCATAAAAAAGGTATCTTCTGCTTGTTTTTTTAAGGTTTTGCTCACACAGTAAGAACATTTTTTACAAGTACCTTCATGGTGGTTTAAGCTAACTGGTTTTACTTCTCATTTACAATGAGCTGGGAACTGCTGTTTCCAGTTACACTGTCCTAGTTAAAAAGGTAAAAACCTCCACTTCTGGGCATTGAACAGCTGCTTTTTACTTAGAAAACACTGAGATCATCTGCAGAGAAATGAAGATGACTTTACTGTAAGTGTGAACAACAAGAGAGTGATTTAGAAGAAATAAAACCATATTTTTTTAGGGTATACATGAACCTCTCTAAATGAGGAAGTCAATAATATTTTTCTTCCTTAGACGTAACAATCCCTGCTTGAGTTCCTATCCTTTCTTCTAAAACAGTATGTCTGTCTCTCTTGGGACAGGAAATCAGAATACATGACCTGCTTTCATCAACTGCTGCTTTCACCTACTGTAGCAATTGCTGCTTTAAACAGCTGAAATAAAATGGTCATAAACAATTCACCTTCAAATCTTCTAAATATCTAGAGTCAGAAATTATTTAATGCATCTAGATTAGTGCCCTTCAATTCTGAAGTGAAGAACTTGGGATTTCATTTTCAATTCATTCTGATAAATAAATCAGTCTACAATGTGAGCAGGGACTATGCAGTAAATAGCCATGAAATCCAAGTTTAGCAAAAACAGTTATAGCATTGCAACATATCTACTGAATATAAAATGCAAAACTAGTACTTTCCATGTTCTGTAAATTTTCTGTAAATACAGTATTTTGCACAATTACATGCTCCATTCTTTCTGGAAATGTAAGTAATTTTCAGTTTCTACTAGGACAGGAAAAACAGCTCACTGAACTTGTGGCCTCAGTATTGCAAAATTCTGCATGGATAAGCCAGCTCTTAGAAAGAAAGTCACACTACTTGTTCACATTATGGGTGGATACCCCGAGTGGCTGCAAAATATGGCTGAAACCATTACCCTGCAGATAACCACAGCTCTACAAAAGGTACTGGCAGCTGCAGATTTGCTGCACTTAAGACAAAACCTGGGGGAAATTCATAGCTGTCACAGCTGTGTGCCTGCATTTATAGCATCCCAAAACAAAAATACTGATCAAGGATGAAAAATAGCTGAGTAAAACTGAAACCAGAAAAATAAAGACAACAATTGAAAATAATGGAAACTAGGGAAATGAAAATTAAGGGAAAATAAGCATGTCTAAGGTCTTTAGAAACAAAAGGAACTGGGCTAGTACATGTGCCTTGTGCTGGGCAGCCTTGTAACACTAATACTCATCAGAATACAGCTTAATCAAAGCAAGTTAAAAAAATCACAAGTGGTGGTGAGCAAGAAGAGTAATACAAAATCTGTTTCCTGGAAAATTAGTTCCAAAACTGAAGTAAACCAAGAATACAAGATTAATAAAAATAATAAATAATAAAATAATAAAAAAGCAGCAAAGACTTTTTTTGTGATTTACTTTCCTAACTTTTAAAGCAGGTATTTTGATTCTAAAAACTATGTGTTTTTTCCTAAATACATACAGTCACAATACACTATCAAATCAGTTAGATTTATTTACTCTTACACAAATTAGACTGCACATCACACAGCTTTCACTGTAGGCTTTATACAGAGGAGTTAAAAAGCCTTGCTGTATTATCAGCAGAATTAGCAGAAATCACCTGGAGCACAAATCCTGTTGTTCCTACTTCAACAGCAGGCAGGATTTAGGAGCACAGTTACAGGACTTGTCATTAGGGATTTCTCAGAGTAACTCCAGGCTGAGGCATGACCCTCCCCATACCTGGGGACACACCACAAGGGCACTGGATATCCAGGTCCTCAGCAAGGTCAGAATGTATAGAGAGGGCTCTGGTGCCAGGCTGTTTCCCAAGGAAAGTAAAAAAGATTGTCAATGTCAAGAGTTACAACAGGATGTGGGGAAATGACATTGTCAATGGTTACACACATTGTCTAACCAGGTGGAAGATGAAATTTCTCAAAAAAAAAAAGTGTTAACATTTGTTTGTCATGTTTAAGTCACCAGGTTTCACTTAAATATTAATTTTCACCTGAAAAGATGTTGAAATCAAATATTAAACCAAACATATGTGAACTTTTGGAAGATTTTTTTTTGTAGAGTAGTGATGACATTTACTTCCGTGTTGACCAGCCTAAAATCTTGGCATATGTTATGATGGTGTGAAGTGCTTGCTGTGGCACATATTTCCTGTACTGTCTCATAAGCTTTAGTCCATGCAATATGCAAGGTTTTCCAGATTAAATTCTAGTGTTCCATATATGAAACATCCCTTGTTATTTGATTGTTGTTTATTAATTAATTTCTAGAAGGGCATTATGTTTTCAGATCAGTATAATCAATTTAAAGAGAGATTTCTACAAAAAGAGCAGGACAGAAAATATTATTTCAAGTTAGCTCTTTTGTTAAGATTTTGGTTGTTTATTTTAAAGACAGTATCTTAAAAGAAAGTTTTTCCTAATGACTGCTTTTCTATTTTAAAACTTAAACAATCTGTTCCATGAACCACCTGGAAAAAAACATATTGAAAAATAGTTGAAAACATCCTTTCATTATAATTCCTGGAAAAATGTGACAGTCATTATGTATGATGAGACTTTCATATTTACAAAGAGTTAATTTAATCATTGTGTTGATCTCCCCTCTCCAAGGAGCACTGAACAATCAGAATTCATTATCTTGCCTGTTATAATGCTGTTATTTCTTGTTATAATGAAGACAGTACAAAAAAACACACCAGAATAGAAAATACATTTGGTAAAACTGAAATGTCAGTTTACACAAAAATCTTTTTTCCATTCCTCATACTTGGGTCAGACCTGCACTGCAAAGCACTGCCTGAACACTGACCACAGCTTTCATGATCCTCTCTCAAGGGCTGACTGACCCACAGAGATGGCATCGCAGGTTCGATTACTCAGCCACACATCCCAATGAGAAACTTTCCCATTTCTGCACCACAACCACTGACAGGTTGGCTCACAGACACACCTGTCTCTGCCTCACCCAGGCAGGGCAATGGTTTGTATGGATGGTCTGAGAGTGCCAAGGCAGAGGAGCCAGGGAATGCTGCAGCGCCTTCCGTTTCAACATGGAGGTGGTTCTGGGCTTTTATGCAACTGCATCTAAGGAGGTTAAGGAGCTGTAATTAGCACACATCACCTCACTGCCACTGCAGCTAATCAGGCTGAAAAATCCCAAGTGTCTCCACTCCTGAGCAGTCCTGCTTCTTGCAATGGAATTTTCAAGCTCTCCTTGCTAATTGCTTACACTGCTTTCAGACTCTCTGGCACCATGGAAAGCTTCCTTTTGGTGTGGAAACAGGGGCGTGGGGGGGCAAGAGTCTCACTATGGAAGTGACCTTTTCTCTCTGCTAGGAATCTCAGCAGAGGCATGGATTCTTCTGAAGACATCTATTGATATTAACAATACAGACCAATTTGAAGGTATATTAATTTTAATTCTCACTGAATTTAGGGTAATCCTGGGCTCTGTCTACACTGTAAAGTGAACAGCTACTCAAAACAAAATATTCTAGGTGTCACATCGGGTACCACACTGCCAGGTGCTAGCACAGCTGTGGCTCAAGCTCAAAGCATTCAAATCATGATTACAAATAGCCAAGGTTATGTGATCTGCTGCTGAGTTGTGGTTGCTAGATGCTCAAATCTTACTTACAACTGATCAGATCAAACCACATGACTGACAGCTTGGGGTGAGGATAGCAGCCTCAAGCTTTCCTCATTGACAGCATCTCCCAGAGTGAGAACTGAGTGTGCACCTGAGCACACACAACATATACAAGGTGGATGATGGGCAAGTCTGTAGCTGAGAATGGGTTTAATAGTTCCTTGGTTATCCTGAACAGCCATTTACTCAAACTTGAGAATCTATATCCTGTTAAATTGATGCCTGCTCTGTCTAAATGTGACGTTCCCACATCACAGACACAGATTATCTAAGACCCAGCTGTTGTAAGTAACCACCCAACCACCTGCTCTTTCCTGGTTATGGCCAGGGCCTGTCGGGCTTTTCTCTTCCTTGCCTTCCCAGGACCAATGGTAAAATATTTTTCATTGCAGGTCTGGCCTTGTCAGCCTGCTCTCTTCAGGCTGTAGAATACTGTCTTCATTTATCAGCTTCAGAGTAATTTTTTACTGAAGTAATTTTTAAGATTACATGACTGTTTCACAATATGAGGTACAAGTGTACTTGTAGCAGAGTCACTATTTAGGGAATGTCGTAAGCATAAAATAAATTCTAACAGCCAAGAACTAAATACTGTCTAGATGTTTATATCCTTCTCATACCATATCATGCTAACATGATTTTATTTTTGTTTTGTGGCTATTCTTGCAACTATACAACTTTTAGAAATGAGGTTTCATGAATTCACCTTGAAAAAAAAGAACCCCTTATAAACTAAACAACAAATAATTTTGTTGTGTTGCTATGTCAGATGGATTATATATAAGTTGCCATGGAGAAATATACTTTTAATGTCAGTCACTCAATATCAGAGTTGTTGGTTTTTTTACAATTAGCTGTATTGCCAACATAAATGCAAACCTTAAGTAGACCTGCACGCTAGAGATTAATAAAAAGGTAGAAAACATAAAAGCTTCTCAATGTTTTTCTAGAAGACAAAATTTAAAAATTTCAAGGACAAATTTGCTATGAAAAAATAGAGCAATGCACTACACAGTCATTGAGTTTTTAAGTTAAAAAAAAAAACAGCAAAAAAACCCCCCAAAAACAAGCTAGCAATCTCCCTTTTTACTGAAAGGTCATTGTAATGCAATAGGACACAGTAAGCAGTTGTGAAATTAAGCCCTCCAGAACCTGGTTGCAGCTTTGGAATGTGACCATTGTTGTGCAATGGAGTTTGTCACCATCATATGAAAACTCCATTGGGAAATACATCTTTTGTTTACCTGCTCATCACAGATAACCATCAACTGATTCACATTCTGTAGTATTTTACTAAGGTCTAAAACAATACTCAAACTGCAAACACAATCTTTTTCACTAAACACCTCTATTCAAGAAATTTTAGAATGAGTTTCATCCATCCTACATACAGAATGTTTTTGGGGGTTTTTTTTGTGTTTCTCTTTAAAGAGGAGGTATGTCAACAGGCTCACAGCCTATTAAAAGCTTCTCTGTTCTTGCTACCTATTTTTACCCACCTAAAAAAATACAATAATGATGCTGAGCTAGATATTCAGTGTGGATATTCAGTAGAATATTAATCATGCTGATGTCTTAAGCAGAGGCTTGACCTCTGCTCAGGAGGAACAAGCAGCAAAAGCAAATTAACCCAGACATTAAGACATCTATATAAGCAGTAGTATGAGCACATTGTTCTAATTACAATCTCAGTTCTCTGGAATTCCGGCGAATCTCAGGGCACATCTACACAGATGGGAGCAAACAGAACTCCTCTGCCCATTCCCTTGGCTGAACTGATGGAGACTAGTGCTGACTCAGAATTTGTATAGCCACATTTGCATGGCCCTGGCCTGACTAGATGTAGAGACAAGGCAGGCAGAGGAACTCAATATGCCTGCACATGTCTGTAGACACTCATCCTGAGGTGCAGACTTCCCCCATCCTACAGAGGACAACATAATAAAGATGTTAATCAAACTTGTCAATGAGGGAGCTAAAGAGATACTCCATGTTTCTATATAAACTAAAAACATGGCTCCAGACTTAGATTCCTAAATGTGGATTTAGGAAATTAGCTTTGCAATATGCAGTGTTGATGCAGCAAGTTAACCTTCAGTATCTTAATTTCTTCAAATACCACAATTGATCTGAAATACACAAGCTAGTTATGCCTTAAAGGAGGAGTTTTTAACTTGTTTAGTGAAAAGCCTGTGTCTTCACTCCCATTGTCTTTGGTGACTTGACTGCCCCAAGACTAAGGACTCTCATGACTTGGAAGATTTTTCAATTGCAAACATCTGTTTGTCGTTTCTGATCTGTAGTTAATCTCAGGGCAAATTTGTCCCCTAACACATCATAGATACACCTGCTACCAGAAGTATAAAAGGCTTGCCATAGATTTTAAGTGTGTAAAAAACAAAAAAAAAAAGAGGCAATGAAATCTGCAAGACTAATGGCTTTTGAAAAAGCAAAGTACTTGGCAGCACTTTGGCAGCTGTTTAGAAATGAGCATTTTAACATTCAGACTCTTTTCAAAAGGTGATAGTGGTTAACAGTTCAGTGATGCCACTGGATATTGTATGACTATGTTTGTGAATCAACTCAGACAAACTCTAGCAAAAAAGGGCTATTTTTAAGATTAAAGGCTCACAGGACAACCTTAGTCATAAAAGGTTGGTTCTAATAGGGCACAGTTACATAAAAATAGTGCAACAGACAAGGAACAGTTTTTTCTGGCCATCTGTAGCTCATGCTGTGCAAGCAATTTACTGGCAAATTTGTTTAGTAATAACTATATTATTCACAACTCCATGGGAATAACGAATTACACCCTAAGCATCCTATCCATTCATAACATATGAAAGAGTTCCTCAGGTTAGATGTACCTGATAAAATCAATTTGAAGGGTGGGGGAAAAAAGCCTCTACTCTGCTGTTGAAAGCAGTGCAGGACCTGGATACATCCACAGAACCTAATTTGCTGTCCAAAATTCCTGTCACTTTTCTGTTGACAATTCACAGACACCATGGTGCCTACACTGCACCTCAAGTGCACTTCAACAATCAGGGAAAGAATGCAGCAAGATCTTCATCCTCGCAGCCTGCAGTGGTTAAGTGGGTGTGAATTCTCTCAGCACTCTGCATGACCTACAGCCTTCTATATTGTGTTCTGTTTGTTCTATCATTGAAAATATTAAAGAAAATCATCTTGGATTCATAACTGGAACAGCAAGTGATTTGAGAACTGAAGAGTTTTCACCTGTCATTTTAAGATGCACAGGTAACAGGATGTTGGTTTCACTTCAACCGAGTATTTCGTATTTATGAGGCAAAAAAAAGTTAATACTTTGTAATAAAGTTCTCATTAAGTTCTAGACTATGCTTCCATGTGTCAGTGTAGAACTCAGCACATGGTCTTCTGATCTGTCCTAGAGACTCCACTGCCCTGCCCTTACTCTGTCAATGTGTGAGCATGTACACGGAAACACTGCAGACGTGAGGGGAATAATTTGCTACAGCTTAATAGAGACGTTGCTTACACGACGTGTGCAGAGATGCCCAAGAGATATCATGCCTTAGGCAGCTCTGATCTTTCTGATGATCCTCTGAGCAGAAAAACCTCCTACACAGAGCTGTCTTTTAAAAGGCAGAGTCTTACTCCTGTCATAAATTCTCATGTCTATATTCTGCCTAACATGCCTGGAGGTGGGGCTGAGGCACAGCCTATTCAGTAGCTATGAAGAGATCGCTAAAGAGCATATACCATGAGTAACTACTGAAATCATTTTAATAACAGGGATTTGGGGGTCACTGCCAGAGAGGTAACACAGAAAAAAAAAAATCAAAATCCTTCCCTACTTTATACTGTTTGATATAACACAATAATTTTTTTATTCTAGGTTTAGGAAAATAACATGGTATCATTTTTAGTATGATTGTTAGTCAGGAAGGCAAAGAAAAATATTTTAAATTTATCTAGTTAAATTTTCTGAACAATTTTAAATTTTAAAGAGAAGTCTTCCATGCAGTGATCACAAATTCATGTTGAAATGAGATAGAAGAGTGCATATCAGGACAGTGCTTAGGATGTCATTGTTAAGCTTAATTAATCATTCTTATTTCTCTCTTGAGTCATCATAATGAGATTTTTTAATAGGGAAACCACTTCAAGAGAAATTTTTGAAGTTGATATTCTAGGAGATTAGACAGAGAAAATGCTTTAGCTTACAAAGATCCTGCACAGCACATATTATTAAATGTACAAATGAATGTAACTTGCAGTCTCTATTTCTATAATCTGTAGTTAAAGGAAGAGATATATAGGAAGTTTTTTCTCCATACCAAGGGGTGTGGGATTTTACATTTGTAGCTGTTTTGAACTTACATTAATATTTTAGTTTGACTTTTGGTACCTCCTCTGAACACATGCAGAAGATGTATGCTGATAGCATAAGATTTTTCTTCAATTATCACAGCAATATTTTAAAGTAGAAAAAATATGGAAAATATTAAAGAACTTCCTTATCTATTGATCTAAGAAGTAGCTTTTAGTTAGAAATAACATTTAGGTAGATTTGGTTCTGCCAGTGTATTTCAGGATCTCATCACGTGGTTGCCTCAGCAAGTTGCTTTTGGTTTCAGCCCTCTCTCATTACCCCTTCCCATCTGACTGAAGTCAGCTGATCTTTTTAGGCATTCCCACAGTCAGCCAACAAGCTACTCACTGTCAGATACCCAGCACCATATTTAGGGTGTGCCTTTTGCATACAGAGGCCAATAGGAACACAGTTGCCTCATTTTGTCTGCCCCTTCAGAGCTGTCTGCCCTCCCATCACAAAACCCTTGCCAGCTCAAGAGAAAACATTCTCAGCCTACAGGCTTCGCTTTCTGATTCCACATATGCCTTTGCTGAAAATGCAAATCAATAATAACAATAAAGGTATTTTAATATATATAAAATATATCTTACATAATCGGAATAAAATGTAATTAACTTTTAACATCCATGCAAGCATTTCATTATTGCAGTTAAAAAAATAATTCTCAGAATCCATCTCCTCCAGAATCTCCAAGAAAAATACTCTTTGTTTCACCATTTTCTGATTCATTCGACTTTGGAAGAAAAATAAACACATTGCTGTGTTCAATATTGTTGCACAAGAGAATTCACAAGAATGAAATGTGTTCAAAGTTCCTAGAAAAAAATGCAGCAATGCAGGCTGCCAACTTGTTCAATGTCAAGCTCTAGGCAGTATAGCAGGACTAGCAGTAAATGACTCATAGTGAGTCACGCTTTAGCTATTTTTGCTTTTAAAGTAATGCCAGGCGCTGTGTTAATATTCAACCCTGAATATATTTAGCAATGCAAGAAAACAAGTGTTTCCATGGTTGCTCCTTCACAATGTTTATGGTATATACACAGCCATTAGGCACAGGAATTCAGCCAAATTAAGAATATGGAAATGTTCCTCTTTCATTTACAACTGAATTTTGCTACACTGGGTTTCATGACTCACTCAGCTACTAGTTTTTCCAACTCTAACAAAAATGTAAAGCCATAGCTAGCACACCACTGTTACGTTAGTGGTCAACAGCCACTACTTTCCTCAAAATTACAGCTTGTGCTGCTACACTGCTGAGCTGGAAGCATGATAATGAAGTATTTTTTCAGGACAAAACAAGAGTGGCAGGAAGGCCTCATTAGTGAATCTAAGTACAGCCATCATGGGTAAAATGTTCTGTGACACGTCTAAGGAGGAGCTGGCAAAGCTAAAGCCAACGAGGAGGACTGAAGGGAAGAAGGAGGTTGTAGCATCACCTGAAAAGGGAAAGCAGCTCCAGAAAAAGGAGGAAGGATGCTGACTGAGACTGGGGAACAGTTGGGCAGAATGAGAGAAGTGGTGAGGAGAGTATGACAGAGAAGGAAAATATCTTTTCATGACATAGCTGTGATATGACAAAACCCATATGCAGGCACGATTTCAGTGCAGCAATCTACAGAGCAGTGTTTTCTTAGGTGAGTAGATATTTGTGGAATTGTGGAATATGAGCCCAACTAATGCAGACATCTGACAAAACAGATGTAGACATCAAAACAAAACTCTTCTGGCGATCAGAAAAGAATAATTCAATCTGCATTGTATGAAAAAAAAAAGACCCACAAAAAACCCAAAGCAATGGATGCTGCAGCAAAGGTTAGGTGAATAGCTTACTTTGCCCACACTAATAACAGAGCTGCCAAATGACTACATATGATTGCTAGTTAAACTTTTTTGTTCCCATTTTAATACAGTGATTTATTCATTAGTCTTAAATAGCAGTAATTACTATTTTTATTGTAGAAGCTGATAAAGCAATCAGAAAGCTTTTATGTTTTTTTCCTCGAAGGAAACTCTTTAGCTTTTCTGCATGAAGTCTTCCATCCTGTGATAAGCAAGGATTGTTTTTCTGCATGTTTTCCTATCTGACTATAAACTAGCCACTTAGTTTATACTGGGAGCTTAAAGAGATCCTGGTGAATAGCCTTCCTGCAAAAACTTGTTTTGATTTCACTAAGTCTCAGATTGACCCTTCTACTTCCAAATAGGAAGCGAGGGAGAATACCTAAGGCTGGGCCAGATCCAAAGAACTGAAGCAAACTACTCAAGTCCAAAATAATGAAACATTCTGTTCCATGGCCTCTTAACCCTGAAGGTATCTATCTCCAGTAAGTCTCGACCAGGTTCTCCAGGGATCTGAAGATCTGAGTTCTGTACTTGTCCAGTGCTGCCCCAGCCTGAATGTCTAAGAATACATTGTTTGTCTTGCAACCTCTGGCTCTTGAAAGGAGGCACAGCTCCATTTAAGTGGAAGAAGAGAAGATGATGATGGAGATGTACAGAACCCAAATTTCCATCTATTTCTTGCTGCAAGTTAACTACTGGAGAACACAGCCACGCACTCTCTTCCAGTCCTTCCCCAGCCCCCTTCCACTTCCAGCTGCACATGGTGGCATTTTGCTTCATCTGAAGGACTGCAGAGTGCACTCTGCACACTTGCCTGCAGCCAAAAGGTTGCTGAAAAGCCTATGAGCAATGGTGTGATGTCAGCTGTAAACTCCATCCCACCCAGCAGCCTAACTCTTATGATGAATAATGAAAATTGCTACAGAGGGCACGAGGCAGGGAAAGCCAATAGCAATGTTTTCCTGGTATCGTCCAGTTTCCAGTAATCCAGTCAGGGGAGGATCCAGAGAGGAGTCAAACATGTCATCTTCCTCATAAGGGCTTTTTTTAGGTGCTTATTTGTGAATTTATTGGCATCGCTTCCTGGGAAACTCCTGTAGTTACAAGGCTATAGTATAAAACATGAGCACTCTCACCCTCACTCCATTAACTGCTTCTCTCCCTCAACAGGTATTTTTAAGGCCTGTTGGAATACCTGTTAAGCAACTTGTCTTTAATCCTAGAATCATTCACTGCAAGTCTGGTAACACAAATCTACATCCACATTTGAGATGATAAGACACGATAAACCTATCCACACTTGTAAAGTCAGATACTATGTCTGAAATCAGAGCTAATAACTGCTGAAAGGTGACAACTTAAACCACTCCTCAGTGGTGACAAAACAGCTGAATGCTCCAAGCCTGTTCAAGAGAAAGTGTAAATGCAATGCAAACAAAGGTGTTTGATTTCTTTGACTTTGTGCTAATGGAGATTGAAAGCAACATCTCTTAGGTTACCACTGAGAAACAGTACATAGAATTAGCACTTCAGCTCCCATGTAACATCAGTGATCATTTGAAAGTCTGAAATTCCTAAATCTACAGATTAGAGCCATGGTCCATTTCCTCTCCAGCTACATAATACAAGCACAGGTGCTCAGTCTCACAGTAAAAGAGATTCATTACCTTTGTGTTACTTTAAAGTTGGCACATTTTTAGTGAACTTACGCAATACTGTGATTGACATACACATGTACAGCACTCTGTGCAGACAGAACAGATTTGTCACTGAACAAAGCTGTTCAAGCAGGTGTGCCATCGCCCTCCTCCTGGGAGCCAAGACACTCAACTCTAGGCTCTGGCATCCAGTCTGAGGTCCACAGACCTTCTAGAAGCTGTGTGCTGCAGTCCTTCAGTGCTTCTCTAGCTTTATTCCTCCATTTCAGCTCAACATCTAACAGATTTGGGGGAGTGTGAAGAAGATCTCCAGTATATTAATGGCATAAAATTCAAGTTGGAAAGAAACCACGCTCTTCTGTGAGTTTATTGGTGCCTACAGCTTTTAAGAGGGAAATGAAATAATATGGATATCAAAAATTACGGTAAGCAGCCAATGCACATGAACATCTGAGATGGAATTAGAGGATGTTTATTAATCTTGCTGTACACTTCTATTTTGCATGGTATTATATGTTGCAAGTATAGATCAGGGAAAAGGGAAATTCTACTGATTGCAGACCTACACTGGCACTTACCCAAGCAAGATCTACCTCAACTTGCCACACTTCTGAAGGACACACCAAAGAGCCACATGGCAAACACTTCCAGGACCCATAAAAACACCGAGTTTTACTTTCTCTGAACTGGAGTATTCTGAAGTTACCATGAAGTGTGATATGCACTCATGGATTATTTTGACAGCATTATCTCAGGACTACTTGCCTATTTCTCCTCAAATGTGTTTTGTCCCAGCAGTCAATACAAATGCATTACTTGTAGTAGAATTCTCTTGAATTAGTATTTCCACTGATCCTTGTGCATACTGATGGCATAAATTCCCACCATGTAAATGACTAAAATGAACATACAGAAAGAGTGAAAAAACCTCCTGTCACTCCAGATAAATATTCTAGTAACAGAAAAAGAAAAAAAAAAGTAAATAAAACAAAGTTCTCTAATTTTAAAGTTCCACAAAGCTTTATTTTTCTCCTTCCTCCCCAATATAATAACTTTAAAATGAGAGCATCTCATTTAAAAATTTTAATACTGAGATGTCTTCCCTTTCCTCTTTCTTTGATTTTTTTTCTCCTTGGACAGTTCTTCACCTGTTTTCTTGTGATCACACTTAAAATTTAAACTGTAAGCTTATGGCAAAAGATTGGAATATCTGTATCATCTGACTTTTAAATCTTTCTGAATAGTGGGCAACAGATATAATGGCAAGTAAAATTGCACTTAGCTGACAGAGGCAGTCCTTGTATTTTCACTGTTCAGATTTGTAAAATAGTATGTATTACTACACCAGGAAAGAAGTAAATGAAAACTCTTAGTGAAATCACTGGTGATTTATTACCAGAAAGCAAATTTCCCATAGGGTATAATACATCTATTTAACATTTCTGAATTTCAGATACAGTCAAGGTTTAGTACCTATCCCTTTGCTTCTCACTTATCTGAAATTTATAAAACATTTCTGATGAGTTCAAGTATGGACACAAGCCATGAGATTTTATAAGTTTCTATGTTGCATAACTGGATTATCATAAAGTCAAGAAATACAGGAACTGACTGAATTGAACTAAACTCCATTAAGGGAGAGCATCTCTATAAGCCAGGGTACAGTGCTGGAACAGGAACAATGAGCAAAAACTTGTTCACAGACTTATATTGCTTGAAAATTTCTCACCATCTGAGCAAAGTTCTAAGGCTTTTCATCATCCTTCCAAGAGAAGCAAAGGAGAAGAAAATTAATACCTTTTAAGATGGCATTTTATTAGATATTGTGATTGAATGCAACATCAAGGGAATAGAAGCAGCATCTAGAAGCTCCCTTCCTGACCTATATATTCATAGGAACAGTAATAATGCCATGCTGTTTGCTATCAATGTGCTCAGTTAAGGGAGAATTATCCCATAGTAGTAACAATAAATTAACCTAAGAATTATCCCTAAGTGTAAAATAATAATAAAAATTATTTCCATGTAACACTCTTTTTCCTTTCTAAATTTTATAGACTCAGTGCTGACCTGAAAGCCAGGCTGACATAAAACCAAGAACTACATCCTGAAAAGAATTTTGCAATGGAATAAAATGTAGATCTTCAAAAAATATATGTATAGATTAGATGACAGACATAGAAAGAGATAAGAAGATCTTATCCTCAAGCATCTGCTGATTAGAAGGGCAGATATTTATAACAGGAGAGACCTACATCTGATGCTCTTTCTGATTTAGATACATCCTCCTTCAGCTGAGTGCTTTACTATAGGGCTAAAGAGTCAGTGTCTCTCAATATTTCCTTCTGCAGTTGTTGCCATTTTTATATATAGTTAAATATGCTGTGGATAGAGAGAGAGGGAGACTGATTCCAGAGTTACAGGTCAATCACTTAGTAGGCCAAGAGTCAGGCAAGTTCTGATTTTAAATCACCAAGACTGAAACTCAGGTCTCTCATACTCCAGGTTACTCATAATGGAGAAGAGTTGTTGGAGGGGGTGGGTTGATTCCTCTTTCATTTTAACTCTGAATTACATGTCAGAGCTCTAAATGCCAAAGCAAGAAACTTCTTATTTCGATCAATTTCATCAGAAAGGCAATAATTTCATCAAAGAAACCCTTACCAGGTCTATTGGCAATTGTTCTTCGTTAATCCACTCAATCAGTTATTGTTAACGCAAGCTTCTGCATTTTTAGGAGAAAATAAAGCTTATTTTTATCCTGAAAAAGTCACTCCAGATTGCAGAAGGAAACTTCTGATGGTTTCATTCATTCTGAAGTTGGTTTTCACAAACTAGCAAGGACAGTAGCTGTGATGGTAGTTTTGCACTTTGGATATTGTTCTTGGGCACCATTACAGCTCCTATTGCTATACTGTATGAGCATCCCATTTATCTGGTTTGTTTCTTTAACTGATCTTTCCAAAAACTCTATGAAATACAGTAACTTTATCTCATTCCATTATCAGGCTCTCATCTCTTAATCCTTCAAAACTACAAGTGGGCTAGCTCACTGCTGAGCAAATCAACTAGTTCCTTCCAGGAAATACTCAGACAGGACAGTCCCAAAAGGAAAAGCCATGACAAGTTTCTCTTCTCAGGGTAGTCCTTATGGCCTATCCAGAAGTCAGCTCTCACTCACACAAACGCCTCTTGACAGACTCATTTTACTCCTCTGGGGCTGCAGTTTGCCCCCTCAGCATCATGCCATGAAAACATTACTCTGGCACACTAAAACACATTTAGGTTATTATCAACAGTTCTTTGAACTCAAAAATCACAAAAACATAATAATGATGTTTTAGTGCCACTAGGAAAAGCAGGGCAATTGAATGTTTTGCACTCAGTTGGACATGGCTGCTTTGCTCCATGGGCTACCAGCCCAGAGCAGCAGGGATATGAGCCTGTCCACAAACACAATACACCCAGAACTGAATTCCAGACATGGGTGCAAGGTCCAGACCCACAAAGTTTTTAGGGACCTAACTCCCAGTGATCTGTCCTGATACTAAGTGACTCGATCTAAGACAATAAGAGAGTAACAAAGCAAAGACCTAAACTGAGGTCTCCTAAACTTCACATGACCTTCCCAAGTGCTGGATCCTGTTTCACTTCTTCACTAGTCAAGGGGCTGTCTGTAAGGGATTTTACGTAAATGAAAAGTGCATATCCCACACACACCACTGAACTGTCATAACACCAATCCCACTTTCAGATGGAATTTTCAACTCTTGTGCTGAAGTTGTTTTTTCATAATTAGTCAGTAAGGGGATTTTAAATTATTTTTTTACATTGAAAATAAAAGGAAAAATACACTAACATTACTTTTCAGCTGATTCTCTGCCATCAGAGCCAAGTATAGGGACAAAAATAGGCCAACTAAGAAATCAACTACAACTGAAGAGAAATCCAAACCTGCAAATCAGTTATGTGAGTCCATACAAGCAACTTCAACTATCTCCTCAAATTTCACCACTGCTGTGTGGTAAGAAGTAAAATTAACTTGCCTACCTCAATGTGAGGTTGTGAGGATTAATTGGATGAAACTTGTCAAGCAATATAATACACAATATATTGTTGCTGCTTGTTTTCTTATCCTACTAAAAGCAATCAAAGACCTTAGTCTTTCCTGGAATCTGTGATAGACTGTTTTTTAAAGAGAATTCCTTTCACAGTGATGTTTTTTCTATTCCTGCATCTAAAAAACTAAACTGTATCTAAAAAATTTTTTCTCACATCATTATTTCTCGGCATATGCGTAACTTAAAATACATGTATCAACAGGGCATATGGCATCTACTTGAACATTAAATTTAAAATCTTCTCCTTTCAAAATATTTGCTTATTGATAATGAACTATAATCCATCCTAGCAAAATGATACATACGTTTTCCTTTCAAAGACTCACAGACTTTTTTTTCTTCAGTGGAGAATGCAAGAAAGATCCTTACAACTCCAGTGTAGCTACTTTCCAAACTACATTACAGTGACTGGTTTCCTGTGACAAAAACTTGCCTAAACTGCTATTGAGTCTCAAAATTATTTATCCCACATTAAAAAAAAAATTATCTTTCCTACATTTGCCAAATCCAGTCCTTAAACTGTTTGGCATAAGTAGCAATATTGTCATTCACTCAAATCTTAGCACTTTCCACAAAATCTCTACTGAAGCTTGTATCTGTGGTGTGTTTGCAGGACCTGCAGTTATCAAGGATTCCAAAGTGCATGTTATCAGCTGCTACAAAAGGGCTATGAAATCTGTCATCCTTTGTGCACCAAACGTGACACTAAATAACCTTCAGCAAGTACAGCAGAGGCAGCTAGGGTCACAGGAGTAGAGATTATACCTTCTGATTAGCTCTCTGTACAGAGTATCATAAATTTAAACTGATACATGGAGAATAAAGACAGATCCTAATTTCATTCTGTGAAGGCAAAATTTCTCATACTTTCTGCCAGAAGATAGATGCCTTTGATATGTGTATATGTATGTGTGCATAAAGATATATATATTCTGGCATGAAATAAAAAGACTCAGTAATACAACTTCAAACAGAAGGTGGGATTTTAAACTTACAGAAGATACAAAATGCAAAGTTACAATTCCTGCATGGTTTAGTTCTTATGGTCTCACTCCTGCAAGCCTCTGTACAATGGTCATGCTCCAATAAGGAAGTGAAACATGCCAGCAATCTCACTCATTTCAAAGGATCTACTCATAAAATTTAATTGAAGCTACTTGCTTAAGCATTTCACTTAATCAAAAGGAGATCATTAAGCACTTTGCAGATCCAGGACACTTATGCCTATGGAGAGTTAGTGTTAAGGACACAAAAAATTTTCCTTACCACACATGCAATCATTTAGAACTTTCTGGTATTACCAAATTTAGTAAATACTCCTCCAAGTACTCAGCTATTTGGAAAAGATAACTTGGGGGTTGTACCACTTGGGGGTACAAGAAATGGTTAAAAAAAGGAAAAATCAATCAACACTCTTTTCTACTGCTTACAGTCTAAGAAGGTTTGAGTAGAAAAATGAAAATGTTTTCCATTAAAAACAAGAAGTGAGAATTTAGAAAACTAAGATAGTTCTGAAAACAGACTTCAGAAAAATCACTTGCTGTTCACATAAAACCTGTCTGACAGTGTTTTGACACATATCAGAGGTGAAGATTTTTCATCACTTCACAAACTCCAGCTAAAGTAGCTGCATAATAAAGGCTCACAGATTTAGAGAAAATGCCTGAAAACCGTCTGAACGATGAGCAGAACAGAAACTACTCTGAGGCATGATCTCATCCTTACTGCCAGAGAGATGTACTTGCCCAATTTCATTTCTGCACCTTGGCTGCTGCTGAAGTTCAAAGCTAAGAAGGTCTCTTTCCCACAGAACTGCCATGGGAAGACAAACTGAAGGTGACACAGAACAGTTCTCCTCCATATTAGAGCTACCTGTGGCACTGCCTGTCACCTCTCAGAGGACAGGGAACAACCATGCACCTTCCTTTCATCACAGTGACAGCAAATATCAAAAAAGAAAATATATTCCCTTAATTTTATGTTAAAATAAGGTTGTATTTAACTGCTTCACATTTTGCACCATACCTAAAAACCGTGTTGAGAAAGTTTTTCTCCTTCAAAATCATAGTTAATTTCTAAGTAGAAAGACAATGTGAGAATATAATATTTCCTTGCTCATCTGTTCTAGAATACAAATGTCAGACTCTGCATAAAAGATACATTAATGGTAACTCATCCTGGAAGGCAAATCATTTTAGTATCTCCTCTGTCTGCTCCTTTGAGATAGAAAAGATTGAAACAACAAACAAACAAACAAACAAATAAAAAACAAAACAGGAAAGCCCCTCTGAGAAAACTTGGCATGAGTTCCTATGTTTTATCTAACTGAACAATAAAACCAAATTCCAGAAAAAAGCTAAAAACTAAAGCTCAATGGTGTATGTGTTCTTGAAACAAGTCAGGAATTGTGAACTAAGTTGCACCTGGCAAAGCTAAGAGTTGAAAACAAAATATTAACCAGTAGTTGTTGATGAAGTTATTGATACATGTAACTCACATCCAGCAGTTTTCAAGTGTGTTCCAAAATCTGCAGATGTATTATAACATGCTGTTAAGATAAGGCCAGAATTGTAGGACTCATGCTTTTGAAATCACAATTCATACAGGAGAAGGTAAAGAATACAGAGATCATTTGGTTTAATCATGAATGCTGAAGATTTAACAGGATGACCTTGATTTCTTCTTACAAAACAAACCCACCAAAACATGTTTTAAGGTAAATTACCAGGTTCTGGAAGCTAGTAATGTCTTTTACAGATTTTATTAATCTTCAGCTCAGCTGGTATTGCAAGTCAAGTGTTTAGCAAGACAAATCTGGATTTCAGGCAGCAGTAGCAGAATGATGTCCTCATATTTTTTTAAGGATTATTTCTATTGTGTCAATTTAATTTGGGGTATTTTCAACAAGTCAGCCAGTTAGAACTTAGTCCCACAGCTTGAACTGAATGTATCAGTAGAGCATACACCCCTTCCTCAGGCAATTACAAGGTGGAAAGTAAATCCAAGTCAGTTATCAAGATTTTTATCTTCTTAGTTACAAACACCTGGAAATTAGAAATTACAACATAATGGTGGGGCAGTAATAATTTTATGGTCATGTAGGGAGTGAAAATTACACTTTTGTGGTCTGCAACTTGGTATGTTCATTCTTAGAGTAGTGCCAAGAGCTCTATTAAACTCAAATCAGTGCTAAAATGCATAAAGATGAGAAACAAATATATTAGGCCTTCAAGTTCTAATCCTAGAGAGTCTTGAGATACCAGATCTGAAATTCACCTTGTCAAGCATGACCTATAAATCTCTACAGGGAAGCAATCCAAAGTCCCAATAGTTTCATTGGATTTTGGATAGGGCTCCAAAAAAACCCAGAACTCAAGAAGAGCTACAGGAGTGCACCCAGAATATAATTTTCCAATGGCATAAATCATTAATCTATGACTCCTGAAGTTCCTGAGATACCAGTTTATGTTGAAATCAGAAAGTAGGATGGGAGGGAATAGATACAGGGGTCAAGGGACAGCAAGAAGAATAATATGATTTCAGAACATAATCATGACTGGGGAAGAGCTAGTGTCAGAGCCCATGAACTTTCCCAGCATCAGTAATCAAAGTGATATTTTAATGACTGCTATATGTGTGGGGCAATAAAAGCAGACAATTTTGTTGTGTTGCATAAATAACCAAACTGTTTACTCTCTAACTTTTCTTGTAATTTAAGCACAAACAACCTAACATTTTAACACTTGAAAAATTACATGAATTAAAAACTCCTGACTTTAGTAATCTGTAGTGTTATACGGTGCATGCACAGAAGCTGTAAACTTGAGAACACTTACAGTAAGCATTTTCCAACAATATAGTTCTACGATTAAAGCAAAGGTCTTCTCAGTGTTGCAACACATCCTATGTTGTGAAACAGGAGCAATTTGTTTAAGTGACAAATGAAAACAGCTTACCTAATCCTTTTAGAAGATCCTATCAATTAAGAAAATAAATGTGAAAGGTCTTCAAATGAAAAAGCCCACCTTACAAAAAAAATGTGGTTTTCATGATATTTGTATTCAAACACAGCAGGAGTTGTGTGAGTCTAAATAAAACTACCAAGGTAATTACACTGGCTTTTTTCTACACAGATATCAATTTAAGCAAGTTTTTAAGAATACCCACATCAGTTTGAGCCATAAGTGGCCCTATATTTCAGGGCAGTTAGTCAGATCTTACCCCTTAGCATTCAAAGAATTGTTTTTAAAAAATCAGACTTACACTGTTTTTTCATTTCCTTAAGTTGATCCTTAAAATACATGTATTTTTCATTCCTTTGTAAATCTGAGTCACTGTTCTGGCTCTCCATTTCAAGGAATTTTTCTTGTGCCAAGTTTTCTAAATCTGGTAAATTTTCTGGTTTTTCTTGTTTTACCTGTAAGGAAGAAGAAATAGAATGTATTCATAATGACATTTTAATACAAAGCAAAAGACATCAAGCAAAACTTCATTAGCATCATCTCAGTTTCTTTTGACTACAATTAGCTTTTCTGCTCTAAAGCCACAACCTCCAAGGAATTCATTTCAGTAAAAGTAACTATGAAATGTAGATATTAGCTTCTCAGTGTAATTTAACTAATTTTCTGAGTATTTCTCACACTAGCAAAAGGGAAAACTGAACCTTGCAGTCAAATTTACCTCTGTGAGTGGTGAAGATAAACATGTTAACAGGAAACAGCATAACACTAAATGAGAATGAAACCAAAGTATACAACTCTGTCCAGAAAGCAAGAAGATAGCAAAAAATCTGAAATAACTTTTGTTAAACGTTTTGTAAAAACCTCCACTCTCTCATCACTTCAGAATCAGGTTTACAGAAGCCTGTAATCTACATGCAAGATTAGTGTGATAACACCAGCAAGAACAGTACAGCTAATGTGAAAGAAAACCACCTCAATTTATTTGTGCTGTGTGAACAAGAAGCATTAAGCCACACAAGCAGATAAAAAACATAGTTTCTTGAAAGGCACTTAGAGCAAATACATCTGGAATGAACTGAAGAATAAATACCCAGAAAAGGGAAGTCATCACATAGACAATATTAAGATATTATAAGAATGCAAAAAGCACTTTGGGAACTTCCTAAAATCAATAATTGGAGTTTTCTGTTTCTCAAGGTAACATTAAATTCTAGGGAACTGTAACTTTGACAGGCCTTAATAAGAACTAGCTTACAGATGGTAGGGACTGTGCTGTGCAATGAGGATCAGCAACAGCACCGAGTCAGAAAGAAGGTGAACATCTGTCAAATCCTTAATGTTAAGAATTTTCTGAACCAGAAAAAGGCCACTTCTATCCCAAAATCATGTAAAAATATGACAATTTGAAAAAAGGAGGTAAGCACCATTTCTGCTGAGCCACTCTTCCCCTACCACACACACTAAATTCTGCCCTTTACCAGACCATGACACTACTCATTGTGAAAGACAGGGAAAAAAGGAGCCTAAAAAAAAAAAACAGTCCACTTTATCAAATCATTTACAGGTTTAAAAGTTTACAGTGACCTTGGAAATCCTACAGAATGTATTTTGTTTCAGGAGCCAAGTAAATAATAAATGTTCATGTAAAAATGGACTTAGCAGATACATAAAATGAAAAAAACACAACTCAACTCTACTATCCCTTAAGCAAAGCTAAGTAATCCATAGAACTATTACTACTTCTAAGAGCGAAGCCAGTTTGGAACATTTACTTTCAGCAGACCCAAGCTGTGGCAAGAAGAAAAATAAGAAAAAAATCATGCACTGCCAGGTGATAGCATGAAGTTTTCAAAAGCAGCTGGAGAGAAAATATCACACACCACAACATCCAGAGGTAAATGGGAAAGACTCAGTAATACTTTGGTACCAAAGGAGCACAGTGACTATGAAAGACACACAGTATGTCATCAGAGATGCTTAGACTGCTTCAGGAGTCAGGCAGGAGTGTAGAGTCCTTATCCCATGAAACCTGACCAAAAGAGCAAAGGAAAACAGAGCATCCTGTGCCCAGTGCAGTGAGGACAATCACACACACTCAAATGGTTTGCCTGCGCCAGCATCACAGCACACTGCTGCAACACAAGGCCCATCACCACCCCAACCAGCATTGTTCAGTACTCAGCTGGAGAAGAAACTGGCCATCAAGTGTATGCAAGAACAAAAAGGCACTTACTAAATCAAAATTCATTTAAAATCCAAGACATTACAAAAGAATGCTTTGATCTGGACTCATGTAAGTGCAAACATATTCCTTTCTGCAAGATCACGCTGTTTTTACTGACATTCTCTCTTTAACATAAAAATAATATGTAGACAGACACAAGAATAGTCCAAATAACAGCCCACCACTAAGATCTGCCCTCATGACAAATGAGAGCACTATGGCCAGATCCCATATAGAAGATCCAGCTGTGTATACTAAAAATAACACTGAAGTGCTTTTAAGTTGCTGAGACTGACACAAAGAGTAAAATAAATTATGTGGACATTCATCATAGGCATCCATCAGTATTAAAGACAATATCAATAATCTTTTCCTCTCCACAGGGACCACACATTACACATTGATAGAGTTACATCAGGATCTCTTTATCTTTTTCTTGACTCATGGAAGATTTGAGTGCAGATATGCATCAGCATAGCATCTTCAATCATACCCTTAGACTAAGAGGTGAAAAGAAGGACACAGCCAGTGTTAGTACAAACAGTGTTTCTCAACTCCAACTTCCAGAATTAAAGGACTTTATATATATATGAACAGAAAAAAAGGCAGGAACTGTAACTTACAGCATTATGCTACCAAAAGGACACAGGTTTGAGAAGGTGCATTCCATCACTCTGCTGGTCCCACCTCACCTCCTCAAGTACCGTGTGCAGTTTTGGGTACCAAAATGTAAGAAAGATATAAATCTGCTAGTGTACACCCAAAGGGGAGCCACGACAATGGTAAACAGTTTAGAGGAGTAGCTGTATGAGAATGGCTGAGTTCAGCCCAGAGAAGAGACTGAGGTGAGAACCTCACTGCAGTCTGCAGCTTCCTCATGAGGGGAAGCGGAGGGCAAGTACTGACCTCTGCTCTTTGGTGGCCAGCAATAGGACCCAAAGGAGCAGCATAAAGCTGTGTCAGGGGGATTTAGGTTGGGTATAGGAAAAGGTTCTTCACCCAGAGGCTGGCCAGGCATCAGAACAGGCTTCCAGGGACATGGTCACAGCACTGAGCCTGACAGAGTTCAGGAAGAGCTTGGACAATGCTCTCAGACACATGGTGGGATTCTTGGGGGTGTCCTGTGCAGGGCCAGGAGCTAGACTCGATGACCTTTTTGGCTCTCTTCTAGCTCAGGATACTCTTATGATTCTAAGATATGCTCATGAATATGCACATTTGTCTGTGCCACTGTGGAGCTACAAAAATTTGCATGAAGACATCTTACTAACCTCTAGAGAATGCTTATATAAAACTCTCCCTCAGCTCATCACTAATCACAAAGCATGCTGCCAAAAGACTATCAAAGTAAGAGCTAGCCTGCTTATTTGCTAAGGGCAACATGAACAATTCCACCAGCTATCAAGTGGAAAAAAAAGTCATTCACACCAGCTATATTCCCAATAGCAATACATTACTAGCTTGTGAGGACAGCCCAGCAATGCAGTACATATGACAAAGGCTCAGACAACCACCTCATACAGAAACCTAGAGTCAGATGTGAGAGATGCTCAAAGAATGCACTTTCTTGTAGCTTAACTTCTTTCATGTTTACAATTTAAATTCAGTTTCTGTTCACCTCCACATGATTGCTTTCATTTAAATGATTAGTAGAGACACCATTCCTGACCACACTCAGTACTGTACCACACACATGCTATTACTGAAATGCCAGGTAGACCTTCTGGAAGGTCAACGCATCACAGATGAATAACAAGGCATGTCCACCCACTATAATAACAACCAAATACATTTTGCTGTCCACAAGCAATTTCTCTTTGGTTCTGCATATCCTATGCCTTGAAGAGGGTTGAGAATGGTATACACAACAACATAAATGAAAACAAATGAAAGAAAATGTCCCATCAGTCCTAGATCCTCACAGTGAAACAGAATTACAACATCTTATACACTGCATCAGCACAACACCTTTACAGGTTCATTACAGTTTTCTGTAGTTCTTGCCACCCACCCACTCCTACTCTACAGATTCTTGATGGATGTAGGAGTGATTAGATCAGCATAACAAAATGTTTGAGGACAACACAAACATAGGGTATGGCTAAGGGACAAGACAAAATTATCAGTGTTCTGGGCACCAAGTTGGAGTCATGCTCCTTCTTGGTCTCAGCAGCATTTGAGATAAATGCTTACCAGCAGACCAGAAGTCATTGACATGTTCAGTTCCTCAGAATAAGTTACTTCACATGAGAACCATGAAAGACAACGTTAAGCAAACAGCTGTTCGTTTAGCAGCACTGTCAGCCAAAACCAGCATGCTAAGTAACACCTTGCAGTCATTAGTCAATCCATTGAGAGCTACATTGATTTTGAAATGGGGTGGAGGCATACACACCCTTCAAAGCATCCTGGAAATTACATGTAACGATGAACTGGGAGTGTTCAGGACATATGGTGAAAAGAAGTATCAGTCACAACAGCTTGTTTACAGCAATAGAAAAAGCAAAAGCATCTGCTGTGCCATACCAGCAAAGAACCACACGGGTTTTTACATGGGGGCTCAACAATGAGGAAAACAGACATGTTATATATAACATATATACATGACCTACCAGCAGTCCTGATAGGAAAACACATTTGCAAACGTTAAACACATAATTGTTTAGAAAAATGTAACTGTAGTTTAACTATCAAAAGATACATTTACTCATGGCCTCACACCACACCCCCTGGTCAGAGGATATGTGCAAAGGGGTTTCTGTGCTCCACAGGCAGTGCTTATGGAATGAGCCACTTTATGAAATGTCTTCTGCCAATATCTCTCTTTAAGGGTGCACCTTCCTCTCGTGCATTCTTCCACTGGGAGTGTGTCTATTCTATGCACAAATTGTTAAAACTATGCCTCCAAAAATCAGGCTTTTTGAAAGGCCAGTTTGCAAAGCCTAAGGGAAGAGTAAATGCAGGGTATTCCAAGGGACAGTCTGGGGAATTTTTATTTCATCAATTACCATAACCACCAAGTCAAAAATAAATTACCCTGTTCCAGACCAATCTCAGAACGAGTAAGGTCAAAGGTACCATAGGCAGAAATTGGACCAGTTTGCGGTATTTGTCTCCATACAGTAAGGGATCAGCACCTAAAAAGGCACTAATTAGCATAACCCTGCATGCTGCACTGCAGCACGTAATAATTGTCCTGCCCAGTCCCAAAACACTTCACAAACATTAAAGAATTTAGCCTTAAACACCCATTGTGACATGTACCATGTATTTTACAAATGGAGAGGCTGTGGCTTTAAGAGATGAATAATTTGGCCTAAGGTTGCACAAGGAGACTGCGGCAGAACCAAGAATAAATAAATCCCAGTTCTGTGCTTTGAGCACAAAGCCATCCTTTTACCTTCACCTTTAGCTGAGGGAAAGTTCAAATTAACATGTGCATTTGGTTCACTCTCTATAAAGAGGTCTGAAACAGCTTGTGGCTGCTTGGCAAACCTTGTGATGAAAGAACAGCATTCTGCCTGTCACAGAAATGCTCCACTGGTCTTTGCATTGCAGTGGTTCAGCATGTGAC
Organism: Polioptila caerulea; assembly: GCA_013397295.1. Taxonomy (NCBI): domain Eukaryota; kingdom Metazoa; phylum Chordata; class Aves; order Passeriformes; family Certhiidae; genus Polioptila; species Polioptila caerulea. The sequence goes on along the minus strand of VYXF01006260.1, from coordinate 118,766 downwards.
ACTCCATGGTTATTTTTCAGCCTTTTTGTTCTTCTCTGTCTAGCACAGAAGTCCTTTAGCTGTGTATTTTTATCCTGTCACTGTTCCACAGTACTCTTTCTCAGGGCTATCTTTTATGTCCCTGGTATTTGGAAGCTTGCCAGTACCATCCATTTTATTTCTCCAAAATTTCTTGCCATACCTGAAGCATGTAGCAGTTTCCTCAAATCTGTGATACAATCTACAAAAGAACTATCTTTTCAAAGAATTCAGAATTCTCACCATAGTCTTTCAAATCATGCATTATTTGTTCCCTGACATTTGAGTTTTGTGAGGTATAGAAACATTCCTGCTTGCTAATGAGCTTTTAAAAGACCAAGTCAGCTGACAGGGCAGAATTCCTTCATTTTCCAGATTCTTTGTTGTTTCATTTATGAAAGGGAGGGCAATTAGTCACTCAGTACTATAAAGCTCAGAGGTATGTAGTTATTCAGATATTTATATTCTTTTGGGACAGGACAAAAAAAGGACATGGTGATGTTTCCACCTAACTCCAAACTCAGAGTAATTTGGACTGTATTTACACTACAGCCATGTGCCTCTGCATGTGGTTATGAAACACTGACAGTAGCTGCACCTTTTGAAGAAAAACTTCTTATAGTTCCTGCTGGGACCGAATTTCTTACCTTTGTGAATTAGATTTTGAGAATGAACTCAATCAATTTTTCAGACAGCCAACTCCATGTCCTTCAGGACTAGGTGTGCCAGGCTACTGCATCCTACAAAAACCCAGTTCAGAACCTGGGAACCTCACATTCTCTGAACTTTAAAATGTCTGAACCAGACATGGACATATATAAATCTGCTTATTTCAGAGAACAAATGCCAAGAATTGGCTGGCTACAGCAGTAAGTATGAACACTGTCAAAACAGCCTCTCTGAGCATCTCATATCATAGAGAAAGTAACTATTCTTCCTGTATCTCTGCAATGCAACAAAAGCAAACAGAAATGCATGTCACCTTTCTTTCTTGTTTAACAATTCCTACATCCTATTATTTCATCCTTACCTCACTAAATTATTTATTATTACAAATATGCAGCCTTTCAACACACGTATTTATTTTACCTCAGGGTAAGTCAAAGTTTGCTGTGATTATTTATTATAACCAATTTTTTTCGCTGAGAGGGAAAATATCATGGGAGCTAAGTAAATTTGTGGGTTGAGTCACCCATACACTTTGTGAATCATGTGAGAACGAACTCTAAGTGAGTCACCACTGTAACTGAATCAGGCTGCAAAATTTCAGCTCAACCTAAATAGTAATTTATTATTCTTCAATGGCTAGATTCAAACCCTTAGCAAATATCAGATCATTTGTTGATGCACAAATAAAACACCGCACTTGGAAACATCTGCAAGGACAGTCAAAAAGGATATCATCATTCAGCAGCAGGAGCTGCAGTATGAACACAGCTCAGCTGCAGCCAGGATTGCCTAAGGGCACACATCTGATTCAGGAGATTCAACACCTCTGTACATCATGGCTGCAGGGCTGGCACTCTGATTGAGCAACACCTTTGCAGACTATTGCGAAATACCAAGAGAGGCAGATTTGTAAGGGCTGACCCACACTTACGACACATACTCCCTTAATAAACCAGGCCAGCACAACAGAAAATCACTGTCAGCACGATTCAAATATCCCAAAACTCTGCTAAAGTAACAGTATGAAGGTGAGGCAGGGTTGCCGTGGTTCCAAAACAGCACATCAACGTAGTGGTTGTAGCCATAAAAATTGCTTGTACCTTCCACAGTTTCCTTTCCCTACTTCAAACACAGCTGCACACATTTAGCCCTTAAAAAGAAAGTAAGCACTGAGGGGCACACACTGCTCCCAGGTATACTTCTGTGTATCCAAGCAAACTCTCACAACTCCTGGCACTCAACACTCATTTCAGTAAGGCTGTTAATGGACTTTGGCCACCCTGGTTGCTTTCTGTCTCCTGTTTAGAAAGGAACCATATAATATAGGGTGGGATTAATGTAAATGAGCACCAGGTGAAGAAACAAAACTGCCTGTGTGCATGCAAAGTTTTCAGCCTGAACAGCATCTCTTGGGGTTCCCGTATGTTAGAAGTTTCGCCTCAAGCAAAATGCTCTACTCCACACACATTTTAACAGAAAAAAATCCACCCATTTGTATTTTCCCCAGTTACTGACTATGGTAGAGGCAAGATGGTGAACGCCCTTTTGTTTCTTTCCAAGGCCCTTTGTGCAATGATTTTCAAAGTGCAAAGGGGTAAAATTAAGCAACGAAAGGGAATCTTATTGAAATACCAGTATTAAAACTACCTGTTACCAATAATGTCAAAAACAGCAGTAAATGTGAGCATTAAAGGTGAGGTTTTCTCAAAGTACCAAAGTGAAGAAAGCTCCTGGATATTTACCACCTTAATCCTTTCAGCATTTCTGAAAGCCTAATTTTTGCTATAAGGGTTGGACTAAATATTCTTAATGACTTCAACAAAACAGAAGTCTGTCTTTATCTTGTTTTCTGTATTTTTTTTTACTTATGATGCATGAATGTGACAAAGCAAAAACAGTATTATGGTTCAAGACATGGTGAAGGAGCAAGACTATCCTTTTCTCCTCATACCTAAAAGTTCTGCCATATATAGGGTTTAGATGAAAGTTAATTTTGTGCACTAGAGATACACAGCATCTTGCTCTAAGTAGTTTTGTCTGAGCACAGATGAAGGCATGTAACAGCAAAACCAACCTATAACTTTATTCTTACAAAAATGTTGCTTTAACAGTGTTTTAGAAACTGTGAGGCAGATGGTGCATCTGTTTTGGCAAGATTGATTCAGCAAATGCACCAGGCTGTTGAACCAGTTTACCAAGCTGCTGATTAATTCACATATTTAGCAAATACATTAACATGGATATTAGAGCTATTTTTCTTTCTTTAATATCCCACTCAAACTGATGGGAATTTAGACATTGATTTCAGTAGGAGTATAAGAAGGCCCTAAGGTGATTTCGGATTACCAACCTGTTTACTCTTGTATGGCTCTGCCTGTTTGACTAAGATCACCAAAACCCATGTTTTCTGCAGTATGGAAATAAAGGGCTAAATCCTAAAACAAGTACAGTTCAGTGTTATCTTCAAAAGCTCCTATAAAACACTGATTTATGCCAGCTGTGTAGTTTATTCCTCTATAGATACAAAGTGTGACTTATCCTCTGAAGACCTTCATACAGCAACCATTGTTAAAATCTGTTGTTTTTCCAGAGGGATGTTTTCCGTATTCTTTGGGTGTACATCCAGTGAAAGTCAAGCAAGTTTTTACCATTTTTACCCCTCTTGTTTTGTTTTTTTTTTTTTTTCATTCACCTGATAAAATTCTTGTCCTCAAGAAGTTCTTCAGCACTGATAGCATTTTTTCTTCATACTTTCCAAAACAGCAATGTGAGTCATGTCACCATTTTTCATTAGGAGTAAACGTAACCTTTCCACTTTCACAAAACAGCAATAAGATATCTTAAGTACAGACTCACGCTTCATTCAAATTGACATTAGTTGAAAAACACAAATCCTGGATGAAACTTGCAGCCTAGACTCACCAAATACAGATCAGGATGGCAATAATTCCATCAAAGTGAGATCCACCTTTAACACAGAATAGTGAATTCAGGGATAGTGCAGGGCTGCGCTAAGCAAAAAAAGCAAAAAACCCAACCCAATTTCCTTATAAACTGGGAATACCAACCTTACTTATACTCAGTGGGTACAAATACCTCAACTTGTCCCAGTCTGTGTAAGGTGGCAGAATTGCCTTTTATTTTGCACTTTATTGCAAATGCCATGGAGACAAGTCTCTCCTTCGAGCCTTTCTAGATATCACATTCTTCCATCCATATTAGTGATGTTTACTTATCTAGCTTCCTATTAGGACAGCCCTCAATGGGGTTATTAGCCACTAAATCCCAGGCCTTACTTCCAGTCTTATCCTTCTTGATTTACCAGTTCTGGCTGACAGTTTGCGCCTCTTCCCTTGTCTTGACAAACACTACGTGCTCTCCTAGTACATGCTCAAGTGATTTTTTTCGCTTGCACTGGACACTGAAATGGTAACAGACCCTTTTTGCTACACAGGTGTCACAGGATATCCGCATTCCCCAATTTTACCAGGTTCTCTGCAGGCAGAGAAGGATGTTTTAAACTGCAATTCTTCTCCTCCTCTTTGCTTATAAGTCCATCTTTGTAATTTAGCTTCAGAAAAAGAATTGTATCAGAAAATGAGCATTTCAACTCAGCCTTTGCTCTTAGTATGCTACATAATGTTGCTGTTCCTCTGTAGTTAACCAGTTTTTACAAAGAGAAGGTGTGCTGTGTGACAGACGGGTTTATTCTTGTTTACATTACCACCCTACACATCCTTCCCATTGACCTTCCAAAATCCCTGGAGTCTATCCACACCTTTCCTGTTATCTATCACAGTATCAAGAGGCTGGTTCCTGCCATCAGATAACTGATGATGCCAGTCTCTGTCACTCTACCTGTTTGATTTTCAAAACAAATGCATTTACATTCTCTCTTTTAGTCCTCCTGCTCTGGGAAAGCTCCTAACAGACATTTGGCAATTTATCTTTAAATCCTTATTCAAAATCCTTGTTTTACACCATTTTCCTTTATTATGATGCCAATGAATGCTTTCACAACTGTCTGATTGTCTCTGTGCCAGCTGTGGGTCCTGTGTGACTGAGCCAAACTTCCCAATTCCAGTGCATCCCTTTTGTACTGAGCCTTGCAAAACTGGGTCCTCAGTTTGACAAAACCTGAACAGCTTTTTTGCTATAGGTTATTACATTAGTATCTGCATCTTAGTTTAAAGCCACCTTGCTTCACACTCTTCACAATAAAGGAAACCTGAAAAACTGTGAACAGTGTAAGAAACTGCAATTAAGCACAATACTAGCAATAGCAGTACCTAACTGTAAAGTGGACTGGATGAAATCTGGTAGCTGACTCTAGAATAGGATGCACAAGAAGAGTTTTTAAAAATCAGGGGTATTTGTTTTGCAACTCTCTTGCAATTAATACACAATGCCTTTTTAAAAAGCTAAATTAAAATTATCAATCCAGGTTTAAAATTATGACTAGAAATTAAATTATATTCCAGCTCTCCAGCATGCATAGACACCCCCATGATACACAGGCCCTTGAATTTGTTGTTGGAAGTAATTAAAATCCAACTTTAATTTTCAAATAGTTCATATTTAAAATAAGAATTTCTGCAAATGAGACTGTATGACTGCAGTAGCAGTTTACTCACGTCTTCAAAATGTGACAGCAGGAAAAAAAGAGAGTCCTGATTTGTAGTTCTAAGGCTTAAGGAAACAGTTCTGCCTGAGAGTCTGCAGGGCAATGGAGAAACAGGAGCACGAACCAGAACAATTCTTAAGTGGAGTACTCTTCAGATACACTGTTAAGTGTTGTTTGTAAAAGCAAAATAAATTAAAAAGCTTAGCTTCAAATTTAAACACACTTTTCTTAATGTTGATTCAGCTGACAAGAAAAGGTGTTAAGAGCAGAAATCTTATTTGTCTCCCCAAGAACGTACTGACACAGGAAGCCACACCACTCTGAGTGTGGACATAATACTGAAAAAAAAAATCAGTACTTTTCTGACTATCAAAAAAATTCTCATTATGCTGATGCCTTAAGTTTTAGCTTTTATATTTTTTAGATTCTGTGCTGGTTTAGTGTGTAGTTCTGGGTTTCATATTAAGTGCTACTAAGCTTGCTTCACAGAGTTGGTAGACAAAACAATTCCT
>VYXF01006260.1:6995-111098 GCA_013397295.1 Polioptila caerulea | reverse complement strand
CCCCCAGCTTCTGCAGCCACTCCTCATAAGATTGACTCTCTAGACCATTCCCCAGCTCCCCTGTCCTTCTCTGGACTCACACCAGCACCTCAATGTCCTTCCTGAATTGCAAGACCTAGAACTGGACATGGTACCTGAGGTGTGGCCTCACCAGTGCAGGGGAACGTTCCCATTCCCCTTCATTTTGTCTTCTGCCATACCATATAGAGTCATTACAACATTTCTTCCTTCATGAATTTGTCTTCTTCCCCAACCTCAGCAGACCATTCCCTTGTTCAAGGGATTTTAGTTTTGACAGGAAACACAGCTCACCTCTGAAAAATATAGGGCAGTTGATACACGGCCTTGTTTGTCAAGTTCATGACAGAATTCCTGTGACGAGCAATGAGGAATCTCATCTTGTTATATAAAATACTACATGCAAAAGGACCCAAGAAGAACAGGACAAACAACTCCTCAAGGAAGTTATGGATTGCAATCAGTAAACAAATGGATCATTAACTGGTCAACCATTTCATTGTTTGCATGACAAAATAAGACATGCCTAATGCAAAGCTGGGTNTAGAAGGCATCAATGCTGTCTCATAAGCACAGAAATTTTATGCTGTCCATTATTAGAAACTGTCGTTTACCATAACATTTAAAAGCATAAAAAAGTAAGTTTCTTCTAAACTTAGCACTCTGTCCCTGCAGGTATTTTCTTTCTATTAGTTTTTAAACTCGATAGATTTTTTTTCCTTATTCCTTAGTTTCTGCAACACTATCACATTTGTTCCTCAAGTTCTTTCATGCTGCTAGCACAAACCCCTATGCCAGCCAACTCTCTTGGTAACACCTCTCCTGCCATTTGAACTTCTCCCTACATCTTCCTCAATTTACAGCCTTCTTATATTTAGGTTTTGAACTCATTCTTCCTCTGTCTCATATAACTTTGCTTTCCCTTTTTAGCTTCTTTTGAAGCTCATCTCCTCACCATTCATCACAATTTTTAGTACTGCACTTTCCTTCTTATAACCCTATCAAACTTGCTTTTCTTTCATTTCTCTGATTCACAGTATATCACATGCTAAACTGATTCCTGTCCTATTACAAGTCCTATTACTAGCCCTAATTATGGGATGCTTCCATTCTTCCTTTTATATATTGCATTCTCACTGAACACCTGCTGAGTCACTGCCAAAAGAATTAGGGAGCAGACACAGAGGGAGGTTGCCTCCCCTGCACACAGGGGTCAGCAGTCTTGCAAGAACAGCAGTCTACACTGACCTCTTCATAGGGTCTTGCAGTGCTTTCTCTCCCAAGTGCACCCACTGGTACCTAGGATTATTTTGCCCTGAGTGCTTCTGCTGCACAATTTCCTCACTGTCAGTGACCTCCTTAAGTTCACCTCATTATAAAGTGAAAATACACCATCCAAAGTGGAACAGTATAACTCAGTGTAAGTAATTAACCTTGTAATTGCAGCTCACACTTCAACCAGAATCTTCCTTATGAGTACATGTCACAGCAAAATACTTAATCTGATTCTACTCAGTAGTTATTTGCAATCAGATGAAATTTCTGCTACATCTCAGCCAACCACTTTATATTTTGGTCAGTTCCTGTAGTTTAACTATTATCAATTCCCACCATAGAATCATTAAGGTTGGAAGAGACCTCCAAGATCATCAAGTCCAACTCCTGACAATCATGACCGTATCAGCTGGATCATGGCACTAAGTGCCACATCCAGTTGTTTCTTGAACACTTCCAGGGATGGTGACTTCACTGCCTCCCTGGGCAGCTTGCTCCAAGGCCTAACCACCCTTTCAGTGAAGAAATTCTACCTAATATTCAACCTGAACCTCCTCAACACAGTTTGAGGCCACGTCCTCTTGTCCTGTTGTTGGCTGCATAGGAGAAGAGGCCAACCTCCACCTGGCTACAGCCTCCTTTCAAAGAGTTATAGAGAGTGGTAAGGTTTCCTCTGAGCCTCCTTTTCTCCAGGCTAAACACCCCCAGCTTCTGCAGCCACTCCTCATAAGATTGACTCTCTAGACCATTCACCAGCTCCCCTGTCCTTCTCTGGACTCACACCAGCACCTCAATGTCCTTCCTGAATTGCAAGACCTAGAACTGGACATGGTACCTGAGGTGTGGCCTCACCAGTGCAGGGGAACGTTCCCATTCCCCTTCATTTTGTCTTCTGCCATACCATATAGAGTCATTACAACATTTCTTCCTTCATGAATTTGTCTTCTTCCCCAACCTCAGCAGACCATTCCCTTGTTCAAGGGATTTTAGTTTTGACAGGAAACACAGCTCACCTCTGAAAAATATAGGGCAGTTGATACACGGCCTTGTTTGTCAAGTTCATGACAGAATTCCTGTGACGAGCAATGAGGAATCTCATCTTGTTATATAAAATACTACATGCAAAAGGACCCAAGAAGAACAGGACAAACAACTCCTCAAGGAAGTTATGGATTGCAATCAGTAAACAAATGGATCATTAACTGGTCAACCATTTCATTGTTTGCATGACAAAATAAGACATGCCTAATGCAAAGCTGGGTAACAAATCTGAAAAAAAAAAAAACACCCAACTCATTGGCAGAAGAAAAAAAAACCTCTTTTGCAGAGTCACTGACTCAAAATGGAATAATTAAAACTCCCACTTCAGAAGCTGCCACTTTGAAGTGGAACTGCAGATCTCTATTTGCATATTAGGAACGCTTGTGTCGATTTCCATGCTCCATCTGGGCAAGAGATTGCAGATGAGGATGACGAGGCTCTGAATTAGGACAAATCAAATGGATGCAGACTCATGAAATCCTGCAGAGATAATTATCAGTCTCAAGATGATGTAATTAGTATATTAGCATGGTTTCCTCCTTTAGCAGTAAATACATTTTAACAATATGTAATGTCTGCTATTTAATATGTCAGCCTTGCTCAAACTCCTTTGCATCCTTCTGTTTGGTCTGTCCCAAAATTCTAACTCCCTACTTTGTTGCAGCTCAATGCACAAAAAGACTCTGTTGTAGCAAAGATGCAAATTGTAGTTCTGAAGCTTTAAAGTTTAGGCTATCCAAAGAAATCCCCTCCCTAAATGAGACATTCAGACCTTGTATAAAATAGATGGAAAAAGCCAGTGTCAGAAAACAGGAATCACAAAAGCCAGTTATCGAAGCAGACTGTCTAAGAGACAGGGAGTTCTACTCCTCTAATGGCAATGGGTACCTCCTCCACAAACCCTTTCCTTTAGTCAGTTGCTTAAGCTGGGCAAATTCTTCCTCATAAACAATGATGAGAGAAATCCACATACTATCAGATTTAATATCCCAGTGGTTAAAACAGTCATCAGTAAGGTAAGTGACCTGTTTTCAAATCTCTGCTTATCCCATATTAGTTGTCCTAGCCCACAGGCTATTGGGTATTCAGGGGTAAGACATCTCGATCTCTCCTGTTTGAAGTTGTTCCACTTTGTATAACTAATTAAAAGATAATTGCAGCAAGTATTTGAACCTGACTCTCCCACATCCCAGGTTATTGCCTAACCATTCAGCTGTGGATTCAGTTTCTCATTTTGTTTCTTACATCATGTAAGCACTTTTGAAAATCCTGCTCTCTGTATTTTACGTACAAATATTTACAGAGCAGGAAGTTATTTTCACTTCAGAATTACCAGTACAAATATCTCCCATTCTTCTCTTATACAGTCCCAGCTCTCTTGCTCAGTGATGAAAACTAGGTGGTTTTTTTGTTTGGTGGTGGGCATTCTTTTTCAAACCCTTTCTCACCATACAACCCCATTGTGCAGGTACAAAACCAACTTTTTATGTGGTTCTTAGCTTTGATTCCTTGCGATGAGGAGCCTCAAGCAGCATTCATAGATAGCAGAATAAAAGGATATTGATATTTCACAATGATTGATGATTGCTCCTTGGAGTCTAAAAATATGGTACGCACTGCAGCAAGAGGTGAGGAGCAGCTCTCTGCCCTAAAGAGCTCACAGAGCAAACGACGGACCTGGCACGAAAGCAAAGACGCGGTATCAACCACACATCGGGAGAAACGCAGATTACGAACCCAGCATAATGATGCACAAGTGAAAGCTTGCAAGGTGTTTCAAAATAAGGAGAGCCTGGCAAAACAGGCATTTGTTCAAGGAATATAAGGGCATTGTGAGCTAATTAGAGAAAGACATCAGACTGGGGAAAAAGCACTTCAAGAAGTAGTGCACATGACAAAGGGAGGCTGTTCAACTGGTCCACACAAGCAACACATGTGTACATTTATTTTACAGTTATCCCAGTATAAAACTTGCAGATCCTTTTTATTTTATTTCAGCTTACATGTCCTCTATGAGAATTTTAAAAAGCAAAATAAAGGAAAATCCTTTAAAAAAGGATTTTTTTGAAAATAAATAAATAAATAAATAAAAAGAACACAAACACTTAAATACTTATGAGAAAAGCAAGACTGCAGAGAACACTGATAGATAGATATAACTAATTTGATTTTGTTTCTGGCAAAACCTCTCTCATAAACAAAGCCTGAGTTTCAAAATGTGAAGTAAATATAGTCTGAAATGAGGGAAAATTTTAGAAATGTTGGGTGAACACTGAGTTAGGAAAAACTAAGACTGCAACACCAGTATTGTGAAATGCTAAATGCAACATTACACAGCAAGCAGATGAAGAACTGATTTGGAAAAAAAATAAAAAAAACCCAAAAAACCCAAACCCAACAAAACCCCCAAAATTTTGGCTGTGCAAAGACATACTGGCTCATGTATGCTTTCCCAAAATGTTTCTGCAATATAGCATCCTGTTAGTTTTCAGTTCACAGGAGTTCTTCCCCTTAGCAGAGGCTTGTGGTGATATAGGCACAAACTCCTAGAACAAAATGTTACCCTTTTACAATATTTAATTTTTGTAGAGACTTAAACATTTAAATATGTCATTACAAAATTAAATGACTCAGTATAGATGTAATTCAGATGTACCAAAATGCATTAGTCATTCAATAAAAGAGGCACAGAGGTTTTACTAAAAATACTTTACAGAACAAAATAACAACATACATTTATTTTACTGAATGGTTGTTGTGAAAAGCACATAAAGCTAAATCCTGTATAAACTGCCCTAAATTGCCTACCCTGAAAGTAGGACTGCTAGTTCTTGACCTGAAGCAGCACAGCTAACTCACATCCATCTTCCAATCTGTGTTTTGAACAGCAGAGAAAGAAGAAGCAATGTGTGATGTGATCCCAAGGCAAACAAACTGGCAGGAACTCACTAGTCAGCAGCAGGGAGCTCCCTGACAGGTGGGAGTCTAACTAGGGGCAGAGTCAACCTCCAGTAGCTTCCTATTAATCTAGAGGAGATGGTGTCCCTTGAGGAACACTACCAACAAGGAGCCCTGCCATCAGGGCACAAAACCAGAGGCAATGCACTTCATACACCAGGTAGATTGCAGGGAATGTAAAAGAAATCCCAGAGTTGTCACCAAGAGAAGCTGCTCCCAAACAGTGGTGAACATAGCACACGTCACCAGTGGTCACTGCTGCAGCCTTCCTGGTACCTTGACAACTCAGCCTCCTTGGAAGTGGTGAGGGTACATTCTAAAGTCCAAAGCTTGGACTGCTCCTCCAGTGCTCCTCCCAGGGCAGGCAGCCATGGAGCCATGCTCAGGTCAAATCACTGCTCTGCTCAGTGAGGAGCAGCCAAGAGAAGCCAATGGGTTTCACTTCAGGGGGGCTGCTCAAGAAAGCAGTAGGGCCTTTGAAAAAATTTCTCAAAGATATAAACGGAAGCTCCATTGGAGTAAGAATTACCAATGTCTGCTAGAAATACTAGACAGAAGAGAAGGAACAGACCAGGAGGTTCTTGGAGTGTGAGGAAGTGAGCTTTCTGACAAAACTGATGAGGGAGCCAAAAGGAAAAGGCACCTGCTGAACTTGCTGCTGTGAATAGAGAGGGACTTTTGGGTGATGTCACAGTTGGAGGCTATCCTGGGCATGGGGATCACATGACATGGTATCAAAAGATAAAGAAAAGGCAGAGATATTTGATAACTTCTTTGTTCAGTCTTCAATGGTCAGACTGCTTTTTCTCAGGGGACCTAGCCTGAGCTGGAAGACAGGGACAGTGAGCACAGTGAAGCCCCCATAATCCAAGGGCAATTGGTCAGTGCCTGCTAAAGCACTTAGACACACACAAGTCCATGGGGCCAGATGTGATCCACCCAAGAGTACTGGGGGAGCTGGTGGAAGAGCTGACCAAGCCACTCTCCATCATTTATCAGCAGTCCTGGCTCATCTGGGAGGTCTCAGTTGACTGGAAGGGAATCAATGTAACACCCATCTACAAGAAGGGCAGGAAGGAGGATCTGGGGAGCTACAGGCTTGTCAACCTAACTTCAGTACCAAAGAAGGCTACAGAGCAGATCACCTTCAGTGCCAACACATGGCACACAGGGGACAACCAAGGGATCAGGCCCAGACAACATGGGTTTGTGGTGAACAAAATCAAAGCCAGCTGGCAGCTGCTCACAAGTGGTGTTCTCCAGAGCTTGGTATTGAGGCCAGTCCCATTTAATATCTTTATCTTTGATCTGGGTGAGGGGATCAAGGTTTTGATCAGTCAGTTTGCAAATGAATGTTGAAACTGAGGTGCTGGTGCACGTCCAAAGAAGGGCTACAAAGCTGCTGGTGGAGCTGGGGGTGTTGGAGAAAAGGAGGCTCGAGGGGACCTTATTGCTCTCTACAACTCCCTGAAAGGAGGTGGTAGCCACATGGGGGTTGGTCTCTTCTCCCAAGTAACAAGTGACAGGAGAAGACAAAACAGCCTGAAGTTGCTCCAGGGAAGGTTTAGATTGGATATTAGGAAAAATTTCTTCACCAAAAACATTATCAAGCATTGGAATAGGCTGCCCAGCGAAGTGGTTGAGTCACTGTTCCTGGAGATATTAAAAACACGTGTAGATGTGGTACACATGAGTTAGTGGTACAGTTAGCAGTGTGAGGTTTATGACTGGACTCCAAGCTCTTAAGGGTATTTTCCAACCTTAATGATTCTGTGATTCTACTCTATGGTTCCAGGCAGAAAGATATGACTGAAGGACCAAGAAGCAGATAAAAACTTGCATTGTTTGGAAGCTGGAATCCCACAGCTTCAGGTAACAGGAATACAGCTCTGCTTCCTCTTCCTGCTGTGCCTAGCTGACAGAAACAGTTGGGGTGTTTGGGGACAAAATTCTGAGGGGGTTTCTCAAGTCTTTGGACAAATATCAGTACTAAAGAAAGCATTGGTATATTGGTATANATGATTCTGTGATTCTACTCTATGGTTCCAGGCAGAAAGATATGACTGAAGGACCAAGAAGCAGATAAAAACTTGCATTGTTTGGAAGCTGGAATCCCACAGCTTCAGGTAACAGGAATACAGCTCTGCTTCCTCTTCCTGCTGTGCCTAGCTAACAGAAACAGTTGGGGTGTTTGGGGACAAAATTCTGAGGGGGTTTCTCATTCTCATGGACAAATATCAGTACTAAAGAAAGCATTGGTATATTGGTATATAGTGGCTTATGATGTTTCCTGTGTAAAGCAGAACAATCCATCCCTACTAACCATGTGAGTCTGCTGCTTGCCCATAATCTGGATCACTGATCCTGCAGACAAATTGCCAGCCCTCCAAATTCTACCTCTTGCTGCCATCCCCTGTGGGACAGAAGTAACACAGCCAAGGGAAACCCTGAGTAGCTCAAATGGAAGAGAGAGCTCAGAGTAAATATGAGATGGCAGAAATCCCAGTGGTGCTTTCCTCAACCGTCGTAGTCAATGGAGAGGCCTGGCCAGCAGATACAACCAGCAGATACAACCAGCAGATACAACCAGCAGATACAACCAGCAGACTGATGCCTGTCTGCACAGCTGCTGTCACCAGCAAGACTTGAGTTTCTTTGACTACAACACCCCATTCAACGCTGATGGACTGTTAAGAAGATATTACAGCCACCTGGCAAAAACAGTTCTGTGAAGAGATTACGGTTCTAGTGAGGATGACTTTAAACTAAATTCACTGAACATACCTCTGCCCAGAGGTAAAGAAAGGAAGGATCAAGTCTGTGTAAGAAATGGCCACATGGGAAAGTTATGCATTTCTGCTTGGAGGCAGGGCATGCACAGGCTAACCTCGGGTGCCTGGGTATGAACATACAGAGCTCAGCCTACAAACAAGAAGAACTGCAAGTCTATGCACAGTCAGAGTGTTCTGATGTCATCAGGATCACAAAGATTAAATGGGATAGCATCCATGACTAGAAGAGTGTCATGGAGGCTATTCAAGGAGAAAATGGAGAAGAATGGCAGTTGCACTTTCTTAAAAAGCATCTCCTTGTCTATGGTGAGTATGGTCCAGTGTGAAACCAGAGACTTCTCTGACAGGAAACTCCTGGTCAAAAGCAAAGGCAAAAGAAACATGAGTCACGCAGGCTGGGCATGTCACACACCACCTGTTCAAGGGGATGATGAAGTAGATAATGCTGTATACAAACAATGACCAAAAACAGCCCATTTACCAGACTTGGTCCACATTAGAGCCACATGGCATTGTACAAGCAATCCAGGGTATTTCTAGACCGGCTGGGTGATAAGTTTTTAATGCAAATGCTCGACAAAGGTAATATCCTCTGTGACCTATGTACACAAACATGGAAGAAAAGTGGAAAATGTGGTCACAGATAGTAGGGGCAGTGACCACAAGTTGACTGTATTCAACTTCCAGGAATAGTTAGGAAGGTAAGGAGAAGAAATAGGACTAAGGATTTTATGCAAATAGCCTTTGGGTTATACAGGACATGGCTCAGCAGAATCTCCTGGGACATTGAAGCAAAAGGTGCCATCTTAGCTGCTAAATTTTTGTAGGAAACTTACTGCCAACTGAGGAACTAATAATAATAATCCTATTTTACAAGATTATTGGCATTTCAGTAGAAGACTTGCTGACTAAGCAAGGAGGTTCTTAACGAACTGTAATGCAAAAGGACAGCATACAGCAAACAAAAAAAGAGTACAAAACCACTACTTTGGCACTTAGGAACAACAGCGAGAAAAGCAAAGAACATTTAGAACGAAAACAAGTGATGGATGTAAATAGCAGCAAGACAGAGTGTAATTGTGTGTAAATTCAAAGGAAATGTGAGGATGTTACTGAATGGAGGAGACAACCCAGTGGTTGTGTAGATGAAAAGGCTGAAATACTGAATACATTTTTGCCTTCATCTTCACAGGCAAAGATTACTCCTAGATTTCTAGATGTACCAGGATGGTTGGAGAAGAAACATTTTAGGAACAAGTTAGGAATGAGCTAGAACAGCTGATGTATTCAAATCTATGCAGACAGACATGATTAATCTGAAAGTGCTGAAAGAGTCAGCTGATGTGTCACTAGACCCGCCTCTCATCTCCAAAAAAACACGATCACTGAGGCAGACCCCTGATACTTGAGAAAGGCTAGCACAGTGCCCAGCTAAAGACATAAGAAAGGCAACTACAGGCCTACCCCCAGCCCCTGGAAGGATTATATACCACATCCTTTTGGAATCAACCTCCAAACATGCAGAGAACAAAAAGGTAATCAGCCACAATCAGCATGGACTCACACAGGTCAGTTAATGCTTGATGAAACTGATGATTGCTTTCTGTGATGAACTGACCTGAAATGCAGATGTGGGGAGAGTGGTGGATGTAATCAAACAGTCTGCTGTGTAGACTGAAAATTGCTGGGCCAGCCAGCTCAGAGGGCAATGCTCACAGCAAACTCCAACTTGCCATCCAACCAGTAGTAGCCTGTACCCAGAGGTGTATTTTATATTGTAGTGCTGAACAGAAGAGCTGAATATGTTCAATATCCTCACCAAAGGCCTGGATGATGAAACCAAATGCACTCTCAGCAATCTTCTAGGCATAACCAACCCGACAGCATTTGAAACATCAAGCAGTAGAGCTTCCTCAGGAAGGACCTTGAGGAAAATCAAAATTGGTAGTGCCAAGTTCAAGAAGAAGAGTTCTACAGCTTTTCTAGGGGCAGGATAACTCCAGGCATCAGCAGATGCTAGGAACTGACTGGTCTTGTAGCAGCTCTGCTGTGGTAAATGCCAAGTAAAATTTCAGGAAACCTTTTCACTGCTAATCAGCAAATTGCATATGGCTGCATTTGGAGCTGCATGGCCAGCAGGACAACAGGAGTTATTCTTCCCCTCTATAGAGCACTGCTTAGGCAACAGCTGAAATACTGCATCCTGTATCAGACTCCCCAGTTCAAGAGGCATGTGGAGAAACACAAGTCTGGGAAGGGGCTGTGGGCTCATGACTGACAGAAGCTGAAGAAGCTGGGTTTTTTAATACCCATAAACATGAGGCTAAGAGACTNTTAGGCAACAGCTGAAATACTGCATCCTGTATCAGACTCCCCAGTTCAAGAGGCATGTGGAGAAACACAAGTCTGGGAAGGGGCTGTGGGCTCATGGCTGACAGAAGCTGAAGAAGCTGGGTTTTTTTATACCCATGAGGCTAAGAGACGCAAAAAACTATTTGAAGAAGAGTTACAAAAATGGTAGAGCCAAGCTTTCTTCAAGTAATGAAAGCACACATAAAATCATGGGGGGTTTTCTGACAGTGCTATCAACTTTAATTCTTTCTTTTTCAAGAAGTATGACATGCTTTGTTGTCTCTTATCCAGTATCTCCAGTAATAAGCAGCCCACAATCACAACTCAGTTGACCACATTTATATATCCCAGTTGGATCACATTATTTTATAACACTGTTGAAGGGGATATAAAAGGCATTTTTATATTCACTAATCCAGGAATCTCAAGGAATGATTTTAAAACTTTCAGATTATGATCTATCAAAATAATTTAAAAACCTATACTGTATTTTACTTAACCATCTAGGAAAACATTTTATCCCATTTGGTGTTGTTGAGATCCGAGCAGGTACTTCAGCTGAAATTTCATCAAGTTGATAAGAAGGAGTTCTAGCAGGTACTCACCCAGAGCTGTAGTTCACCTCCTCCCATCAGTACTACAAGATTTGATACTTAGAACAAGTTAAGAAGGTTTTTTTGGGCATTAAGGGAGAAAACTGGCTGCAAGACAAGGATCTATCCAAAGATTGTTCCCTTTTCCAATTCAAGAGGGCGTAGTTCTGCAAACTTCAAGTTGGATTTTGTCTGCTGGTACCTCATTATTAAATGGTTTATGTGGTTTTATATTACACGGATTTGAAGTGAGCTTTCAGATTAAGAATTTTTCAATTATGTAATAATGCCCAGAGCAGGAGCTGTTCATTTACTTATTTTTTAAATCATCAAATATATGAGTAAGAACAGAGAGATAAATTATTAGATATCCTGAAAACTTTCCAAATATTAAAATATGGAGGTGGAAGGTTGTTTTTTTAGATAGAACAATATTCCAAAATAGGTTTGAAACAGAGAATAAATGTCATTTATCTAAAGCTCCACAGCCATTCAACATAAATTTCAGGGTGCAGTAGTGCTTGTGGAGACTGGGTTTGCTATGCAGTTTATTTTCTACTTCTTTCAGATATGGCACCTCAGATCAAAGACCCATCCAGCATATTGTCTTCTCTTTAACAATGGCAGAAGCAAAAAGCTGGAGTAGGAATCTAATGAGCACCAAACAGAAAGATCTTTCCCTGTTTATCTCCACATACTTTCCCTTCAACTAACAACTTGCAGCTTAGGGATTTACCAAGACTGACTGTATTTGAATCTTTGCATCTAACAGCTGTCAAGGATATTTTCTTCTATTAATTTGACCAGTAGCTTTCTGAACTTATTAATGATTTTGGTCTCCATAACATCCTGTGGCAACTAATTCCACAATGTAATTATTCACTGTGTAAAAAGTTACTTCCTTTTGTTGATTTAAAACCTGCTGCTGGATTATTTCATTAAATGGCTCTTTATGTGACACATGGTGAACAAACACTTCTGCTCCATCCATGACTACACACTGCTATTATGGCCACCTCTTACCTAAATTAACTGACAGTTTCTCCTTGAGCAGAAGCCACACCAGTAATCCTGTATAGGTGCTTTTTGCTTTAGCTGGATTTTCCCCTTACCATAACACAATCTCTTTCTATTAAAAATTCACCAGGTAAATAATTGCTGAATAGAACTAGTATAAGGAGAGACTAACATAAGGAGTTTGGGTCTGAGTTTTGTTGGGCTTGGAAATGGCCAGGTATAAACTCATGCTGAACTGTAACAACCATTACAACCACAGTGACCTGTGCTGTGCACATAAACCTGGTTGATAGGATTTGTCTGATATTTGTTTATAAGCCTGACTGATGAAGGTGGCCAGGCATCTGCCAACCTAACTGGTCAAGTGAAGAGGATGACTCGCTAAACTCAGGTCCAATCAGTCTGCAGAGGGTTGGTAGAGACACACAAAATTGATGGGCCAGCTCTGTGCAGATGCTACTGATGTGCCAGATTCTCCAAAGATACTGTTCAATGATATTTCCATGTGCTCTGTCAGATTTTATCTGTCAAAAGATACAAAGCACTGCTGTCAGTGGGAGAAAAGGCAACACTGCTGAGTCTTCCCCAAGGGCAGGAGACCAACCAACAACAGCCAGCTTCAGGTTAGGACAAAAGAAGGAAAGAAAGGGATTTCAAAGCCTAAACTGGATGTAAGAGGTGAAGCAAGAGAAAAGGCAGAGAAGCTGCCCACCAATCTGAACACCAGCATTCCATTGAGAGGAGATGGTGGTGAGGGCTATGGCTCATTGTTAGTGGAATTTAGCAGAGAGCAGTGGGGAAAGGTGGGTTTGTTTTGTGAGGACTAAGGGCATACAGTGGAGTTGTTAATAGCTTCTCCAGAAACTCCCTCTTTCAAGAGACAGTTTTACTGAACTGGACCAAACTGCCTCCAGCGCAGCCCAGCCTTTACCTGCACCCCTTGATCACCTCCAACTAAGCATAAAAATATCCATGGAGAAACATTTCATTTACAGCCCACACTTTGTATTACAATAATTATCACACCCCACAAAACCACACCCTGAAAGTTTTCCCTTCCCAGAGTTGCCATCTTCCCAGCAACTCTTCTAAAGTCACCATTGCATCCAAGCCTTTGCTATCCAATCTTCTCCCCACACAACAGACTACAGGGGAAAAAAACAGGATGACAACAGCTTGGAACAGTGGATGAGTACCCAGATGAACAAACACCATGAATTGTTCACACAGAAGCAGTGGCAATGCAGTGAGGCACAAACATTTGAAGAGTGCCAGAAGAGTTAAGAGCAGCAACATCACTGAGCTTTTAATTTCTCTGGTTTTGTAGAATTTATCAGGTGTGGCATGTATCAGTACATGTAAACATGGGAACTTTACCCTTTATGAGGAAGTCTGGAGCACATCTGATGTGCACACATTTTCTTAAGTCTTTTATATTTTTCATTTACTGTCAGTGTTAACACACAAATCTAAGGACAAAAGAAATACTTCAGCTAGTTAAATCAGCTTGCTTAGGCTATGCACATAGCTCAGATGAATGAGAGTCCAGAAATTAGCTCAACTTGCCAACACTTATTATCAAGCATACTGTTTGCAACTCACAGTAGGTTATCAACATTGGGGCCACATTTGGGAGATACCGTGACATCTGGTATTGATTTCTGGCAGGATTCAGGTATTTATTGAAACCTCTGCTTCAAACTGGAAAGATAATAAAATGCATACATACAACTAGGCAGATTTTTTTTTTTCAGTAGGCACTGAAATGGGCATAGTTACATACTGCAGCACATCACAAACACAAAGAAGTGATGCTGCAGCTTTTAAATCACAGCACTAGTTTCCCTCAACAGGAGCAATGTGGAATGTGAGAAAGAAAAACAATTTGACATTTGCAGCACAGGTTGAGCACAAGTGTTAAAAACCATGAGAAACCCATTATTTGATTAAACGAAATATATGTCAAACAGTTGCTCTTAACTCCCAGCATCAAAAAATAAAGCAAAGAAATGCTCTCCATTTTAACAAAGGCCCCAAATACACAGTTTTGTCAAAGTGAAAACATTCACAGGAAACCATACTACAAAGATGTATGACTTTGGTCTGTTCTAAATAACATGCAACACGTTGCATGCACACTCCTGTTTACACCCTGTGTTGAACAGCTCAACAAGAAAAAGTCCCAAATAATATAATTTATGAGGAAGCTAGGAATGAGAGTAGCAACTCTTACCACTAATTCCTTCTTTGCTGAAATTCTTTAATGAAAATAAATTCATGGCAGTAGCAGACACAAAAAAAAGTGTAATCTAGTTAATGCTGTAACATTGTACCTGTGATTCATTATAAATCTGCTAAGAATTTTTCTGAAGGAAAATCTGAGTAACTGAGTATTTTTATAGATAAGATCAGTTTTTAAAATATTTATTTTTTCTCCTAGTATATTTTCAACAAGTGACTTAACATTTAAAATTTTGGAGATGGAATATTAAAGTATCCAACACATACATATAGTTTCTGGAAACAATTACAGTAATTAAAACAACACTCAACCTTTGGAGGGAGACATTTTATGGAAGGCATTCCAGAAACTGCCTCCCTGCCAACACTGATCAGCTTGTGTGTGTTCAGTTAACAGGAGAAACTAATTTAGAGTAAAGACTCCTGCTGCTGAGAATCATCCAGGATTTAGCATTCAACCTTCACCCCCTGGCTACAAGGATTTAAATCCTGGAACTATCAGCAGGAGCTTTCAAGATGAAACGATTAATTTGAAATACTATTTTCACTATTGAGCAACTGAAAGTACAACGCCAGTGTTTCCAGTAATAAATTTCATCTACAAAAAAAAAAAAAAATCCATTATTTGAGATTAAGATAGCTTTTTAATCTGGCTATTTCACCTCAACACCTATCATTTTCATTGCATTTCAAAATTTTATCTTCTGTCTCTAGGCTAGGCTAAACCAGACAGAGTTAACTCACATTGACTCTGAAATGCAGACACTGCCTCGAAAAGTAGATACAAATCACAGGGACTTTTAGTTGCTCTATGTGTGACCTTCTGGAATTTCAGAATAAGTTCAGATTTCCAGTTACAATCATCAGTGTTAAAACAAAATCATTAAAAACTGAATTCAAATAGCTTTGAATTCTTCAGGTAGAGAAAAAAAAATAATTCTCTTTACAGACAATGATACAGGATGATGTCCACATGACTGAGACCGTGGTTGAGCGAGGTGGTAAATTCAGTTTCAGTTTTCAGGATGTCTCATATGAGATCAAAACCACCACAGCTGCATGACACATGGATTGAGTGTAACCCACTCTGCCAATTCTAATTCTGCACAGTTATGCTCCATCAGGTAGTGTCTGTCCTGCAGCCAGAATACAGCCAGCATAAATAGTATCGTGTGATCTGGCTTATTCGATGAGAATGTGCCACCAGGTGATTTGGTACTGCACAAATGCAGTGTTAATAAACACAGGACCACAGCCCAGAGTGAAACAATTTGTCAAGGTCAACCACACAAGCTGCTAGTAGACCTGAAAATAGAATCCAGTCCTCCTTAATCCCAGGCTAGTTTGCTACCTACTGGGCAGCACTGCTGCCCAGCATAGCAAACACACTTTTCAAATTCTGATGTGGTTCTCAGGACTTCTTTGGCACATTTGTTCTTAATATTATCCCTGCTGCCACCGTATCTACAGAGTGATGGCCCTAGGTCCAGAACATTTCTTTTCACCCATATCTTCACTGCTAACCAGCTGTTGCCCCTGCTGCCCCAGTCCTACCCACACAAGCCAACAGCCATTTCAGCAACGACAGTGTTGACACTGCAAATATTTAGGAAAATGTTTAGCTTGACCAAAGTAAGCAACCACAGTGAAGTCAAACAAACCTATGCCCATAGGCAAGAGTTCCCAGGATTTATTCCCCAAAAAGCAGGACACATTTTTATGCTTGCTAGGAGACACTAAGACACACTACTGAGGATGTGCCATATAACCCACATAAAATAAAACACTACTCCTACTTTTTTATATGCTGCTCACTAACAAATATTTTATTTTCAGCTCACCAAATGTTGACTCTAACATATTGCTGTAGAGAACTACACACATAGATCACTAATTCTTGGAAGATAAAAAAGCGGCTTTCATAAAATACTTAGCCCAACATATACAGAGACATACAAAAAAGTGAAGCAAACATTATAAAGTAAATATTAAAAATGTGTTGAAATGCATCTCTGTCCCTGTTTCTGCAGGAAGCAGAGTACATGCCTCCAACAGTCCTGTATTGTTTGAATTACTGTTTGGAGATGGCAGTAGGACAGAGCAAGAAATACACTATTGATTAGAAATTGTATCAAAGAAATTGTACTAAAGAAACTTCAAAAAACTCCACAGCTAGCTACTGCTAGAAGTAAGTTTGCCTGTAAAAGTTTCAGTAAGTGCTATGGCATTATATATTTATAGATGCAGAGGCATAGAGTCACATATTATTTTCCTCTACTATCCTGCCCAAGTCATTATAAGAATTTAATTCAATGTCCACATTTTGCTTACTCCGTAAGATGAATGATCAGTCTGAAGCGGCATCATTAGTAGACACCAAGCACTAAAGAGAAATTCCAATTAGAATTCAAGATACCAAAATAACAGCTAAGAGGACATCCATTGCTAAAAAAAAAAAAAAACCTCTAAAGAGAAAGCAAGTTCTCCAAAAATGTACAAAGACATTGGCACTGGTACATCTTTCACCAGGGTTTTGACTTGTTGCTGCTGATGGTGCACTTCAGTACGCTCTGAGTGAGTTTCATGATAGAATCACTTGCTTTTACAATTAGAGAGTCAGGATAAATGCAGCAAAAGACTACAAGAGTTCTTTTATTCTCCCTGCCAGTCCAAGAAAAGATATATCCATTCCACTAAACCCATTTTTCTGGTACTTCACAAAGACCTTCCTGAGCAATTTCTGTAAAGCAAAGGACATTTTGGATTAAAAGAAGGTCCCAAAATTTTCATGGCTGGCAGACAATATTTCAGAAACAAGAAATACTGATGTCAGAGGAAATGCTCTGAGCTCAGCTGTACAGTGAAGGTCACAGTTGCAGATACAGAGGTTATCATCAGTGGATTCTGTCTTAAAGCATGTTGTCATGACAGTGTAGTAAGTGGGAAAAAGAAGAGCAAAGTGCTTATTAAGAAAGTGTCAGGACCAAACAAGGCTGTTTGCTCCATGAAACTAGAAAGTTCCATGTCAAAAACTGTTTCACTGACAACACTGTAATGGATACCACAGTGCCAGTCACTGTCAGAGTCCCAAATCAGCTAAAACACATGAATCCCTTGGGATTCACAGTCTTCCTGGTACTTATCCCTACAGAAAACCAAGTGACACTCAGATTTTTAAGCACAGCCTTGTCTCTAACAGGCAGCAGCAGTCATTGATGACCCTGCTGGCACTTGCCACATACACTGAACTCGGTCATCACATTAGTTTTGCTGCCATAGCTGTGCCAATGAAGATGGGAGCTGGCTGGAATCACATCCTCTACTTGACCTTGTTGTTCCTTCAAAGACCACACTGCAAGTGGAGCTACCACTGCAGAAGTGTTTTGTTGCTTTAGTTTGCTCTGTCAAAAGAGACAACTTGGATATATTGGCAGAACCTTCTCCAATAGGATTCCTGGCTTACAGAGTCATGCTGGCAGAGGTGGGTTAACAAAGAAGTCCCTTTAATTTTTATGAGACCAAGGAAAACCATCCAAGTCACTACAGCATTATACTATGAGTTTTAAGTGAGGAAACTAGAATTCTGCTACACAGGTTGCAAAGCAGAGGCAATGATTTTAACTGTACAACAGTTTTAAACAGGATTCTTTGCTTTTCTGCAGAGGCTTTTAGATCACTCACAAGCTGCACACTTGAAACACGACCTACATCACTGAAGGGAATTATCCCTCTGCAGGATTACAACCTACACAGTTTGCCACTAAGATTACAGACCCCAATACTAAGTAATCTGCACTAAAATACTGACCCAGTGAACAAACATCCCCTCCTATTCACACTCCAATGATCTTACTAGTCTAAAGGGAAGAACTATTATCAAAAACACAAAACAAATTTAGGAATAGTTCCTATATATCCTGTAGAGACAAAATCACTCTTGTACAAGGAACACAGCGCAACCCTCATCTTTACAAAGGAAGAATTAATACTTGGTAAGGTGTGAAGTCACAAAGGCATAAATGACCAACATATCCAGACTTCAAATCCTCTCAAGACATACACTTATATCAGCTGTATGTAGTAGTTTTACAGATAAAACTCATCAAAGAACATTTTTATTTCACTTCCTGGTTCAAACTATAATGAACTTTGAATCAAATTACAAGTATAATTGCTCAAATCAGTTTCCATGCAGGATAATCAGAAAACAAAGATGTCAGCAGCCACTGACACAGTGATAGATATGATTCAGCAAGAACAATGTGGGAAAGCTCTAGCAGAAGTAGGGATAAAACCCAAGCACCAATGCAACATCTAGTATTTTCATCTTTTCTTCAGCTCAACACCATCTCCTTCCTAGCACTCTTTCAACCAGTCTCTTTCCCATATGTCTACATGATCTCAAGACTTCAAGCCCATTTTGTCTGTACCATTTTGTCTGTCTCTTCTCATTCTGAGTGCTTCCTTCGCTTAGTGTTTTTCCTAAATATGTCCCCTCTATGTTTCTTCCACCTCACTCAGGTTTGGATTTCATTCTCTCACAGTCCTCAGGTTTAGCAAAAGGCAGACATAAATCAAGGAAGACAAAGTGATGTTTGGCAAAGAAGTAACTTGCAGAAGGAAGCACTAAGCAATCCTTGCCAGAGATGCCATTACCACATTCAACAATTTCCTGTCACCTGCAAAAGAAACGAAATAGCCCAGGTTCTCTTTCCCTAAAGGAGAAGAAAAGAGAGGTGGGAGTAATCTAACTTTAGAAGTTAGTTTTGTCTTCCTTGTTCTCTAGTTTGATCTACAATACATTGTAATTTATTTTATCTAAAGAAGTCTGGGAACTTCAGAAAATTTACTCCAGTTTTTACAGTCTCAAAGAAACCAAAAGCTTGAAAAGCTGAGAGAGTCATCAGTCCACCACCACCACCACCATTCCTGCTAATCCAGAGAGCAGAGTGGAAGTGAGGGAGCAAAATTGTTGAAATGAAGTACCATGAGACAGTACAGGAAAACTGAACCTGCAGGAACCAAGAGCCATGACCCAAGAAGCAAGAACAGGAGGACACAATAAATCAAACTACAATGCCAAGTCCAACTTTGCTTAAATGTTGTGCTCAGTAAGTAAATTCAGTAAAATACCTATCCATAGGCTATGACCACCCCTTGCTCACATAAGCCACTTCCTCAGAGAAGCATGCACAGTAAAATCAACGTGCGTGGGGGTCTTTACATGCAGACAAGAGAATGCAAAGCAAATGACTACACAGGTTGTTACACATATGGGAAATGCCAATTTTTTATTATTCACAGTGCATAAAAATGAGCACTTGTACTGAAGACGTATCAGCTTTATAGATTCATCACCTAGAACCCATTCTCTGCACAGACATGAAATAAAATCAAGTATCTTAATTGTGTGTGGATTGTCTTCCTGCACACTGGATGAAAGAATCCGTATTTGGGACAACACAATATGCTGGCATTCTGGCCATTTGAGAACTCTGTCAGAGTAGGGAACATTTGAGCCTGGCTTCCAATTATTTGGGTTCATTTCAAGAGTATAAAAAATTTCTGCAAGAGATACTGCAGCTCCATTAATCTTTCATTTTTACACTAAAAATAAGAGTGCTGTCTGGACTTTGCATGGTAAGGACCTGAATATTGGCTAATTTCTTTTTAAAATACCCATTAAAAATGAAAGAAGAAGCAGCAGCAGAAGTTCGATCATTACACAGGTACAAGAAAATCCAGTGGCACAGGGAGTTTCCACAGACAAAGGATTTCCCACAGTCTATTGTTGGAAACACTGTGATTCAATTGCTCACTTCTTGCTCAACAGGCTGCTGATTCAACCAGAAGAGGATGCTGGTATGTCTCACCTTCTGCATTCCACCTACTGCAGCCTAAATCAACAAAAAAACTGACTTTGAGAAAACATGTGACTATATCTCATGCTATTTTCAAGTTATTTACATTACAATCCTTTGGTTGTACAATATCATCCTTTTGTCAATGCCATTTAAAGGTACACATAATAAAATATCAGGAATTTTAACTGCTGCTGTCTCCTTATCTTGCTAATTCCAGCTGGTTATTTCACTAGAAGCAGCTGGTCAGGAGGTGAAACATAGACTATAATACACTTTCAGATTCACTGCTGTATGAGGAAACTACAGACCAGAAAAATCATCAACATACAAACTTAGAAAATAATCAGATAAAATGTGTTTTACAGCTAGAGACAAATCTTGTCTATGAAGAACAGTCTGCTTATGAAAATTAATGACCTGCTGCAACTCCCCAGAGAAAGCCCTCAGGTAAGGAATTCAGATGGAATCAGGGAGCAAGTCAGTGGAGGCTATTTTAAACTCAAGCCATTCTACAGCTACTTCCAGGTGCAGCCCTAAATTCAGCAACAGTATCTGTTTCCCAGAAGCAGATTTTAAGCTGTCTCCAAACAGGTAACTGGAGATGGGCAGTGCAGTTCCAGAGGCACAGAGGGCAGCTAGCCTCCAAAATAAAGCATGAGCTGTTATTTTTCAGAGAACAGATTGTAACTCTGTTCTACGGCAGAAGTTATATACATTTCTTTCTCAAACTCACAAAGGTTTGTTCAGAATGCTGGTAGGGGAAAGTACAGACAATTCCCTAGAGTGAAATAGGAAGCAGAGACAGGAGAAGTGTGGCTAGAGGCTAACAGATTAGCCATTACCAAATTTATAATCCATGTAGACTCTAAAACATGTTAAATATCTTGGAGCTGCATTTTTAAAACCTTGGGACTGAAATAACAGGATATGAGCTTGTTTCAATAACACAAAGAAGATGTATTAGAGAAAAAAAGAGAGGAAAAGAGAAACCAACACTTCCAGGTGTATTTTTCTGCACACCAGCACAGATACGCACACAACAGATACTGCTGAATTCAATCCTAAAAATCACAAATGTATCACTGCTCAGCTGAAACCAACAAAAATACCTTCACTTCAGTGAAGCAGTTACACCTGTACTCAACTTAAATCACAAGTGATGCATGTGAAGTAAACAGGACTTGGGTGCCTTATTCGTGAACGCAGACTCGCTCTTTATAGCCCTAAATTTGAAAAAAAATGCATTTTGCTGATAAATGGAAATAATGAAAGAAGTTAAAAGTCATTGTAGAAAATCACTTGAAATTCCTATTATAACAATAAGACATCAATTATTAATTGGCTTATAAACAAAATATAAACCAACAGTGTTTCGCTCAAGTCTGGATATACATCATTAGTCTCTAACAATGAGGACTATGTTACAATTACCTAGGATAACTTTAAAAATCATGAATAGTCCAAATAAAAGGAAAAAGCTTTGAACTATCCAGTATAAACTAGGAGGTCTGCAATTACGGTGACATCTGAAGTGAAATGTATATTTAAAGACCACATGGGGAACAGTGCCTGTATTTACTGCTGTCCAACACTTGCTGATGTAGGTACAGTTTTGAACTCCTTTTAAACATGTACATTTAATTATCTGAATGAAGATTTTTCAGTTAAGCATTTGATCAGATGATTTTTTAAAAAATTAAACTAAAACCTTTCTACAGAAAAACCATGTCGGCATCTCAACAGAACTAGTGGGAAATGCATTGCTTTGCTCTCCTTTTACTGGTTTTAAAAGAACAAAAAGCAATAGCAAGATAATAGCAAGGCAGGTTTGACTGAAAAGCTCTACAACCTTAACATTTTGAAACACAGATTCCCCACCTTGAAGGGAAATCAGGGATGTGCTTTTGCCTTTTCTAGAGAAATCCATAGAAACCCGACACCGAGAACACTCTGTGCAGACACACACTACTCAAGAATTGAGTTCTCCCGGCACGACGTGGCCTGAAACTCAGGTTCGGCCGCACTGGACCTGCCCCTTCCCGGGCCGGCCGGGAACGCGCCGAGCCCGGGACGGGAACGCGCCGAGCCCGGGCCGGGCAGCGCGCAGGCGCGGCGCCCCCTGGCGGCCACTGCCAGTGTCGCCGCTGCGCACGGAGTTAGTCCGTCCTTGGTCCGTCCTTTGTCCCTCCTTTGTCCGTCCTTTGTCCATCCTTTGTCCATTCTTGANTGTCCATCCTTGGTCCGTCCTTTGTCCGTCCTTTGTCCGTCCTTGGTCCATCCTTGGTCCGGGGCAGAGCGAGGCCCTGGTTCATAGAACGAGCGATCTGCCAGCTCACTCTTTGCACGTACCGGCCAAGTCAGGTGGCAGGAAGGCAGCGGGAAGCAAGCTTTAAAACATCGGCTCACTGCAGCCACAACCATCAGTTCGTTCCTCAATCAGCTGCCTCACTCATCTGCATTTCCGACTTCCACAACACATGAGGTGGTATCACCTGAGAGTAGGGTTTCTTTACTACAGTGCCCTCAATCATTCCCAAAGCACTACTCATCCCATATTCCCAACGGCGCCAGTTTGGTGGGGAGATGTTAAAAACTCTGTCCCCCTGCAGCAAGCTGGGAAAAAAGTTAAGAGTTGTACTGGCAACTTCAGTATTTTATTCTGCTGAGGAGCTGTCTTTCTTCCAATTGAGTATTGTTTAAATGTAACATTTGTGTATTTTAAAAGATAATATTAAAATAATGGTATGTTTTCATAACTTAATGAGAAGAGATAATTTACCTGATTTATGGTTTCCTCAAATGCTTTTATATAATGATTAAGTTCTCTGTCCATTGTAGCATATTCTAACATGACCTTTTCCATATTGTTAATCTCTTCTTCATCATCTGCAAAATAAAATATGTGGAACATGGGTGATCAATTGTATTATTTTTAGGCAGCATTTTTTCTTTACAAATATTTTATTTTCAAGTATTCATGCTGTGCATATCTAATGCATTTGTAAGTCTCAGCAGGTGTTTTCAAGCTACTCAAACATATACTTCTTTTCTCATTTTGCAACTATAATCTTTGACGTTTCTTGGGTAACTTGAACAAACAGCTTACTCAGAAAGACACTTCCCTGGTTTCATGTGAACGAGAGAGAGTATGTGTAATTTCATCTACCAACACCTAGTCATTAGGCAATCAAGATATTTTCTGCAAAAGTTATATTTCATGACTCATCACATTGCCTCAGAAATAGTCAGAAGAAACTTAAATGCCTTCTCAGTACAGTACAGTTCACAGCTATAATTAGACCCCTTATCCCCAATAAACACAGCTACAGGAAAATCAAAACAAAGCCAGCATTTTATAACACCGGAAATAATGGAAGGAAGGGTAGCATTGGTGATTCAAGCAGTAAAATTCGAATTGCCAGGGAAAATCAATTAACACAGGTCATGTGATTAGTAATTCATATCCAGTTTTATTCTCTTCTGCATTCCTCCTAATTCCACTCCCTTCATCTCTGACTACACCTCTGCTTTCCCATTCTAACGTTGCTGTGCATCTGCTTGGATAAGGACCCTCTGTAGATGCTACAAAGCTGAACAGCCACAGCTGAATATCCCTGACACACTGCATGTACCACACCAAATGCTGTCACTGCAGGAGGACAGCCAGCCACAAGCCCTGAATCCATGCAGGAAATCAGGAAGTTAGGAAATCTATGTTTCCACTTCTGCTACTCCCATTTATTCCTATCATGCAGTTTCCAGGTATAGAGAAAGCAGCAGGAAGCAGCTAGACTCTGTGAAAGAGCCCCAAAGTCGGCCATGCAGCATTAGGGGTTGTCATTTGATGGAGCATTTAAGTAGCCAAACCGTGCTGCTACTTTTAGGAAGGAAATTGCAGTACAGCTTTTTAAATTACTTTTTTTTTGTGAAGAAAGGAAAATGTCTTCTGATCTGGCAAGCTGGCACATTGCTTAAGTTACTAACTATATTATTATGTTAGAACACAAAAATCTGTCTCTGCTGAAAGCTGACCCAATTGTATATGGCCATCAGTTTGGGAGAAAAATCTGAAACACATCACTGAGAAACAGAAACATCATACCACACTGAAACAGTGATGGATCAAGGAGCCAAAGGAAAAGTGCTAAGATATATATACACAAAAGAAGTTACATAATAAGCTATGCTATTTTGTGAAAATGGCAATTACAGTTGTGATGTTTCCCTTAATTATAGATAGGCTTCATATGTATCCATTTTTCATTAAGTAGATGAATGGATACTGCAGACAGAATCTTGGCATTCCGGCAACTTTCTTCTGAATAATCAGCATTTCCCTCTCCCCTCTCCCTCCCCTCCCACCCAGTTTCCATGTCCTATCTGGTAACTATGATCATACTATTTTTCCTTCCTGCTAGGAAGCATATGAAGTGCCTCCTTCAAGGCTGACACAAAGGACACTCCATGAATCACAGGAAAGGTTTGTGTAGCAAATAACTGTCATTCTCCTCCCATGGCCAAAATGAATCATATCCACAACATGAAGAAATTACAGTGGCCTAAATATTTTAAATTCATTTTTTTAAGGGTAAAGAAGTGCATTGTTAAATACCGAGAGCTGAACAAATGCTGACTTTCGTAATAGTTAAAAAATAACTTTAGGTGAAGAGTAATAATGTTGCATGCAACTTGAGAGATGTATTAAATAAAGGTCAAAGAGGTGGAACACAGCTCAGCAAGAGGGACATTATCTCCAAACACATCCTGCTCCACATTCCTCCTCTACTGACCATTTCACCCATCCACCAGCCTGCTTTAAGTCTCAGAACTGTTCACTGCTGCTGTTCTTTCACACACATTGCACATCCTGGGAAAATGCTGAACATGTCACTAACACACAATCCTACCCTGCCCTTGGAGGCACTATGGACATGCAGATAGATCTGAAGGACTGTGTACAGGTCAGTTGTGGCCCATACCCTATTTCTGCTCATTGACAGATATTACAGTCCATTTTCTGTCTGAAGTTCAGGATGCTGAGAGCTAAGACGAAATCTCCTGTGTTGTTCCCAGCCACTTACCTCCCCATCTCTTAAAAAAGATTTATAAGAAAACATATATTACAAGCTATTCTATTTGCCTTTTAAAACCTCCCATTGTTCCACGTTACACACAGAACAACCTGCTGTGCAAGGCTCCTCTGCTTTCCCTTCCCCTGAAGAGCCAAAAGGATTTCTGCCCCTCCCTACGAGGCAGCAGATGCAGGGCAGAGCTTGGGTGCACATGATAAGAAGCTCTGGGTGATTGTATGGGGGTGTAAAGCTTTACAGCTCACCTAGGCAGGGATCCCAGCACCTTCAAGGTCTCTTTACAACAGACTCCACCATAGACTAATCAGAACACACAAATTGACCTGATCTTACTGAGGAACAAGAAATTAGAAAAGACTTCTCTCCCCTCAACACCATCCCACAACTCATTCTCACAAACCCCACCCAGTGGTTTAACAGCACTACTATCAAAAAGAATTAAAATTTAATAATTACATCAGGCTTTTGAAAGGCATTTCAAAAAATGCCTTTTTCGAAATAAAAGGCATTGTCTTGTTATTCACTCTGTAAGTCCTGCTGCTGCTTTTGTCTCATATGTGAGGCTGACAGTGGAGATCCGTGGTAAAGAGATTCAAGGCATTGACCCTCTTGCAGCAGACCATGAGCACACTGACTGCTGAATACCCTCCAGCCAGACTCCAGCCACAAAGCCAGACAACTCTCCAAAGTACTCAAACCTTGCACTCTGCAGGCCAACAACTTAGCTTAACGCCAAAATCAAACACTTTGCAAGTGCTGGATGAGTGTCTTTCTGTTATCTAATCAAAAGTTATCCTAATCTTATTTCTAATTCATATCTAAGGAATGCATTCCAAACTCTCTGCATATGCTTTTAGCTACTGCCACAAAATACCACTGAAGTGCATATTGTAGTCTCCTTGTTATCTAGGCTAAATATGTTGAGTTTAGTAAGCATTTCTTCACTAGTCATTTCCCTCACCACTCAGAGATTATATGTTTTGCAATATTACATTTTTTTACTCAGAGAAAGCCTAGTTCAAGGCCATAATTTCATTTTCAAAGGGCCATGTGCATCATGTTAAAATTAGCTGGCTGAATATGCAGTTTGCAATTATGAATTCCAGCTCACATGACTTTATGATCTCTTATTATAATGGAAACAGGGATATTATTCTGAAAAATCCCTAAATATTAAAGAACAAAATTGTATAAAGTGACTAGCAAGGGTTCAGCTTCTCACTTCTGAAGACACCAATCACACTTAGGTGCCTTAACGCTGATTTCAACCATAGTCAGGACTAAGTTATGTATCATGAACTCACAGTGTTAAAACAGAAGTTGCAACAGCAGAATAGAGTCAAGTCAGCACTGATTTAACCTACATCTTACAGTAACACTCATGTAAAATTTATCCCAAACTTGCATTTCCTAACATCTGAATTCATATTTACTTTAGTTTCCTGTATACATCCACAAGTTAGCAAAATTTCTAAAGATTTTTCACAACTACCTCTTTCTGTGCAAATGTTATCACATCAGTATTTGTTATTTAGGGTATTACAGCTGTCCTGCAGCCAGTACACACCAATCTAAATAAGTATTCACTTCCATTGCAGACTATCTTAAATACAAAATAGTCTGGAATACCATGAAATTACAAGAAGCCTCCAAACTTACAATTACAATTGTACTTAAAATGAATGCTTAAGCATAAACAATGTGGATTAAGATGAATACATACATACTTTCATATCTTTATAATATTGGCTAACAAAAGTAAAAATTTCAATTTAAAGAAAGCAGGATATGTCAGTTCTACCTCTGGCACTACATATTAGTTTGTTTTGAAATTCAAAGCTACACGCTGGTTTTCCCATGATTCAAGGCAGAAAAGGAATGGTATACCATTGCCCAGAAATTTTGACAGTAGATTTCAGACTTTTAGAACACTCATAACACAAACACCCATCACTTGAGCCATTAGCAACAGTGGTAGTAGGCAGTTATCTTCATATGCCCCAGCAGCAGACAAAATACAAACTTTGCCAGCAGGTTTCAAGTTACTGCTGACAGCAGAGGAACACAAGCTCTCTGACTCCCTGATTTAGTTCCATCTTTTGGAGGAGAAAATACACTCTCAATTCAAGATAAAGCTAAGTCTTTTTGCTGTCATTTTTAGTAAATCCATCATTTACAGATCCAAAAGTACTGGCCACTCTGTGCCCCCAGTTCTGGTGTACTCAAAACTGTTGATAATTCAAGTTGGACAGTAGATCTTGAAAAAACTCTCAACCAACCCACACTCTTTAAGAACAGATTGGCAACACACTTGGAGAAGACAGTAGTGATGCTCAGCAGTAAGAGGACACAGACCTATGTAGGAGAGCACTGTCTCATTTCTCCCCTCAGTCTACACAAGAGTGGAGCTTGCCACAACACTCCAGATTACACAGACCAAGAGGAACTTAAGCAGGAGACTGATTGCTTCTGCAGCACTGAGGGCACATTGTCACTTTTTCTCCTGTAGATACATGGACAGCTCCTCAGGAAACTTTCATCAAATATTTCTTTCAAAATCTCACTTCCCTGACCTGCAAGATGCTTTACTTATTACGCTGCAGAAAGAGCGGAAAGTTAATACAGAAAATTCTAAACTAAAAGAAATGAGAAGCCACACAAATGAACAGCAAAAAAAAATTGAGAAAATCAAATTTAACTCCTGAATGCAAGTTTCTTCACACAGAGAAAGGGTTGAAAGAAGAATGCCCAAAAATCTCCATGAAGCTGTCTGGATAGGGCACTAATGACTGCAATTTGTAAGAGAAGAAAAATTACTGCTGACAAGAGGAGCAACAACCATACAGGGAATGCCAATTGGTGAAGGGGAATGTGGGGCAGTAATTGCAAAATTTCCCTCTATGTAACAGTCAGAAGCTACTTACTGCTGAAGCTAGTCATAATGAAACCTCCTACTTCGCAGGAAATGCCTTAACTGGGCTTTAGAGTATTTGAAGCCGTATTTCCCTCACTGTCCCCTAACAAAGCCACTCTTTTTACATAGAAAGTTTTCACACACACAGAGCTAGAGATTGAATGTGCATGATTTTAGAGACCAATACTTCCACCTAGATAGCAGACTCCAGTGAAAGGCAGGTGTATCTCACAAAATGAAATTACATGAATGACAGAAAGAGAAACCTATGCTACATGGGTGAGCTGGCTTGAGCAGGGGATTGGGCAAGATGACATCCAGAGGTCCCTTCCAACCTCAGCCATTCTGGGTTTCCATTACATTCTTCAATATTCAACAGCCTCATGTCTAAGCCATTTTTCTGGAAGATGGTTAAAGAGAGTTCAAGTCCTCTCAAGTAAAGAAGGAAGTGGAATGTGAATTTCCAGTATCCTACCAAAGAAAAAAATCTACGTAGGAGGAGCAATAGTGAGAGAAGTGTGTGAGGCAGGACTAGCAGTACTTGGAAAGACCAGCACAGAGAACAAGAACACAGGTAGCACCAGAACTATCACTTGTAAGTGGTTTTTAAAGTTTCTATTAGGCTTCTGCTAAGAAACTGCAAATTAAACTGCAATATTTGAATTCAGGTCAGGCATCTCCCTGAATACCTAATAAATACCTAAATACCTAAATACCTAAGTAAAGTCTTCTGAGGTTGTATTTTAGAAAAGAAAGGGCTGTCCTTTTGAGTCTGGATTTAAACATTCGCTTTATCCGGCAAGCAATGGGAAAAAAACCTTCAGTTATCCATTGCTCTCTGCTTAGGTTTTTTTTTCAAAGTCAGTTGAGCCAAGAGTGTCTGTCAGATTACAAACTATGCCTGATGAAAAAACCCTTCTCTAGTATTACAAACCATTTCCCTGTAGGCTATGACTGTTTGAAATAGGAACAGAGTCAGTGACCCAGGAGGCTCCTACCAACCCCATGGAAAAAAAACCCAAGTACATTATATTGCAGAGAACCAGAATTTCAATAGAAACAGAGCATGCATGGTCTGAACACCCACCCTGAAACATCTCAATTACTGAGTGCCCTGTTTGCAACACCTCAGGGGGCTAGTATTTCCAGTGAGTAGATGTTGCACACATTCTGAAAACAGTCATTTAAGAGTGGGCACAGGGAAACTGAGGCACTGGGCATTACTAACCACTTTTGAAAATAGCTGTACTATTCCATAATAATCACAAAACTTTTCCTCAACCTGACACTCCTTTAAACTCCATAGCCAAGAGAACAACACCAACAGTGCTTTTGAAACCAACTTCCTTACAGTACTTTTTTTTCTCCAGACTACCAGGGCAAGGCTAAAAAGCTATAATGATCCCAGTTTAGACAGGAGAGCAGTAGAAAAGATCTATCTGACCAGGTATATCAACCACAGTACCCAAAACAGACTGCAGTGTAAAGAACTGCATTATCTCAACACCAACTGACACTGATACTGAGCTAATGAAATAAACAGAGTTCTCACACAGAATTTGGTGTAGCAAAACACTCTAACAACTCCAAGCTGACTTGCTTTGTTTATAAAATCCAAAGTAAAATATTATTCAACACAAACAGAGATGGTTTAATTTAGGCTGAGACACACAAGTAATACAAAGACATAAACTAAACTTTCACACAAGTAAACATATTCCACTATGAAATAGAAAAATAGTTTTACAGATATCTACATATTTTTTGCTATTGTAAGCTCTACACTTGATGCCACATGCAGCACCAAGACATGAAGACAGGCAGTATGCACACAATTTTCCCAAACAAAAATGGCCTTTTGCTTGACTAAACACTAAGGCCTGCACAATTCCCAGACTATTTCCCACCCTTCACACAAAAGAGACCAGCACTTAACCAGCATCTCTTTCCTCCTTACTAAATTCCAAGGTCATGGTGAGGTTAATCTTTATTTTACCAATAAACACCTACTTCATTTTGCAGAAAGACTCATTTAAAGCTAACCAAGACAATATAAATAGTAAGCAGAAGCACTGAAAGGAGGATAAAGCATTTACAAGATGCAATAGTTTTGAGAAGCAACTCAAGCTCTGCACTATCATAATTCTACACCAGTCTCCTGGCATTACTGTGATATCCATCCAGAATTACAGTTCCCTCTTCAGCAAATGAGTAAATCAGCATTCCTCAACACCAGCACAACACAAGCCCAAGAAGAACAGAAACACAAGTTATGTTGACAGACAAGCAGCAATACCGATGCTGAGGTTCACATACATTTTCTTTGGCAACAAAGTGAGTTTCACAGGTCATTTCCCCAGGCACTCATCCCTGCTGTTCCTCTTATGATCATCCTCTGCTGCCCATCAGCCAGGATAATATAGTCTTTCATAGGGTCATACTATAAATTGAATGAATGAAACAATTCAAGCTAAAAATAGCAATCTGTCCTCCAAACCCAAATCCATGCTATTCCAGTAATGGAATCTGAAGTGCAGACATTCAAACAGTTGTACCAGTACAATTAAGGGAGCAGCAAACTGTAGGAGGGCGGAGAGGGGGGGAGGAGGAAACTTCCTAAATCAAATTGTTTGCTGAGAAAAAGGTAAAGGAACCACACCTGTGTATTTTCAAAGTAAGCACAAGGCATATGTTATCTTCTCAAAGAAATCTGACCAATGTCTCATAAAGTAAATAAAAAACCTTCCCTGTGTTTTCCTAAATATATAATATTTACAGTATAAATAAAATACGTACTTAAAAATACACACACACACACTCACTCACGTATCACTCTCTTCCTGGTGGATTTTACATGATGAAATTAAGGCTCAAAACAACATTTACAACTAATTTCAATGGGAAAGAATTTCCCTGTGAGTAACTAAATGTTTCTTGCCTCTGGAAGCATGGACATGTCTGCACCACACAATAGAGCCTGGTTCAGTGCCCCGAGCTGCTGCTGACCTTGCCTTCCTCAGAACAAGAGATGTGAGGGCTGGGAATATTTAAAAATAAGGGGTTTAGTGCTGTCCTTCTTCTACCCAATTTGTCCTCTCAGAACTTGATAAGGTAACATTGGAATCTGGGAGAAATGTTCTTGAAATATTTTCCCTTAAAAGGAACAGCAAAATATTTGTTAAGGCCTTGTAATTGCTACTCTTTGATCTCTCAGAATACTTTGTAAAATTGATATTTAAAATGAAGAATTTTATTTCAAATCTTTTAATGGGTCTTTACCATTCTATAAAAGACTCACAGGCCGCTTTATGTATAGTTTTCCCTGGAAATGAGTATCAGCAAAATAATCTCCTTTTTTTATTCCATCAAGTTTATTTCTAACTTGTTAGATCTTTTTTAAGGACATTTTCTTCTGTATTACTCAGAATCTCTATTGGCACATTACAAATTCTACAGAGATAATCCATGCAGCTTTTATTTACAAGTCAACTGTATTAATGTTTTCTCCTGCCAAAACCCAATTCTCCTCATATTTTAAATTGCACTGACAGGTGAAAAACAAATATTTTAGTGTGAAGTGCAAGTCTGTCTCTAATAAAAGGCATGATTGTTATAAGCCAGCAGTAAATAATACCATTAGGCTTTTCACAAGAAAAACTTTGCTTCTGTTAATGAACCAATTATATTTCTCATCTTAGAGAAGCTCATTCAAAGAGTACCTTTATTAAAGTAAATGCAGTAATTACTTAGAATTTCCTCCATTTAAGGAAAACAGGAAATGGGTTGAAAAGACTTTTCAGAAAAAAAATTCAGTAAGATAGGAAAACAAGCCCATTTCACCCAAGACGTTCCAAATTCTCAGAAACATTACCTCTCTGTCCCAAAGTGGAGGCAGCCTAGCTCAGAGCTAACGAGTCCTCAGCAGAGCTTATTTAATCACTGCTATGTTGCAGTAAATGTGGCTGTCTTGGTTCTGAGCTTAAGCTACAATGGCATCTGAGTCTGGTGCAGCTACATCCCACCTGAAATGTAATTGCTCGACTTGTGGCACTACAGGAAACAGGAGGCACACGGTGCCTCAGCAGCGTCCTGGCCGGACACGGCGCTGCAGCCTGGGACAGAGCACGGGACAGTCACCTCCCAGAGTGGCCAAGGGCTGCAGCGTGCACAGGTCTCACCCTTAGTCCCTCGCTGCACGAGTCAGTCCTGCTGCTGTGCACGAAGCGCTCAGCAAAGCTGAGTGCCCACCCAAGTGCCCACCAGAGCTCAGTGCCCGGCTCTCTGCAGGGCGCGCGAGCCCCAGGACACGGGAAAGCAACAGAACACGTATGAAACAGGAAGGTAAGACCAAGATAATTCCCTCACTCCAGGACAATCCATCACTGTCTTATTTCAGTACAGTGGTTATAGTTACATTCACACACAAAAAACCCATAGAATCCAAGCTAAGCTTCCACAACCAACTGCAACAGCTCCATGCAGAAACAAACGAACACTCATCAAGCACTTAAATGTTAACATTACCAACCCAAAATGAAACAGATGGAGGAGGAAAAATGCCAAAATATGTCTGGTTTTTCAATGCCCGGTATTTTGATTAGATGCTTAAAAACATTTTTTTTTCTCTGAACCCACACAGCCTCCCAATCTAAATTTTGATACTTCTGCTTCCACAACCCTTGACATTCCTGACTTCAGAATTTAGAGAAGGTTATTGGTAGTCCCAGACAGAGCTGCTCTTTTGCTAACCAGCTGGGGCATTGGCTATACTGCAGCTGAGCAGCAAGCTCAGGGAGGGAAAACAATCCAGTTTTATAGGCAGCTTTTGAGACAAATATGGCTGGTGGCAACTCCACATTTTACACCACTGTGAACAAAGCAGTGAAGTCTCTTAAAACAGAGCTGACACTGGTCCACACACAGAAATGAATAAACAAAAGACAAATCAGATTCAAAATATACAGCTGACAATAGAAAGCTTGGGATTTTTAAATCAGAAATACTGATCTATAAGACTCTCAGAAATGTGAAGGTTAGCATAAATTGATATGAGTATCATCTCCAAAGTTAATTTTTGAGAATGCAGATACCTCATGTGCTTTGGATATTTTCCAGTTTCTGCCTAAGAGAACTGACAGACAGAACATAGTCAAGGTTAAAGTAAAGGAATCTAGAAAACCAGTGTCTCATACAAACAAAGGTCAGGTGATGTTCCCCATGCAAAACACCCTATTCAGCATGACTCACATATTGATACAGCACTAAGTGCTAACCATGCCACAGTACTAAAGCTAGTGCTTTCAGAGCCCATAAATCCTCAAAATGACAAAAAAAAAAAAAAAAGAAACCCCAACACAAAAAAAAAAACCAACCCACATAATCCTCTTACACAGACAAGGCAAAGGCAAAGACTGCACACAAACTTTAAGTGTAATGAAAACCAGCATTTCTTCCTGCCTCTAGCAGGCTTCTTTTGCATAAAACCTCTTCTGTGAATTGGCAGATCTCCTCTTTTTGGCATGAATTGCTGGTATGTGGCATTCATTCTGCTGCTTTAATGCTGGTAAGTGACAGAGCTAAATCTTTCCATTGCTGAAATTTCACTTCCCAAGAAATTCATACAAAAAATTTGTCCTATTACAAGGAGCTGCTACTTTCTTATCATGAGGAAAATGAGTATCTCTGTGCAAAATAAAAGGCAATGCAAGTCCGTACTGCCTAGGTCTCTCATAAACACTCAAATATTTCTGATTTTGAGAGGACACAGGAATTTGTTTGATGGCTTACAGTACACCACAGATGATGGTCTCTCAGCATGTTTTTTATATAATGCTGGTGTCTTTGTCCAAAGTAGGAAAGAAGGAGCTTTGAGAAGCCTCATGGCTTCTCACAGGGTAGTTTTGAAAAAAACAGGAATATAAATTGAAACTGAATGTGGAAATGTTCTGTAACCAGATAAGAACTAAAAGGTTGCCTCTGTTTCAACTTAAACAGAACTGGTAAATTATGACACAGCTATCAGTCATTGTGCTATTAAAATAAATTAAATTCGGAACCATAGGGCTATTGTTGAGATTTGTGTTGTTAACATGCACTAGTTGAGAGAATTTTCTCTCCTTTATATTGGTATGTTTTTTAATTTTGTTCAATTTAAAGTCTGTTTTTCTATAAAAGTGATTGGGCCAAGTCTGTACACAAAAGTATATTCAGTGGAAAAGGCTTGATTACCTTGAGACATAAGACCAGACTACACACCTCTAACAAAGCATGGATAAAATCTAAAAATACCAAGAAAATATAGAATTTGAATGAGTTATGGCATACCTAATTCTCTCAAAAACAGCTGTGAATTAGATCCACACCCACAAGTAATAAACTTCAAAAAATGAAGTCTTGTGAAAATGTCACATTAATCTACCCATGCAGTAAATGTCTACTCACCCACTACTTACTAAGATGATTAGTAAGGAAATCACAAGTTAAACTTTATTCATCTGAAGAAAAATAGGAAAGAGGTTGCAAGGTTGATTTAACTCAGAAGATATTATTGTCACTTGACATTTACATGCAATGTATAATTCCATTCCCACTTACAGTCTGGGGAAAGCCTGTTAAAATTACTTCCTTAATGTGTGAACACTTCTTTGAATTGTGTTCTTTTCATCTGCTACCTTCTTCTTAAGCCAGCTGGCTCCTTTTGTTAAGTCTTTTTTAATAGGAAAGTTCATTATATGTAATTTAGGGAGCAGTTTGAGATTGTCACTTTCTATTAAGTGCTAGTGCACATGAATATTTCAGAGCACTCTATAGTATCTGTTGATAACATCAAAAAGGCAAAAGGTTCACACACACATATGCTGAACAGCTCTAGCATGGGACTAACTGGAATGACCACATCTATCTTCTCATTTTCATCCACATGGACCAGTCCTCCTTCTATTTATATGCCACACTACTCTTTGTAAAAGCTAACACTTTGTAGCAACTACAGAAGTTGCTTACATGGAAACACTATTAGGAAGGCATTCAAATATGTTTTGTCCTCTAAAGACTGATCAGCATACTGTTCTGCTTAATCCTGTTGCTGTGGCTTTCCTACTTCTTACTTTTCCTTGTCTTTCATTATACTTTTCTATACCACTTACTCCTCTCCCTTTCTATTCCTTCTCATCCAGTTCCCCCATTCCCACTTTCTTTTCCTGAGCACTTGCTAGACAACTTTTGATTCCTTCTCTATATGCAAGTGCTATCTTCCCAGTGAACACAGTCTTTGGGGGTTGCCTCTCACCTTCTCCCATCCTTCTATGTAATATCAGCTCTAACAGACCCATAGTTGTTGGTTTTCTTTTATTGGCATAAAGGTCCATTGGCAAGAAAAAAAGAAACTGAAACAACAATAAAAAAAAGGGCATAAGTTCCCCAGTCATTAGCAGTAACTGCTGTGTACTGCACAGTTTGGGAACTAACCTTACATAAACACTGCCTGAGGGTGCCTGGGCAGTGAGTGGCAGCAGTTACTTGGTTACTACGTGCCCTACACAAAAGGTTGTGCTGCATGACGCTCATCAGCAATGTCAGACCCTTGTCAAATGTATCCCTAAGAGGGGTACAGGGATTGTTCTGGTTCTTAGGTGTTTTTAAAAAGGGGCTGACTGTATGCTGACAATTTGGCAGATACATCCCTATCTTTAATGGCATATAGTGTATAATTCAGGCAAAGACTCAAAACAAACAAGCATGAGACTAAATCCTAGTTGCACTGTCCTTCAATAAGCTCTCTCGTTATTTCGAAGAAAGAGCAACACAAATTACTCATGCCTGGAAAAGTGGGACTTACACCAAGCACCAAGCTCAACTTGTGAAGTTAAAGATGCTAAAGGTGACTTGTTCATGATCTACCACCACCAACTTGAAAATTTCTGAACATACTTGGCTCTTTGATTATTAGATAGGAATGTGAGATCCAGTGCCTGAAAACTGAAACACAGAAGAAAACACAAGGTGGAACCTTACACCAAGCACCAGGATGGGTACTTCAGCTTACCTCTTGCTGAACTGTGGGTTTCACTGTAAATTTTCTTTCTGTAAGCAGTTCTAGTAGCACATGATTTGAATAAGTGTAAAATTTTCTCTTTTCACATAGTATTATCCCACTAATAAACACCAGACTACCCTCCTGTAGACATGGTTGTGGATCCATGCATAAACTTCATCTAAGTGCAAATCTTCACTTAGTGCCCTGTGTGTATTTTAGTGGTTCAAACCATTTCATATCACCTGTAATTGTGGGATCACACCTACAGTTGTGATACTTCCTATTAGCCAATTCACCAAAAGGCAAGGATGATATCTTTGCTGGTCTGTTGTCTTCTGCTGCCTTTTATTTCCCCTGTACACATATTTTTCCTGGCTACCTATCTCCTACTTTTTCAAATCACCGACCACCATTACAGACAATTCACATTATTTTTAGACTCTTGTAACACAATTTCCCCAGGAACAGATGACATGAGCAAAACCAGAAGTGGCTATCTACACAGCACTCTGAGATATTCACATCCTCACAAAACATTCCTGACACCTTTTTTCATAGAAGGCAAACTCATGTTTTATGAACTCCAGTGACTTCCTCAAGGCCACAGTGTGATGCCAGTTTGAAAGCACAGTTAGTCCCAGCCTTGAGGACTCAGAAAAATTAGACTCAAGAGTACCTCCGTTATTTTATCTCATTCATATAATGCTACTATGTGAAACTCGTTCTTCTTCAGAGAAAATGATAAACAAAATGAGACAAAAAACAAAATAATCTACAAAAATTATAATTAAAAATATTTTAAAGCTCCAATCCAGACCACCAACCCCTGCCTATCCTCCAAAGGATGGTATTTTTCATTGGTTTCAGTGTCAGTAAGGAACACAAAAGTCTTTGGCACCATTCTAACTGAAAAAGCAAACATTCCCCTTTAAATTCTTGGAATTTAATCAGTACATGATGCAATCTTCATTCTTCACTGGAGCATCAGTTTGCTATACAACACTGGTGTAAATTTTATAAAATATGTCATAAAACCTGGATTTGAGCAGAGGGTTTTGGTTTTTTTTAACTGAAAGTATTAAAAACTCTAGTAATTAATTCTACATTCACTAACCAAAAAAAAGTTTTTTGAGTATCAAAAAAATCAAAAAAAGTTAAAAACTAGTAAGAAGTTCTTGAATTCTTGAAGAGACAAAGAAAGAGACAGGAAAAGAAAGGAAAAAAAAATTTTTTAAAGTGTCCTGTGTCTATTCGTAGGGATCTGGATGAAGTTTCAGAATAATCACATCTACCTAAGTGATTCTTTCATGTTTTGACCAAACACTGAGAACGTGTCAGCACAATGCTTACTTTTTACCCAGATAAATCTTTTCCTAGTGGAAAGAATCAAGAAAAGAAGTACTTTTATGCTTTATATTCTTTCTTAACGGTGCCAACCCCAGGGTTTTTTCTAGTTTTGTGGGTTCCTCCTCCTTCCCTAATTTTTTATGCATACAATTAGATCACTGAAAGCTAAATTCCAATCTACTTAAATTGATAAAAAATTAAAGCCTTCAGAGTGGGTTCTTCAAAGCCCACACTACTTTCTATATTTACCGTATGCCTCTACATTTAAGCAGGAGTTAGTAGTATTTTCTTATTGCCACATTTCTGTAGCAGAAATATGATGATAAGAAAATGACAGATTTATATACTACAGAGAATATTTTCGTACAGTAAATTACTCAGATAAAATATTCCTCTTTGGCTTTTGTTCAAAAGGGTTGATTTATCTTTGTGCTAAAGAGCCCTCACAAGACCTCTGCAGTACTTCATAGTATTTCTAAGCTGGAACAGACCATCAGCATCATTCTGTTCTGATCTCATGCATAGCAGAGGCCAAAGAACCTCACCCAGCAATTTCAAGCCTATAACTCACAGCTATAAGCTCACTCATTCTCTCAAGGTTAACATCACTAGTGCACAGAGGGTCTCCAAAAAGGTCTTTACAGCATCTAAATCCCACTTATGATCTATTTTGAAGACTACTGAGATTTTATGAGGTCTAGGACAGATAAATTTATAGTAACTATGGGTACGTGAGGTAACCCACCAGGTGGCTGCAAATCTCTCTGACTCACAATGACCTTCGGGGGAGAAAACTACCCACTGCCTTAGAAAAAGACATAAGAAAGTGGAATAAATATTCACACATACATATGCATGCATTTGACATCAGACACTATGTAAATACCACCTACCAAAATCTGTGAAATAAAACCGTGCAGTTTTCATCTGAGCACTCATAAGACAAAGCCAGGACTGTCCTGACAAAACCCAGGACTGTCCAGCTCTC
Organism: Polioptila caerulea; assembly: GCA_013397295.1. Lineage (NCBI taxonomy): Eukaryota > Metazoa > Chordata > Aves > Passeriformes > Certhiidae > Polioptila > Polioptila caerulea. The sequence continues at coordinate 72,573 of VYXF01006260.1, read as the reverse complement.
ACCTTCTGCCCAGGTGCACATGGTCAGTACATTTCCATGAGAACATACTAAGGACAGTTACTCAGCAAGATAAGCTTTAAATCAAGTCTGGATTTCACTCTGAACGACAGCCTCCAGATCGACCACAACATAGCAGCTTCATGCAAGAATGAATGTATCAAATGCAATGATCTGTATTGATCCGATAATACAAATTCTCTTTCTAGTCATCTTAATCCTCCATTTATATTTTATTGTCACTAAATGCAGGAGTACAGGGATAAGGACTACCACCTCTAGATCCATGCTAGGAGTGAGTTCCACAGTGCCACAGCAGGTGAAGCAAGAAGGAAAGGCTCTGCTGCCACCTAAAGGGATTCTCTGCCCTTCAAACTGCTGAAGTTGAGGAACAAAGATCCTTGGATGCATCGAGCTTAATGAGCACCCGAACTGAAAAAGAGCTATCAGAACAAAATCATGCTGCTTAAGACAATAATATAGCTGCTTAATATAGCTTATTACAGCTTAATATAGCTGCTTTCCCCTCACTGCACGGTGTTCTTGCAGTCAAAATTACAGCTAGGAAATAGTAACAACACTACATATTTGTTTCTTCCCACTTTGTAAGATTACAGACTACAGTCAGAGTGGTTTTGGATAAATATAAAAGAACAAAAATCTTTCATTACAAGTCATATTTTTCCAGATTTTGAAACAAGGCACATTTCCAAATTCTCCTTTTTTGGACGACTTCTTTGAAGAACAGCTTCCAGAATCAGCCAGTGAGTTCCAGCAAGGACTCATCAGTGCTGAATATAAACATTGTAAGTAAAGAGAGGTAGAAAAAAAAAAATAATCCAACTCTTTCTTCTCAAAATTTTTATACTGAACACAGAGCATAGTGCAAAAAATGTAACTTTTTTGTTTTCAGAAAAGCATTTTACAAGAACTCGGCCAGTCTTTTCTTGTTTCAGAGAACAAAATTACTTGAAGAAGAAATACTACAAGTGTAACACCATGTACTTACCTACTTCAAAAAAACATATCTTTCTCATTGTTAGTTGAAAGGTTAAATACCTATAAAACAATACAAGAAGCACAGCATAATAGAAGCATAAGATTAAAAACATATCTCTCCTAAAATGATTAATCTTAAGTGAGGGATTTGAAGGAAAGCAAAATTAGTATTTTGAGGAAGGGAATCTGGAACATTTTATTTCCAATACCACAAAATACAGTCTTACATTGGACAACAGGAAAATAACTTCCCCGAGAAAGATGTAATTTTGGTGCCTACACTGAGTTTGTGCATGTCACCAATTAGCACCACAGACACTGGTGATGAGTGAACAAACAGCTTCTGGCAGAGAAAAACCTGGGGTTAGAATAAAACTTCCTCTGTGAACAGCATGGTATCATGAGGGAATTCTGCCACTTCACAGGAATCATCTAGCAGAGTCTAACACAGAAGGATGAACTTCATGCATCATTGGCCTCTCTTTGCTTTCTACAGTACCTCCTCATAACTAGAAAACATTTCTGTATAGCAAGTGTCAGTGAAAAGCCATTTATCTCCAGGATGGACTTCGACATTCTACACTTACATTCTCCAAGAAGAAAAGAGAAAAAGAAAATCTACTGAAGTTCTCCAATAAGAAAAAGACTGTATTCCTAGAGTGCATATAAAACTGCTTTCTTCTCATGAGCACCTTCACAGATACAAGGACCTAAGAGTGAAAATCAAGGTCTGATTTCTCATCATCAATCCCTGCAACACAGACCATAGCTTTGACTGAGGCCACTGTGAGGAGGAGACTTGACCAAACCACCATTCATATGTGATAGAAAGCAAGATGTGCAAGAAAACATCTTGACATGGCTTATCTTGCCTGGACAAGAACAGGGCAGCAAGGCAAAGTTTATCCTGCTTATTTCCTCAGTCAGAGGAACTTGATGCTCACACCTTCTACTCAGGCAAGTCACAAAGTGTCATTCCAGCCTATTTGCTACAGCCTGTTCTCAGGACAAGTACCTTATGTTTGGATTATTTTTATGAAGCACAATGATCTCTAACACCATGGAAACTAAGAGACTATAAACATTTTAGAAGCACAGGTGTCAGCAGGTTGATTTCTGGATCCCAAACAATTACATCGTAGTCATTTCATGCACAAGAACTTTGTCAATGTCAAGATTCGTGTTATGGTACGATACTGCAGGAATTCTGCATTTGAATTTCCAAGGAAAAATAAGCTAGGGAAAAAAAAACCAAAGAAAAAAATTAACCAAATAATTTGATATTCAAGCACAGCTACAGAGTTCATTTTCAGACTGGACTTTGTATCATTCCAAGTAGAAGTTTTAGGACAATGACAGAGAAACGTACATGGAAAGCGCCCCTTTCTCAGGGATGAACTTAGAATGTTCCAGTCTGACTGTTTTAGGCTGCTGCAACAGGTTTAGAAAGTCACTGCAAAGAATAGTGGATACTCCATAAAGACTCATCCAATTGTCCATCAAAAGGCTGGCAATAATTTAATAAAACAAGGCTAACCACCACGTCTGTATGCTCCACACTTCTTCCTACATCAACAACCCTCAGCAATGTTTAGAGCCGTTCTTGTTAAAACCATTCTAAGGGTGCAGTGGGTAAGTCAAAGTAATGTGGATAATCTCACAGGGTTAAATCCACATAGAAGATCCTACATTACCAACTACTGTTCAACTAATACTGAACAGGCATGATGACACAAGTGGATCTCAACCAACTGGAGATGAGAAAGCAGTCAGAAAAGGAGGACATTGCACATATGAGATGCAGGGCAGCACACATGAAGAAATGCACAGAGGCAGCCCTGGGACAAGGGGAACAGACAAATGGGGTAAGCAGACAGAACTGAGGTAAACTCTGCTGGCAGAAGGAGCAGGTTATGCAATGAGCAGACAAGAAAGAAAAGTTAAAGCTATAACTCTACCTTAATCTGGGGAACATGCCAAAGAATTGTATCACTAACATTTTTAAGACCCTTGAGCCTGTTTTGTATATAGTGGTGAGCAGAAAATCCTTTCAAAGGATGGTAATAAAACAGAAGGAATTCTCAAGCAGATCCTGATAGTGCCACAGGAAGATCACTGCTATGTAATACAGATGGCAAACAGCCATGGGCAGCAGCTGACCATGACATTTTCAGGAAGTTTTTGAAGAAAAGGTAGCTCCTTTTTTTTCCTCAAGTAAGATTAGAATTCACCTGCAGTAACTGCTTCCCAAAAATAGCTATTCCACATTTCATGGCCTCTACATTTCACACTGGGAAAGTGATGTGTGGTTGGAAGATAGTCCCAGACATCAAGGAAGCATCCTGCTTTCTACTAGAAAACCCATTCAGCTAATTAGACAAAACCCTAATTGTTCACTCTTTAAAATGCTTTTCAAAAGTTTTATGCTAAGAAATTCTTATCTTGTCTGCAGTTAGTATACTTTCCAGACCTCCCAATTATTTCCCATTTGTACTGGACAATCCACCCAGCTTAGACTCCAGCCCAGACAAAAGTAACACCCCATGTAAAGAGCAGCTGTTGGACTGGAAGCTTGGAGATGACCATGAGTTAGATATCTTCATTCCAATATCCACAGCTCCCCATATTTTACAATCCCATATTCTTGAGAAAGTTCTGCTGAAGAGTCACCTGAAGAGTCACCCTCAGCAGGCAAATTTACATCCAAAAATTTTGAGCAAAGCTGGGAATGGAGGTCTGTCATGGATATGCCAGATTTGTCCTGGGCCAGCATATTCTTACCATAATCAGCACATCAGTCAACATGGAATTGCAGGTTTCACTAATTCCAAAAACTTACTATTCAAGTATTTGACATGGATGTCCATCAGTCCTTTCTAACTCTATAGAACTACTCCAAGTAGGTAAGTAAAGACAGTTCAGCAACCAAGAGAAGTTAAATTAGCAGTGCAAACAGCTGTTCCTCTGTGTGCAGAGGTGTCAATACACAGCTTAAAGTTCAATACTCAAGAGCATTACAATTCAGAGATGTTGCCAAACAAGTACTTGTGACAAGTGACTTAATGGATTCTCTTTCTGCAATCACACTACTAAATCTCAAAACCAGAATGAGGCAAGATTTAGGAAGATACAAATTACAGTAGAATTTATACGATTTTACTTGCATTGTAACTGATTTTGAAGACTGTCATCTTCAAATTCTCAAACCTATTAGGTCTCCAATCCAGCAAAAGATATAAGGATGTGCTTTAGCTTTGAAGTATTCATATCCTTGGAAGGTTGGTGGACCACTCACAAATACCAATGTGTCCTTTCCTTCAGTATTTTACTAGGCTGGGCCACAGTATGTCCAAGAGTATTTTGAGCATAGGCAGGACATACTAAAACTAAGTGTGCACAGTCTGTTTTTTTGCTTACATTATTTATTTAAATAAAATAATTTAAATAAAAACTTTTCAAAATGCTTCTGTAAGTGTTCTTTAAAGAAGAGAAAAATACAACTGTTAGACAATATCAGTATCTAAAAGATAATCAGCAGAAAGACTGAGAAGGACAAAATGAGCTTTTAAATTGGCTGTTTCCCTTTCAAATTCAGTTTGCTGAAACTAATTTTCACCTCTAGATACAGATCTTTAACCCCTTCCAGGATCTTTTAAAAATCTGTCTCTTTGCCAGCAAATGCTCATAACACCAATGTTCAATGCTAAAAGTCAGCAGGTTTTCAATTGACAGGGAGAACTGAATCAACAATTTAAATTCATGGACATCAATAAAACCCCTTAATAATAACAGGTTTTCATGATCAGATACATTAAAATTATTCTGCACACAGGTAAATAGCCTTATTAATAATAAACAGTCTTGTTTTTCTAGAGATTGTTCAAGTTCATAAATGAGTAATGCCTGACCCAAATACTGAACACAAGTAATTTATTTTCATAAATCTATACAGGAATAGAACTAAATAAGTATTTAATAAATACATTTAATACTAAAAATGTTCAGGATTTTGTTTGTGGAGAATAGGAATTAACTGAGGAAAAATCACTTACTGAACTAATTTTGCTGTCTTTTCAGTTATTTTAAGAAGCAAATGTAGTTTTTATCACGTACTTGCTACGAAAAATTTCGTTGCTATTCCCAAAAAACAGCATTGTCCATTATAAAAGACTAAAGGAACAAAATACATCCACAGAAAAAGTGATTGTAAACTACAACAAACAGTTGCAACAGAATTCCTTGCTTCCACAAAGCCTGGCAATGAAACCTGTCAGAAGCTGGACAGTCAAATTTTGCAAAGGAAATTAAAGCAAATTGCAAATGAGACAGGAAGAACACAGAAATATATTACCTAACTCTGTCTCAAAATTATTTTGCCTCAGAACATGAAGGCAAAGTAGGATAGATGAACAACAGCTCTAGAAACAGAAATTGCCACGTGAGCTGGAGGTAAGAGCTGAAGAGTCAAGTCCAGCAGATCAAATGATGCTAATTCTAAAACACTGAGAGTTTACCAAAGCATGTCGTGCCACAGAAACCCGGTATCTTTCCTAATGCTATTCTGTAAGGAGCACAAGAATTTGAAGTCCAAGTAGAGTAGTCAGGGGAATGAAAACCAAATCTTACAAAAGTGACCTTCACTAAACCTTCACTATTTGTTCATTCCATGTAAATATATCCACAAGGAAAGGTGGAAGAGTAAAGAAGACAACTGTTGTAAATGTAAAAATGTAATTTGGGAACACCAGACCAAAGTACGACCAACAAATGTGACAAATCTGGAATACCTTCTCTGGAGTGCAAGGGGATGGACTATGAGAACAGATCGTGCTTGATAATTCTATAACCATGATTCAACAGGAAAGTTGCCTCTGCTAGAATAAAATGTGTTACGGTCTAGGTAGGAGCTGTTTTCCAGTCACATGATGGAACTTAATTGTAACCAGGTATTGCAACAGGAGTAATCTCCTCCTCTCAGGATAGCATGCTAAAAAGGGTCCTTTTGGTTACTAAGTTAAATGAACAAAATAATTGTATGCTTTTAATTAAAGATTAATGTGTCAGAAGCAGGTAAATGAGGAAGAGACATTTCCTAGGAGTACAAGGCACAGACTTGAACCTGCAGATATGCACAGTTGAGCTTATGTTGCCTTACACCCTTCCCAACAGGAAAGCAACAGGGGCTTCTACTGAAAAGTGAAATCAATAACAACTTTTAATTTTTGTATAAATAATTAATTTATGTGATCTTGGGGATGAAAGAATTCAATACATTCTATGTATTTCCAAACATTGCCTATGACAAAGTAGGGGAGATGGTAACTGCAAAAGCAGAGGGGAAATGGAACTGGTTACATGAGTTTTACATCAAAGGGAATCCCCAGGTGATTGTTCAGACAAGCTTTCCATTTCCTCCTCCTGCTAGAAATGACATGTCAATTGTCTCTGACAGCAGTATGGATAAAAAGGTGAAAGGACAGAGAACTATCACACTAGACAATGAGAAAAACATTAAATCTTGATTGTACTTAATTCTTGGCTTAGTTGAGTGAAAGATTTATAATGAACAGCAGAGCTTTTCTTCCAGAAGATTCTTCTTTTCCACTCTCTGCTCTTTATAAAAACTATCAGAGGTTTGGAGCTTTAAAGTTTTTATTTTTCCCTAGTGAAAACATTAACACAGATGTAAGATAGGGAAATGGGTCAGCTAATGTTTGTCTTTGAAAAGTAACTTTGCAGTGCTCCTTTTATTGTGAAACAGCAATGACAAGACTGTCAGCAGTAATTTGAGATTTAAAGTATCTCACTTTGCAAATGTCCATACCATCCTAAAAATGATCTGATTTTCAGGAGAGATAGCATTTTTAAAAACTGCATTCCTTAACAGATGTCTCAAGCTTTATATCTATATCTATATAAATCTTTAGCATTATCTTCCTATATTTTGCCCTGAATGTCAAATAAAACACACACAAAGAAGCAGGTTGAGAATGAAAACTCATTTTATTCACCCTCTTAAAGGGCCTTCTCCATCTCATTCAGTAATGTTAAAGTTTCTACAAAGCTGTAGGGTAACAATCACTGGAACACAATTAGTCTTGGGTGTCACAAAAGCAGGGACAATGTTTGCCAGGTATTTACATTTTCACTGAATTTATCATTTAAATGAAATCTTTCATTTAAGTGAAATGATTGTAATGAAAACACCCTGGTCAAGCCAGAAGACCCACAATAAAAATTGATATTAACAGTAACTAAGTCAAAATACATAGGTCTGGGACTCGTCTGTCAGAATCAGGACACAATACAAGAGAGAATATACTTACTGAAACTTTCCACAAGGTCAAGGGCAACCTGAGTAGCCATATCCATTCCAGAGTTGATGTAGGACTGGCAGTTCTTCAAAGAAGAAAGAGCAGAATCAATTGCATTGAATGAGATTCTTGGACCACCTGACATCTTGAAATTGTTACTCTAGAAATAACAGAGAGAACATATTATAAGTAGTTTGCACACAAAGAATTTGGGAGAGAAAACATAAGTTCTAATATACAGCTGAACTTAAAGCAGAGTCAACAAAATCACTGAAGCATTAGGGAGTGGGGATGAAAACTTAGCTCCCAAAATGTCAGTAATTTCAGTTGAAGTGCAGTTCATCACAGATTTGCAATTCACCTCCTATTCAGTACTAAGCAAAACTACTCCACTAAAAGCAACTGGAAGTTTTACTCTGCTCATTTCTACCACTAAACCACAGTGAAGTTCAAACTGCACGATTATGTCTGCTTGAAAACTCCTTTCAAAGATCCAAAGAAGATCCAAAAAAGCCCAATGCCCAAAAACTTGTCTGGGATATAATCAATTAGGCTAGGAAGAAATATGATTTCTCATATTTCTCAGGAATATGATTCAATTTAGTTTCACAGCAGTTGGCCTTCGGAAAAAATAATCTAACAAAGGGCCACTCTACTAAGAATGTACATAAGAGAAAAACATCTAGCACCATTTTAAAATAAAAGCCTACCTTAAAAATGCTGCCTCCTTCTGCCAAAGATGCTACAAACTTTTGGTACCCATGTTCCATCAGCACAAAATAAAGTCACACAGGTACCACCCTCTTGCTCTGCAATACACACCCACAGCCTACATCCTTGTGGGGATTAGCTGCTCTGTTATCAGTAGAACCTTTGAGTAGGTTTGCTTATGCTGTGCCTGTCCACACTGCTCACATCCATTGGTTTCTTCTCAAAAATCCCCAATTTCTGCTCTTCCTTCTTCATGCTTTGCCATAACCCACTCAGACAACATGTAGCTATTGTGAGAAACATGAACCTGGTATGCAGAATTTTATACTTCAAGCTGCAGATTAGAAAACTTGTTTCTGTTTTAGATACATCCCCCCCAAAAAAAAAAGAAAAATAGACACAGCAAAGCAGAACTCTTAGATAGACAGACATACTGCATTAGTCCACATAAAGAATAACTAGTTTTTTCAAGGACTATAGTGAGATGCCATTGGGAGAGATAGAGAGCAGAATCCACAAACAAATTTGGGGTATACCAAAAGGGGACATTGTTCTATCAATCACAGCCTTTAACAGGCTATAATCCAACAGCAATCTGGAAAACATCTAAACAGAAAGTGCAATGCTTTTCTCAAGCTTAGTATACCTAAGGCTGTATCTCTCTACTGCTTTCCCTGAGACTCCAGAACTACACCTTGTGCACCCTCTAACCTGAAAAACATTGCCACATTCTTCACAAGTACCATGCAGACTATGAGACCTGAATATCTGTTGTCTCCTAATGTTTATTTCCTATCATTTTCCTTTTTCTCCCACTTATAAAATGTGCTTGGCCAGTTGATACTATCTTTTAGTACACCATCTTCAGGTCATGTGCTTCCACCAACATTTTAACAACAGTTCAACCTCACCCCAAACTGAACTTCTTAATTATATGCAAATTTGTCTTCCTCTCTATCCCCTTCTAAAGATGCATCTTTCCACAGATGCAGCAGGTTTCAACTATAGCTCGTTATGTCAGCTCACGCTCTCCCTGACAGAAGATTGTGACTGCTATTAGAGATCTTCAGAGGCTGTCAAACTGACAACAGAAGACAAGGGAAAAGTTCCTTATAGAAATCCCTGAAAGTAAAGAAAAAGGATGCTCTTGAAGATTTAATAACAAATTCCTTCAGCTAGTATATTATTTAACTTCTCTTTAAGGTATTTGTTCGCCATCTTAGCAAGACTGTTTGTATATAACCTCTGTGATCCAAATGTACACTACTGAATAAATCACATAAAATCACGTTAGCAGCTTTATCTTTCTGAACTCATTTTGCGTATCAAAGTTAAGAAAGAGAGCCTAATTTCCCTCTTGAACTTGGTAAATCTCACTGAGAAACCCTGCTGTTCTTTTGGAAATTTCACAGACCACACTGTGAAAGCAGGAATCTGAAAAAAAAAAACAACAGTGAAAAGTTAAAAAGGCTCCTTCATTCTCATGAGCAAACTACACAGGAGCAGAAGTCACTGGTTATGACATTAAATCACATCATTGCAGTGGTAGGTTCATCTCAATCTGTCTTTTGGAAAGTAATTTCTTTTGGATGAATTTTCCATTTTTTGTTTTTTAATGAAAGATTATTTTTCTTAGAAACCGGTTACAATCCTGTAATGCCCCAGCCTACTTGACGGGTTCAGAAGAAGGCAGTGGAATATATCCTGGGCAGTGCATGGGAAAAACAACCAAATTACCTGGAAACTCAATAACTTTTACTTAGAACATTCAAGTAGAATAAGGTAATTGGCCAATTTTAAAACATACAGACAAAATAAGGCACTTCCCAAACTTTAGCTCAGCAAATTTTAACTTCTCCAGACACAAGAAGACACTGGAATTTTTCAGCCCAGCTTACAACATATTTTGAGAAAAAGGTGTAAGAACACCAGAGAAAGAAAGAAAAAGAAAACGGAGAGAGAAAGGTAGATGGTCACCATCCCAAGATCCAGCATTGTCTCAACAGCTTCTAAACCCCTGGCAGTGGCGCATGTTTGGCACACGTTGTTTTCCTTTTATCTTCTATGCTCTGTCACTTCAGAGCTTACAGGCCCTGTTCCCCCACCGCTTCCCAGCCGGCTGCTTAGAGCCACACAACTGTTCCTCACGTCTCCTATAGATCCCATGGCAAAGATTTCACTCTTGAACTTTCTAAGTGAATTCTTCAACTTCATCTTGGAGCTGTCCATTCTACCTTCCAAGGGAGGGGCACACTCCTCGCTGGAATTTGTTTCACTGCAGTTCCTAACGCACTCTTTTCCGCCAGGAAGGTCTTCGGTGGGTGCATCAAAGCACTCACATTTGCAACCCCCAGCCTTCTCACTTCTGGAAAACACAACCAGCAAACTGTGTGCTGAATGGGACACTATCGAGGGCATTTTTTTTTTTCTTTCAACAAGTGATCAAATGGTCTAGACAGGATAAAGAACCAAAAAAACCTACACATTCTATTCTGTTCCCTATTTTAAATACTTGAGGAAATGACCTAAACTTTCTGTGCTCAGTATCTCAAACTATGAAGCAGAGGGAAGAAAAAAGTATTATTTGCTTCTGCAACATCAGCTCTACAGGTGTCCAGTGCTCTTCGAGCACCAGGATCAGCGTGCAGCCCCAGGCACTCTCGGTGCCGATCCCTCCCTGCACGGGCGTGGGAAGCAGCGCCCGCCGAGCAGCAGGATCGGCGCTGCCGGGCCCTCTCGCCGCCTCACCCGCTGCAGGGCAGGCCGGGCTCCCGGGCAGTCCCGCACGGAGCGACACGGGCCCGCACCCGGCCGGGAGCGCTGCCCTCGCCCGCGGAGGGGACGGGGCCGGCGGGGACAGTCACGCTCGCCAGCGGCCGCTGCTCACCTCGTCCCCGCAGCTGGAGAGAGCGCCTGTCCCGGGAGCGGCCCCACGCCGCCTCCCCGGCGGTAGGGGCAGGCGGGCGGGAGCGTCGGGCACCGGGGCGGGCGGAACCGCCTCATCACCCGGCGCCGTCATGTGATGGGCGGGCTCGGCCACGTCGTAGGGAGCGCCACCGCCGCCGTTCCATCCTTCCCACCCTCCGTCCATCCGTCTCCGCCCGCAGCCGCCGTCCCTGGCCGCAGGCGCTGCCGGGGCAGGGTGAGCGCGCCGGGCAGGGCGGGCACCCGCGGGAGCCGCTGAGGGAGCGGGGCCGCCTGGGTGCAAACCGTGAGTTCGGCGGAGCGGGACGGGACGGGACGGGACGGGACCGGGTTCGGACCCCGTCCGGCCGCTGCCGGCCCAGGGCCCGCTGTGCGCCCTGTGGGGCAGAGCCTGGGGTGGCACTGCGGGCCTGGGGGGGCCCGGCCGCTCGTTCCGGGTCAGAACTGTCTTGGACAGCTCACTGACATCTTAAATTTACCGCCGTGGTTCAGAAGGTGTTTGGTGAAAAGTCAAGCTTGGTCCTAACTTCCCATAAATGTTTCTGAAGCACAGGCGCTTATTTTTGGTGCTGCACGCCGTATCCTGCAGGAAATGTGTGAATGAATAAAACTGAGCAGGAAATGCAACCACAGCATGGAAGCTCGTCCTTCAGCAATAAAGGAACGGAGCTGTGTCATTTCCATTTGCTACGAAAGTTTTCCTTATTGCTAAAACCCATTATTATTACTTTGGTTGTATTTTCAGAGTGACTCTTAAAAACACGTTTTGTGAAGTGGTTTTGCTTACCTTTGGCCCAATCTCCTCGCCTGGTCGTAATTGCTTCAGTATTTGTGGCCGTTTCATTCTTCAATAGTGTTCTTCGGCTGTTCTAAAGATCACATTTCCCTGCCTGCTCACACAGGTCACTTCGCAGACTCAGTGTACATGCTGAAAATTAATTCCGTGCTTTTCTTTCATTTTACAAAGCTGTGGATAATTTAGATTTCAAAATTTGAAAGATTGGAGCGTATGATTAAATATCCACAAATCAAACTATCAAAAACATTAATATAAATCACTCTGGATGTGTGGGTTTGTTTTTACAGGTTATTAATGGCGCAGCTGGTTTCTTCATTGGGCTTTCTATTTCCAGTAACCTAAAGAGTAAGGATCAGAATCAGACTGCAGGACTTCTGCTCTATCACATCCAGCTCCACAATGGTGGATTTTCTGGCTGAAAACAATCTCTGTGGTCAGGCAATTCTTCGGATTGTTTCCTGTGGAAATGCCATCATTGCAGAACTTCTGAGACTTTCCGAATTTATTCCTGGTGTTTTCAGGCTAAAGGACAAGGCTGATCAGCAGAAGTATGGAGATATCATATTTGATTTCAGTTATTTTAAGGTAAATCCCTTTATTGTTGAACTTCTTAAAGCATTGCTGTCCCACATGAGGATGTTTTGGGCTGTGAAACAGCCATTCCTGACTATTGTATTTATTACTGCTACATCTTCCAAAATGTTTGATGAGTCATCTGGCCTGTGAACTTTTGTAGATACCAATTATATAAAAAGTGAGTATTGGATTCTGGGGAGGTAATAGTAGTAGTAGTAGTAGTAGTAGTAGTAATTCCTGCAAGACCACTAAATTATACTTCCAGCAGCAGGTTCTGAGCCTGCATGGTTGGTTGTTTTCCTTCAGAGCAGTGCCATGGGCAGTATGCCCATCTTTCTTCTGTTAATCTGTAGCTTATTCTTTGCAGCCATGAAAACTGCTTTCTTCTTTCCTGTCTGACAGTGCTGTGATTGTTCTTTCACTGGACTTGTCACATGTGCTGAATAAAGAAAGAAAGAAATAAATCAGTCAAGGAGAAGTGTCCATGGAAAGCCCTTATTTCTCTTTCAGAATTAAGCTTGCAGTACTAAGTTCCCTCTGTCATTTTCCAGCATGATTAAGACTGAGCTACAGAGACTATCTAATCAGACTTTTTTTGGATTGTACTATACAAGAAATAGTAATAATAAAGCAAGGGAGGCACTTCTAAAATTTATTTCAATTTTATTGTAGTAGGAGTTGTAAATTTCAGGTGCTAACTGTAAGCCCTGGATACTGAAAATCCAGTGCACAAATGATTTCCCAGTTACCTTTAGATCTAAGTGCTTGGTAGAAGTCTTCTTTTTTTTTTTTTTTACACAAAATACTTGAAAATTTAAAAGCAGATAGCTGTAATTGGTGAGAAATACAATAATCCTTAAAGCTGTTGTGTTTTTGAATGTTAAGGAAGTACAACACTGTGCTGTTTTTCAAAGTTAAAACCAAACAAATCCATAGAAGTCATAAAGCAGAGATTAGAGAATTTACAGATTTTTTTTACTGCAAATGCACCCCTTCTGTAGTCACGATTCTTAGAATTACTTAATGAGGAGAGATTGGAGATTTGAAAAGTTGAAACTATTTGTCCATTTAAACTTCATAGGCAGTCTGGTGCCTGCTTTTATCCTTTGTTTTATGTAGATATTTTGCACAAAACAAGAAGCAGAAGATTATTTTTTTAAAACTCAAATTCTCAACTGGGTATTTTCAATTAAATTGTAATAATACTTTCAATTAAACTTTAACGTTATTTTTATTTAGATGGTGATGGTAAGACTGAATGCTGCTTATGAGAAATTTGACAGTGGTAAAGGGTTAGAAAATTTGTACTGTTGCTTTAAGGAAGTCAGGTTCTTCATCCCAACTCTTTTTCCCCCTTGATTGTTAATGACAAAGTTTCTGCATTAATTCAGGAGACGAGTGCTGAGCTAGATGTAGAGTCTGTGGAAAAACATGTCGAGTATTTTCTAGAAGTTTGAATGTATGAGAAGATACTAAGCTTTGTGAGCCCTCAGTGTTATGGTTTCTATCTGAGAAATCAACTAGATGAAACGTATAAAGGAAAAATTCCATCAGGGAGATAGCTAGCACTGCAAAAAGCACCCAGTGCCTTCAGATGTATTGGGGATTTACTGAAAGCATTGGCTATTCTTTTGCATTGGTTACATTGGATAAATCGTGTTTAAAGTCATTGCAGATTGTAACAATGTGTAAAACTATTCTTTATGGAATCAATATTTAACCATAAAGGAGGTTGGAAAACTGCAGATCCTTGTTTTGGTACGAAATGTTAACTCTGGTTTGCACATGGGGATGGTTGTACATGGTCTGTGTCCTACTGTAGAGAAGTCAAGTAGAGATCAAAGTCAAGTGTTGTCTCTAAAGATGAGTTTCTGTTTTTCAGGGGCCTGAGACATGTGAAGGCAAACTGGAAGCCAAGCCTGAGTTACTGGATTTAGATGAAGAATTTCGTGAAAACAACATTGAAATTTTGACGAGATTTTATTTAGCTTTTCAGAGTGTACATAAATACATTGTAGATTTAAACAGGTATGGTATCTTAAATACATATGGATTTTTGAAGACTAGATTACTGTTTTGTTTTATTGATGAGAAGCTTTTTCCTTAGAGACCCAATATACTCTTTGTTGAAGCATATTCATGTGCATCAGGAAACCTGGATTGCTGGAGTGAACACTAACTTTTACAGTGCCCTACCAGCTTAATATGTGACTTGAAAATATTTAACCTCTCTACCTCATTTCCTCAATTGTAAATTGGAGTTAGGTTTTCTTTGTCTTGGAGATTGTCCTGAAGATTTTTAATAAAAGGAAAATCTATATTATTAAGCTGATTTTTTGTGATCTTGCAAAACAGAATATCAGGTAGTTTGATGGTTTTTTAAACTTTCATTGGCATTATTTTCTTGAACTTAATTTTTCTGTGAAGTTGCCATATTCTTAAGTTTGCTACTGTGACATGTAAAAAACAAAATGAAAGCTTAATGAAATGCTTTAAGGAACAGTTACTGAGAATCTTAAAACATAAGAGTTGGTTTTATTATTGATGGTTTATGAAAAGATTAAATGTTTGATATTACTTATTAAATAGTGTTACTGGAAAATCCTTTAATAGGAATAAATCTTCTGTTAATTAAGGTTAACATACTCTATTTCTAGCTCTACCTTCTAAATTGAGATCAATTTATGGTATTTCCAGGAGGTATACTTAGGTAACTTGAAAATATGACAGTTTCACTCCATTATTGCATGGCAGCCTTCCCAGGCTGTTATCTACCCATGACAAGATTAAGAGGATGAGCTGTAAGCTGCCAGGTATCCTCCAGTGTCTTTCACATGCACCATCAGGATATGGAAAGAAACTTTTGCCAACTGGTTGGCACAGGCTAGAGGTTCCAGGCTCTCATTCTATAGGAGAGCCTTTCTTCTTCTTTGTCCGTGCTGCTTGTACTAGAAAAATGTTCTGATGCATCTATTGGATTTCAGAGAAAATGTGACTGAGTTCTAGCTTGAGAGCAAAATAGTCAATGACCAAATTTTTTGTCATGATTCCTAGATACTTAGATGACCTCAATGAAGGAATTTACATTCAGCAAACATTAGAAACCGTCCTCCTTAATGAAGATGGAAAACAGCTTCTAGTGAGTATTGACTAGTTTTGTAATAGTAGAAAATTAACCCACTCAGTAAGTGCCAAACTCGACCAAAATTTAAGTTTACCAAATGCAAGGAAGTGCTGTGACTCACTTCAAGGAGGACAAAGAGCAAAAATCCTCAGCCTGCCATTTTTCATGTTGTGTTGACTATTGTTGTCATTGGGTTAGTTTGCCAATACATGTTTTTCTTTAAATGTTGCTGCAAGATCATGTTTGTGTGATTTTTCTTTCTTCATTTGTTCTCTTTCCAAACAGTGTGAAGCCCTGTATTTATATGGAGTCATGCTACTGGTCATTGACCAGAAGATTGAAGGAGAAGTCAGAGAAAGAATGCTGGTTTCCTACTACCGATACAGGTCGTGTTCATAGGTGCACAGAGGCACTCAAGGCTGAGCTGTGTAACATGCAGTATATTCAATAACCTAGGTCATTGAATTAAGATAAATGGAAATATTGACACCTTTTTCATCAACTGACTTCATACAGATAATTCAGCAGAGCTCTCTGAATATCAGTAGAACTCCTTGCTTTAGCTTTTAGCTGTGTTTGTAAGTTCAGCTGCAAAATGAGAAACAGATTTTTCATTCTGTTACAACAGACATTTGATGTCCACAAATAATCTTTCAGCTAAAGCTTTTAGGCTGCAAGTGCCAGCTATGAAGTGTCACAGGTTCCCAAATGTGCCAGAAAGCTTTCTGAAAATTCTTGCCTCTCTGGGTGGCAAACGTATTGTAAGTCAGACTTCTTGTAGTTACAGTGCTTTTCTAGGTAAATCAGTAAGAAGTTTTACAGGGTAGGTTCAGTAGGTTCTCAGCATCAGGGTATAACAGCTGGGGTCTTAAAGGGTACCAATGCAAATCCTTCCACACATATAGAATGCTGCTTTGACCATATTTATGCCTCCCAGTATGTAATGAGAGATTCTTTAACTCTGGAATGCAGAAGTGAATTGACTAGGGGAATTCAGAAATGGAAAGAAGAAAAACAAGGAAATTTTAAAAAGAAGGGGAAAAAAAGCACAAATTCTTCTCTGAATATAAAGCTCCTTCCTTCTGTTCCTGAGTTCAGTTTTCTTTTTGTGCTTTGTCTGCTTATCTGGAATTTCAGTGTGCACATTACATGATATTAATGTAATAAACAATCAAAAACCTCTTTTAGACTAGTATTTGTTAGTTTTCTTGCGAGAAGGGTGTGGTTACAAGGAGTGGGAGAAAAGGAAATTATTAGGTCATATAGCTCATATTTCTGTTCCTCTTCTTTTGTAAAACAGTGCAGCCCGATCCTCTGCTGACTCCAATTTAGATGATATTTGTAAATTGCTTCGAAGCACTGGATATTCGAGCCAACCTGGAGCTAAAAGACCCCCAAACTACCCTGAGAGTTACTTCAGCAGGGTTCCCATAAGTGAAACATTCATTAGCATGGTTATCGGCCGCTTGCGGTCAGATGACATTTACAATCAGGTAAGCCACCCTGAGATAAAAGAGGGCTTTAAAGGGGAGTATCAAATTGATTCTCAGGTTAATTACTCAACCATGAAGTGCCCAAAAAAATAAATGATTCAGGTTGTAGGGATTCTTGTGGTCGGCTAGCCTGGCCTGGCTGGAGCACAGTCAGTTGGAGCAGGTTGCACTGGGCTGCATCCAGGTGGATTTTGAGTATCTCCAGAGGTAGAAATCACAGAACCTCTCTGGGCAATCTGCTGCAGTACTTGGCCAGCCTTGCAGTAAAAAGCAACATTTTTGTTTCATGTCTTATGATTGGGCTTGTCTTATTTGACTCATTTACAGCATAGTAAAATCTTACAGTAGCCTGTTAAAAGTAGCACACATCTACACAGTCAATTTTTGAACTCTGGAAATGCATCTATTATGTAAATATGCTGCCTGTGTAAGCATGCCCAGCTTCCCTAAATAAACTTGCCTCACAGTATCTATGCATTGCACTGTTTAATGTTTAAACCAGAATATTTTTGGGTGGTTAATGATGTACTGTATTATGTTCAGCTTTGTTTTGTTACTTTTTCCAGGTTTCAGCATATCCATTACCAGAACACCGCAGCACTGCCCTGGCTACTCAGGCTGCTATGCTCTATGTGATACTGTACTTTGAGCCTTCTATTCTTCACACTCAACAAGCAAAAATGAGAGAGATAGTGGATAAATACTTTCCAGATAATTGGGTAAAAAATAATTCTCTTTTAAAACTGTTCCCTGGATTTAATGTTGTAAGAACAATTAAAATCATTGTTACAGTCTGTGTTATAGAAAAGTAATAATAACCTAAAACTAGAACAGATTCTTCTCTGTGCAAATTTTACTTTGTTCAGAGTGAAACAGTCCAAGTCAAACACTCTGGATAAGCATGGAAGGCTGTTCTTTGGAATTGTAATTTATTGTCTTAAATGCTTTAGTCAACTACAGTCTAATACCATCAAGGTAAAGTGAGTTCCAGGAAAATGTATGATGGAAGGTATTTTACTAGTCCAGCCTTCTTCTGAAAGCAGGATTGACTTCAAAGCTAAATCAGGCTGCTCAGGCCTTGCCCAGTTAGCTTTGGAAATATCTAAGATGAAGACTCTGCTGTGCTTCATCACTCTCATGGTGAAGAATTTCTTCCTTGAGTACCACTGGAATTTCCTTTGTTATAGTTTGTGGTTGTTCCTTCTTGTCTTTTCTCTGTGCATCTCTGGATAGTGAAAGACCACAGAAAGATTCCTTTGACATCTTTCTTCTGTCTTTAAGCAAACCCTGCTCTTACATACTGGGTCCCCACAGGTGTGTCAGTGGCCTCCTGTTCACTTCATTCCAGGTTGTGCGTGTCTGTCTCATAATGAGGAGGCCAAATCTGGACCCATGTCTCTCAGTAAGACCTCCTGAGAGCTGACTAGAAGGAAAGATTCACTTCCCTCAATCTGCTGGCTGCAGTCTGGCATAGCCCAGTGTCTGATTACTCTTTGTTGTCATAAGTCTGCGTGTCTGATTCATGTTTGGTTTGTCCAGCAAGACCCTTAGGTCCTTTTCTGCAGAATTGTGACATAGGCAGCCAGTCCCAGATTGTGTTGTTCTGAGGGTTTGGCTTTGTCCCTGTACTTGGGTACAGGACTTTGTATTTGTCACTTCTGACCTTCATGTGGTTTCTGCTGGTGAATTCTGCCAGCGTGTCAAGAATACTGTAGAGGACAGTCTTGGTCCCCAGCAAGTGATCCCTCACTGATGTTATTTGAAAACTTATTTAAGGATTAGCTCTGTACTAACAACATAGAAGCTAAGGCTGTCAGTACGTGTGCTTCTATAGGCCTTTTCAGATGTAGTGATTAAAATGGAATTACTGTGTTTCAGTACTTTAGGATTGTACTTTAGTACTTAGGAGATTTAGGATTTCCATCCAGAATCCCTAGTCTGCAAAAAGCACTACTGAAATTGGCTGGCATATAAGAGTAGAGTCCCTAGGTAGTCTATATCAAAGGGAATCAGACTTAACAAAGAAATTTTGTATATCTCTCTTGGTTTCAAGTTGTATTCTTCTGTACCATAAGTGGCGCAGTGAAGAGAAGAAACTGCAGTAGCTGGCTATTTCAGTAGACATTAGAATCCCTCTGTTTCTGGAGAACTACAAGCTTATTTTTAGAAATGAGAACTTGACACTGAAAATTTTGATTATGACAGCATTTTTATTAACTTGAGTTCATAGTACAAATTGTACATAGTAGTACATGTATACATAGTAGATGTTTTTAGACAACACCTATCTTCTTGTGGTTAGGTGTGGATAAGTTAACTGCATCATACAAAATACTCAACTCCTGGGCTGATTTCAAATTAGTTGTAGCAGTTAAGTGTAGCCTTTTGAGGAACTGTCATCTACAGGAAATAATGAGCTTCACTTCAACAATATGAGAGAGATCTTCATATCAGCAGACCCGGGTCTCATTTGCTTTTACTTGACACTTCCAGAAGAGCTCAAAGGCTGACAGTGTCCCCCACAATGTGATCATGCCTGTATGGAGGAATATTGGAGCATCAGTGTGACAAAGCTCATAATCCCACAGCTCTGTACATCCTTCATCTGTCAGTGAACCAAATCTTCCATTTTTAACCAATTATCTTACAAGTACTTGTTACTCACAATTCTGTATTTTTATCATGCTTAAACTTGTGTTAGGAGTCTGAAATCAGTTTCTCTTTGCTCCTTAAAAATCACACTATTTAATCATAATTTCTTTCTGTTTGTGTCACCATGAAAGATGCATTACAGTTCAGTTTGGTCCTTTGGGCCTCCTTACAGTAAGATTAATCCATCTCCTTTTTTAGCCCTCCCTATCATAGTTTTTTCCCCAGTTGCTTTTATCAATCTTCTTTAGAGCATCATGGAAATTAAAAATAAATCATGAGTTCATGGAGAAAAAAATTGAATATCATATGTAGTGACTGAAAGAACTGTCATCTTGTTTTCAGAACTAAGCTTCTATTTAATCATATGCCTTTTGTTTCAAAGTCTTCTTGATTTTCAAAGATGGTACACCAAAAAGTACTGCTACCAAAAAATTCGTTTTTCTCTTATTTATACCCACAGCATATCCCTTTCTGTCATATTGCTAAATGCAAACTCTATATTTTTCTTAATAATAACATAAATGCAACTTCTTGTTTTCTGCTTCCAATTTTAGGTTATTAGCATTTACATGGGAATCACTGTCAATCTGGCAGAAGCATGGGAACCCTACAAAGCTGCTAAAACCGCCCTCAACTACACGCTGGATCTTTCAAATGTCAAAGAGCAGGTACATAAGCCAGCATTAAGTGTTTTTAGCAAGATGCAAGATGTGGGGGCATCTGAAGTATATGACATCAATAATGCATGGGACTTTCCTTCCTGCATACATTGTATGCAGGATATTGTCTGGCAAACTTAGGGAATATGAGTAGAAAATTTTCCTTTGTCTTTAGGGAAGAAGTTCACCAAGTAGAACACATACTTAATCCATAATAAAAATCCCCTTCTTGTGATGGGTTTTTGTTGTTGTTCTTTCCCATTAGGCAGTAAAATATTAGTACCATTTTTTAGGAATAATTCCCAGGGAGTATATAAGTGGATATATAGAAAGGCTACAAGTCTGCATTTTTGAAACATTATGCTTCCTGTGTAGCCTCTTTGCTTTAAAGTTTGTGTTGAATCCTTTGTCATACACTTGCAGTGTATAATATTGCCTCCTAGTAACGATAATAATTTTTATAGCACTTTTTTGATCTGTGTGCCCTCTAAGCTGTAGGGACCATGGTGTATTCCATTTGAGGCAAGGATTTTATTGATGCAGGCTTTGTGTGTTTTAAGGCCAGCAGATACGCTGCAGTCACAGAGCGAGTGCACACGCAGGTGCAGCAGTTCCTCAAGGAGGGCTGTCTGAGGGAAGAGCTGGTGCTGGACAACATTCCCAAGCTGCTGAATTGTCTGCGAGACTGCAACGTGGCAATCCGCTGGCTGATGCTGCACACTGCAGACACGAGTAAGGCTTTGTGCTGCACTCACTGCTGAGCTGTCAGTCCTGCTCTGCTGGGGCTTCATTTTGGGCCCTGAGGGAAGTTCAGTTCTGCTGCTGTTGAAGTCAGCAGTTTCCTTTACTCTTTGCAGGAGATTGTTGAGCTGTTATTTTGCAAATAAAAGCCTTGTCTGAAATGGCACGTGCATTTCTTCAGTTCTTATGAGCCAAACACAGGTACAAAAATTAGTAGAGGTCATGTTCTTGTTGAGTGATATTCTGCAGAAAAACATAATTCTGAAAGTTTTACCTAGCTCCAAAAAGAAAGCAGTGACCAACTTCTTAAAATCTTAGTAATAAACAGATTGAAACCAAGGGGTTTTTTTGTTCTGTTGAACTGAAATTCAGCTGAAACTGTTGGGTAATGTCTCTCATGTGAGTTTGGGTCTGTAAAATGACCTATTTAGACATTCCCTTGTTTGAATGCTTGTGCTGTCTTTGAGGCTTTTTGATATGCAAGAGGGCTTCTGTTCTGCCTCCATACATTTTTGTAATGGTTTTAGAAATACTGATCTCAGGGCTTCTTGGTCAGATGGACTAAATTCACATTTAATTTCAGAAGCCTGCAGAAGTTTTAAGAAAGCTGAAGCACCATGGAAACCTTAATTATATCCTATTCAAAGGAAGGGTTATTCCATATAAATGGAAGACATGTGGGGATTTACATATCAGAGCAAAATATTTTTGCCTTCAAGCTATTAAAAAATAATTTATTTACAAAGATTGAAAAGCTTAGTGAAATTCTGTGTAACAGTGGAGAAATGTTGTCTTTCCATTTTCAGCTTCTGATCCAAATAACAAACGTCTCCGCCAGATAAAGGATCAAATTTTAACAGACTCAAGATACAACTCCAGGATCCTTTTCCAGCTTCTTCTGGATACAGCTCAATTTGAATTTATTTTGAAAGAGGTAACGTGCTGCTAACCAGAGTCTTCTAAGATTCCTAAGCTGAAAAATTCCCTGGATATTTTTATAAGTGACTAAAAATCAGAAAATCTGCATTGTGCTGTTCTGTAAAATTCAGTAAGCTTCTGTCACTCTATGTCCATCACACTGTCTGTATTTCTTAATATTTTTAATTTTTTTTTTTAATATTCTGGCAAGATCTTGAAGTTAAGTAGTAATCACTTGGTCAGTTCTATCTGTTATCAGTATTTTATTTAATCTGTTGTGATACGCCTCCTTGCCAGTTTTGTAAACCAACTGCTTTGGCTTTCAATAGATGTTCAAGCAGATGCTGTCAGAAAAACAAGAGAAATGGGAGAACTATAAAAAAGAGGGGTCTGAAAGGATGACTGAGCTTGCTGATGTCTTCTCAGGAGTTAAGCCTCTTACTAGAGTGGAGAAAAATGGTAATTATTAAAAATTATTAATTAATTATTATTATTAATGTACTGTTGGGGGAAAAAGCAATTTCGATTTATATTTCTAAAGTGATACCAAAAGAAAATACATGAGACTAATAGGATCATATAAGAACAATTTTCCTGTCCCTCAGCTGCCAAAGAGGTGTCTTTAACTCTTGTCTTGTTTAAGTTTTCACATGTTCCATATGTAAGCAATACTTAGGTATCTAATATTTAGATGGCCCAATTTTTAAAAGTATTTTTCATTCCTTTTTTTAGAAATGCCAGCTAAAACTATAAAATGTCAGTTCACTTCTGTATGTAAAATGGAGTTCACATTACCATGTTCTATGTACAAAGGAGTAAGAAGATCATGCCCATTAAAATTAGAGACGATTTAACTTCCTGCCATATTTTTTTCCTGGTTGTAACCTGGATTTCAATTTTATCAGCATTTTTTCAAACTTGCTTTTACTT
Source organism: Polioptila caerulea (assembly GCA_013397295.1). Lineage (NCBI taxonomy): Eukaryota > Metazoa > Chordata > Aves > Passeriformes > Certhiidae > Polioptila > Polioptila caerulea. The sequence continues at coordinate 49,735 of VYXF01006260.1, read as the reverse complement.
CTCTACACTGAGTCGTGTTCTTCAAGTTCTCCAAGGACTTAAATGTCAAATCTTAAATGTCAAATTCCTTGCACTTTTTTTTTTTTTTTTAAACATGTTTGTTTGTTTTTAAACATGTTTGTTTGTTTTTTTAACTGGTGTAAAAATAAGACTTTTTAATGCCCATTTATGTTTTTAAGTGTTTTTAGTGTTGCACGTGAAATTTACCTGAGCATTTTCCACTTTACAGGTGTACATGTTGAAAGACTAGAAATGTACCAGTGAAATAAAAACTTGCAAAATTAATCTCCTATATAGGTAGCTTGTTTCTTTTGACTAGCAAGTTCCCTGTATTTTTGCTGCTTATCATACATGCAGAGATTGCTTTAAATTTTGCTTAATTCTTTCACAGAAAATCTCCAGGCTTGGTTCAGGGAAATCTCCAAGCAAATAATGTCTCTGAACTATGATGATTCCACTGCAGCAGGCAGAAAAACTGTGCAGCTAATACAGGCTTTGGAAGAGGTATGGCAAAGACATTTTTAGATAAATGACCTTGTCTTTCTGGAACAACAGCATTTTTTACACATGCACTGACTTCTAATAGCAGAGATATAAAAGAGATTTCCATTTTAACAATTGTTTAAATCTATTAGATCTTTGCTGTTACGTATCTACGGTAAACAGGAATTTTGTATAGACCTTGCTGTTGTTAAAATGAAAGTATGAAAGGTCATGCCTCCTGTAGCTGAGGGTTTGTGGGTATTTTTCCAAATAAATTAAGTCAATGTTTAACGTTATTTGGCAATATTATTCATTTTTTAGAAATTCTGAAAATAACATTTGAAGCTAGAGAGATTGACTTGAAAGGCAAAATAAAAAAATCTGTATTTTTTCTGTGTGTGCTTATTCTATTTACAGGATATAAAAGTGTACTCAGAATGATGTTTCACAGTACACCTCCTTGAGTAACTTTGTGAAATCTATTGTTGATACACTCTATAACAGGCCAGGTTTTAAGTGTCTTACTGCTGCTAACATCCAGAAGTAATATGTCAGTTTACTGATTCTGTTCGTATTGCTGTCCTTAAAGATGAATAGAAAACAACAAAAAAAAGAGTCCTTTCATGGGTTTTATTTGTTTGTTTTTTTAAATATAGGTCCAAGAGTTTCACCAGCTGGAAAGTAACCTGCAGGTTTGCCAGTTTCTGGCTGATACCCGCAAATTTCTCCATCAGATGATCCGAACTATCAACATTAAAGAAGAGGTCTTGATCACCATGCAGATAGTTGGTGATCTCTCTTATGCTTGGCAATTAATTGACAGGTATGTTAGCAGGACCTTTTTCTTCCAGTCAGTCACCATTTGCAAAACTTGTGGGAAGCAACATGCATAAATGCTATAGACACTATAAACGTTCAAATTTTAAAACAGTCTTGAAGCATTGTTCTGTGAGTTGTTGAGTATACTGAATTCTAATCAGCTTGAATAGGAATTAACATCCATCCTTCTCAGGTTGTTAAATGCAGCTTAAGTAATAGTGTAACTTCTTACTGTTTATACTGTTCTAACTATAACACCTTTGTTAGCCTCCTGTTTCCAGCCTTTAGTCTTATTAAGTGTTCTCCGAAACACTGGAGTTCATTTTTCAACCAAAAACAAACGAGGAAAGGCTAATGTTCAAGAATTCTGTTCCCATAGTGGGATTTTGCTGAGCTGCTGCTGCATTGCCGTGGCTGTTGACACTCCCTGATGTCTTTTGCCCCACCTACCCTTTTTCATATGGGGTTTTTCTAACCAGTTATCTCTTCAGACCTAAAACCTCCTTTAGGGAAGTTTGTTAGTGATCTCCTGTGCCATTTCCACATTACACTGGTGCTGCTGACATACAATTAAGCAGTTGAAAATAAGAGTTTGGGGGGAAGAAGCTGATTTGTTTTATTTGTTTCCTACCCCAGCTTTACATCTATTATGCAGGACAGCATAAGAGTCAGTCCATCCATGGTAACTAAACTTAGTGCCACTTTCCTGAAGGTAAGTAATGTACTTGAAGTGAATGTACTTGAACACTGCAGGTCAATCCAAACAGTTTGTTTAAAAGGCCTTAAGGCTCTGAAATCAGAAGAATTAAGTCTTCCTTTTACCTGCACCTTCTGTGTCCATTTTTTTCGACAGTATTGATTTAACTTGAGGTTAGTTTAAAGGAAAATAAAACAAATTAAATAAAAGTTATGCATGTTTTTTTAATGCAACAATTACATTGCTGCTGTTAGGCAAATAAGTCTTGTCATCCAGCCTTTACTCATTGCAGCTATTTTCTGGAGGCATTGGTGCAGAGATGGGATCCTCTGCATATGGATCAGAACAGGCTGAAGGAATTTAAAAAGTGCCCTTTGTCTGTCAGTGAAGCTCTGGCTTCAGATGAAAATATCTTCTGTAGAAATAAGAATGGGGGTGAGAATATAAAATTACAACTGAAATGTCCCATGCAGCTGTTAATATTTTAACAGTCTTAGGGAAGGCCTTATGGACTGTCAGACATCTTTGACTTCTGACAATTTTTTTTTTCTCTTGGAAAGCCTAGTATACCAACTGCTCCTTAGGAAGAATCTAGTACTTTGGATTGTAGGATAAGAGCCAGAGCAAGAGAATTCAAGCTTATAATTTTCATCAGAAAAACAAACAGGAAGTTAAAGTGTCAACTTCATTTCTAGCTTGCTTCTGCTCTTGATTTGCCACTTCTCCGTATCAATCAAGCGAACAGTCCCGACCTTCTCAGCGTGTCCCAGTACTACTCTGGAGAGTTGGTTTCCTATGTGAGAAAGGTGGGTGCTTATAAGGCATCACTGCCTTGTTCTCTAATTACTTTTTCCTAGTTGAGGATTATTTTCTTAATGAGAATGTGTACTGACTGTGGGTGTTTCTTCTGTCATTTACAAAGGTTCTACAGATAATTCCAGAAAGCATGTTCACATCTCTTCTCAAAATCATAAAGCTTCAGACTCACGATATTATCGAAGTGCCTACTCGCCTTGATAAGGACAAGCTACGAGATTATGCTCAGCTTGGACCACGATATGAGGTGCAGTTAAAACAGGGAATTCTGAAAAAGTAAACCTTATAGATGGCCAACTTTAACCTCAGTTTAAATCTATACAGCTCCGTAGAGTTATAGTTTAACAGTGAAGTTAAAGAGGAAGATTTGTTGATCTAAAGTTAAAAGTCACTGCTGTTGCGGTGAACATCCCTTAGGTTTCATGAGGACAGATGAGTAACTCTTGGGCTTCTGTTTGTAGAAGTTTAAACTTTTGATCTTGTAGGGGAGAAAAACTAAAAAAAATATAAATGAGCATAAAGATACTTTTATTTATTGGAGAGGATGGAACCTGAAAACCTGAGTCTGAAATGAAACCCTCTACATTTAGCATCTTGTTCCGAGAGGAGAAGGTCAAAGACTGAATAAGCCAGCAGGGTTAAGCTTTTTGCTGTTCTCAAATGAGGAGAGGATGGAGGCACACTGATTTGATCAGATAGACCTGCTGCTGTTCATTTTGTCTCTTCTTTGGTTTTCTTCTGCATTGTAACCAGTCTGGAAGAGTGAGCAAACACTAAAATTATATGGTTTTGTTTTCAGTAGAGGAAGATGAGACACAAAAACCCTGAATAGATCAGTAAGTCTTTCCCCAAAGAATCTAATATCACTTAAGATGCCAGATTTTCTCTGGAGATTTTGCCAAAGTGCTCACTTGTTAGGTGTTTCCTGCAGACAAGCTGTGATCTCTGATTAAGCTGATGTTCAGTTCTGAACATTAGGTTTAGGCTCCCTCATGAGACTTTTTTAAGTCAGTCTGGCTTGTGTGTGGGTAGGAGTGGAGGAGGAAGCAGTGTTCAGTAATGTTTTATTTTGAGGAGGTAAAAGGAAAACAGCTTATACTAAAGCTTTTTGCTTCCAATTTATGTTGAACTGTAGATCTGAAGTGTATCTTCTCTATTCTTTATTGTAAACACCTGAAGGACAAAATGCTGGCTTGTCTGAACTCTGAGCATAAGGATAATAATAAAAATAATTGTAAAACTTCAAGTGAATGTGCTACTGTAACACATCAGTGGAAATACTGAGGTGGACTCATGGTGGCAGCAGGCTTTATTATAGAATACTACTGTGAGCTGTGTTCCCAGCCTGCTCAAAGGTACCAGCAGAGAGTTTTGTCCATAATATTTGTGCACACAAGATATGGCTCGTTTTCCCTTCCATAATCCCTCTGAAGCCCCTGAGAGGTACCTGTTCTTTCCTGCTGCTAACACACCTCTATTTATCTGACTAAAAGAAAGGTAATTATATACAAAAGTCTAGAACAAGATGTAAAGTTGAAAGTATATCAGTGCAAATTATTTGAATATAAAATAGGAAGCTACCACTGGGAAACATGGACTTTTTTTAGAGTAATTAGTTACATCTATTGAATCACTTCAATGAGTTTTTTTCTATTACAGGTTGCCAAGCTAACCCATGCAATTTCAATCTTCACTGAAGGTATCCTCATGATGAAAACTACTTTAGTTGGTATCATCAAGGTAATGAGCCATTATTTCAATAGGGAAAGGTTGTTTGGTGTCAATTAGCACTTTAGCACAGCTTTCAGCACAATATATGAGACTTCAAGGAAAAATAAAATTACAAAAAATATAAGTTTGCATACAAATTTTCAAACAGTGATGCCTAAGTCAGCAGCCAGGTAAGAACTGGTTTTTTTTAGGTTCCTGGAAACCCACAGTCCCCATTGTAAATAGATTCATCCACCATAGTTGGTGGTCTTTGGAGGTTTTTCCTGCTGGAAAGCTTCTCTGAAGAGCTGTTTCTTCCAGTGGTATAAACTGTCCTGCAGTTTTACATTAAAGCTACATTGATACCTCTTTGAGAACTAGAAGCAAGTATTCTTGAAGAAACATACACTTCTTAATGCATACTGGCTTGTTAGAATTGTACAACATTCTCAGTGGATCATGAACAAAGGTTGAATATGGGAACTACAAACCTCTGGCATTCAACTTAAAGAAATCATTTATTCTCTGGTAGAAGTATGTAAATTTTTATTCTTTGGACAAGCTCTGGTGGTTAAGTGCATCTCTTAACAGTGCTTTCCTCTTTATCAAAAGTCTTTGATATCTTTCTTGGTACAAAATAAATCCATTATACCTTTCTGATTTTAAAGGAAAAGTGTTTCTTCTACTTAGGTGGACCCAAAACAGTTACTAGAGGATGGAATAAGGAAGGAGCTGGTAAAACGGGTGGCCCTGGCTCTTCACAGGGGCCTCATCTTTAATCCTAGAGCCAAGGTTGGTTTTAATTTTTTATGCATCTTCAGTATGCAGGGACCTCTTTTATTATACTGCCTTCTAAAAAATAACTTACTCTTTTATGTGCAGATTTCCTTTTTGTAAAAAAGATTTGGGCTACTGAAGGTTATTTGGAATGCTTTATTTGATGTTCAAATGAGTTTATATACTGCCAGGAGTACATAGAATTTAAAAAACATATTTTTATTCTCTTCCAAAGTGTCCTGTAAATTCTGAATTCACAGTGCTGCCTTTGATGATTGACAGGTCACATAACACAAGTAAGCATAGATAGGCAATGATAAAATAAGGAATGACTCCTTGTTTTGATCCTGTCCAAATTGTTGAATCTCCCAGATCAATCCATAGTACCACTGAAGGCAAAAATAAATACCAAAAGTGGGAGGCAAAAATAACTTAGTGAGAATTAATTCAGATATCAAACTTTGATAAATTTCTCAGTGCTTTTCAGATCTGGCTGGACCATAGTGAAATGCTCTAGAGGTTGTTCTATAAGGGTACTTAGAAGCCTTTGACATTTTCTTTGAATTCTACCTGTTCACAGTTTTGATTTTATCTTTTTGTTGATGTTTATCTTCAGCCAAGTGAACTCATGCCCAAACTGAAAGAAATGGCAGCTACAATGGATGGGTTCCATCGATCATTTGAATATATCCAGGATTATGTCAACATATATGGTTTAAAAATTTGGCAAGAGGAAGTGTCTCGTATTATTAACTACAACGTGGAACAGGAGTGCAATAACTTCTTGAGAACAAAGGTGCTACTCAAACCCCAAAAAACCAAAAAAGTTGGTGTCTTTATAGGTGGCTGTTAGAGCCTGTGACTGATGGAGCCTGTGTACCCATTGTTCATACCATTGTGACTTCAGCTGAACGTGGTAACTACTGTGTAAAACATCTGCCCCCAGCTTATTCTGAAATGTTTCAGCATCCCCCCTGCAATATTTGTACATAAGAGGAAAGTACCTAAACGAGAATATTTTAATATGTTTTCGTAATAAAATTCATTCTTCTCTTTGCTTTTTTTTGTTCTTATAGTGTTCTGCTGTGGGTAATTTGCAGTATTGTATTACAGTGTGCTCCTTTTAAATTGAACAAAACAAATTTCTTAGCAAATTAAAAAGGTGCAATGGGAACACTGCAAATTACTGTAAAACTTCTTTTTCAGATTCAAGACTGGCAAAGTATATACCAGTCTACTCATATTCCTATACCAAAATTCACACCTGTGGATGAATCCGTAACATTTATTGGTCGTCTTTGCAGAGAAATCCTGAGGATCACAGACCCAAAGTAAGTACTCTGTGTCACAAGCACCATGCATTGGATAGCTTCAGTTCCAGCATACACAAACCAAAATATAAAAGATAGCTTTTCCTTAGCTTTCATATCTTTATCTGCAACCAGATTTACCCAGTCCATCCTGTACATTTTAAATATTAATCTAGAAAAGTGGTGATTTTAGTCTAAGAAGGAAAACAGTGTGTTAAACAAATGGAGGAGAGAGAAATCAGGGAAGGGTGACAGAACTCTGATGGAGAGAGGAACAGCTAAACATCACCTGAAATACTTGGAGAGTCTTTCTCATCTGTCTGAGAAAGGTAATTCATTACTGAGAGTATCACAGGAACTGTCTGCAGCTTTTTCTGAAGTTGTTTGCTGATTTTTTCCTCAGAATCACGTGTTACATTGACCAGATGAATACCTGGTATGATATCAAAACTCATCAGGAAGTAACCAATAGTCGTCTTTTCTCAGAGATCCAAGATACTTTGGGTACCTTTGGTCTCAATGGCTTAGACAGGCTGCTGTGTTTCATGATTGTAAAGGAGCTGCAGGTAATTTCTGAACTTCAGTTTCTCAAGGCCATAAATGGTTATTGTTTAATAATGAAATTTAAAAAAAAATCTGTTAATTACTGAAATGGTAAAATTAAATCAAAAGCATTTCAAAAATAATTTTTCAACCTTAAAAGTGAGAATTTCAGTTACAGATAAAACTATGGAACTTGGTGCTCTTAAGTAAATGGTGCTGTGTAATTCCAGGTTGTATGGGGATGGTTTCTGAAGGTGTACACTGTATGTGTACTTAAACTTTGATCTCAGGTCAAGTTCTATTTGTCTAGTTATCAACAAAGATTTTTTGGGTCTATCATGATACATAAGGTGTCAATTCTGTGTAATGACTGTTTCCATAATGCTTACGTGAAACCAATTTTTTTTGTTTCCTGAGAAGAATCTAGTTCAAGATTTTAAGGGAAATAAGTATCAATGAACACAGTTCTTCCTGAAAAATTGAATTCATACTTGTCCATAGTGGATATTAGATCCTGACAAGGGGGATCTTCTAATTGTCCTAACATCGATTAACGTAACTCCAAAAAGCAAAAATTGTAACTACAGAATTCCTCAGCTCTTCATCTATGGAAATAATTTTTCCCTGATGCTAGAAAATGTGGTTCCAGTGCCATCAAGATTAATCATAGAGTGCATGTGTGATATTTACTTACTTATTTCTTTCTTTTATTCAGAATTTCCTCAGTATGTTTCAGAAAAATATATTGCGTGACAGGTCAGTACAAGATACCTTAAAAGCACTTATGAGTACTGTCAGTCCCCTCAAAGGAATCATAGGTAAGTGCTTATTGGTTAAGATGGAAGAAAGCAATTTCTTTGCACACTTGCATTTATTTCTCGTCTTACTTGCTCTTTTTCTAATGCCTCACCCTACTTCTTTTCTCAGCAAATTCAAACAAGGTTTATTCTGCAGCAATTGCAAAAACACAGAAGATCTGGACAGCATATTTAGACTCCATAATGAAGGTAGGTTCATGTGACTTACTCAGAATTCACTCAAGGCTCTTTGGTTATATTGGCCCCTCAATTCAGGAGGGACATGGAGGTGCTGGAGCATGTCCAGAGAAGGGCAACAGAGCTGGGGAAGGGTCTAGAGGTAAGTCTGTGAGGAGCAGCTGAGGGAGCTGAGAGTGTTTAGCCTGGAGAAAAGGAAGCTCAGGGGGAACCTTACCACTCTCTACAACTCTCTGAAAGGAGGCTGTAGCCAGGTGAGGGTTTGCCTCTTCTCCCAGGCAGCCAGTGACAGGACAGGAGGACATGCACCAGGGGAGGTTCAGGTTGGACATCAGGAAGAATTTCTTCATAGAAAAGGTTGTTAAGCATTGAAACAGGCTGTCCAGGGAAGTGTAGAGTCAGGTGTTTAAGGGCAGACTGGATGTGGCACTCAGTGCGAAGGTTTAGTTGACAAGGTGGTGTTTGGTCATAGGTTGGACTCAATGATCTCAGGGGTCTCCTCCAATCTTAATGGTTCTGTGATATTTTAATCTGCTTATTTTACAATGTTGTATTATATTGACTTGGAATTGTGCAACATCACGAGTGAAGCAGGCCTGAGTTTGCAAGAGCTCCTGAGCTTTGTTTCTGTCACCTCACACTCTGCAAAGTGCTTAGCAGTGAGATTCGTAAGAAGTAGTTCACCAAAACCAGAGTCTGGCACTAGAGATGTGATCTGAGCAGACTAAGTTAGTGTTCACTATCAGGAACTCTTGAGACTCTTCACAGTGACTTGTGACCATGATATGCCCAAGGATAAAGTTTGGAGCAGTAGAATTTCCCAGACTTGCCTTGCCACAGAAGGCATTGTACTGTGCTGAAGATTGAAACAAGCTGTCCTATTATCTTGGCTCTTTATTTTGTCTCTGTAATTAAAAATTGGGACCAGCGTATTTCAGAGTGCTGTGAATGTTTGTTTATGTTTGCTGGAGTGAAGAGCAAAGGTCAGGGAAGGAGAAGGTCGACTGCAATGAGCCTCTCTGATGGTTTTTTTCCTGCCATGCTGACCCTAAGAGAGATGGGAAACAGAGTACAGGCATTTTCACTGACCAATGAAAAGCAAGTAACTGGGGTTTTCTACCCATTACCTTTTTTGTGCTCTTTTCCCATGGCCTGTACCTGCAACCAGGAACTGTGTGTAAACTTCAAACACTGTGACTACATCCCTGCTCTGAGTGTACTGTGCAGTTGGGGTCAGTCTTTGACTCCCCTCTTCCTTCATTGCATTCAGTATAACACACCACCCTTCTTGTGTTTGTGTCAACAGGTTGGTCAGATGCAGATTTTAAGGCGACAGATTACCAATGAATTAAATTATTCCTGCAGGTTTGACTCCAAGCATTTGGCTGCTGCTTTGGAAAATCTCAATAAGTAAGAAGCAAAATGTGCCAAAGAGCTCTGTGTATCACTGTGATGTAATTGTTATCAGTTATCAGCTCAGCAGTCCTTTAAATTACAGCAAAATGTGGAATCTGATTTGTGTGCAAGTTTTTGTTGATCAGTATTTTAATTTTAACCCAGTAAAAACATTAAAAATAAATACTTGGCAAGTAATTAGTTTGAACATGCAGTTTGTAATAACATTTGGTTATACTTGCTTCTGAAGTTGTATTTAGATGAGAAAAAGGAACAGAATATGTGTGGTACTGATTTTGAATCAAATATGATGTTTGTAAAAAGCTACTCCAGAAAAGGTGTTTTACTCTTGATTGTGGGCATGTAGAGGTTTTTGGGCTTTGAAATTTTTATATTAGTAGGACATGTGGCATCATGTAAGGTTTATTCAGGGATAGTTTTTAAATTATTTAATATAATCTATTTTCCTTTTAGAGCAATACTGGCTGACATTGAAGCACATTATCAGAACCCATCTCTACCTTATCCTAAAGAAGACAACACTCTTCTGTATGAAATCACAGCTTATCTGGAAGCTGCTGGCATTCACAATCCATTAAATAAGGTCAGGCACACATTCTGGTGCTTGGTGGAGTTTGGTTTTTTTCCTATTTTTTTATTAACTGAGAAAAAAAATAATATGTAGAAGACCTGAACTACTCTTCTTTTTTTTTTCATTTCCTCTCAGATCTACATAACAACAAAACGTCTGCCATATTTTCCCACCGTCAACTTCCTATTCCTCATTTCCCAGTTTCCCAAACTTCAGTACAACAGAAATTTAGGTAATGTATAAGGTGCTGTTTGTCTAAATCTAAATAAAACCTGTATGAAATGATCTGTAGAGAAGATAGTAAATTTACCTGCATAGAAAATACCCGGTTTCCTGACTTTAGTCCATCACGTTCAGACAGTTTTGTTATACTGTTTAAGCCAAATATAGTAGGGTAGGAAACAGAATCCAGACTCCTGGGTTTCTCATTCTATCCTGTGCCTCAGTTAATATAATTAAGCTGTGTGCCATGGAAGACATGCATTAGTTTTGGATTTTTTTGTGTAGGAAAGCAGAAGGGGAGACAGAGCAAAAAAACCATGAAGGGTATATTACATAAGTTAGCTTGTTCTATAAGAGTATATTCTGGTTTCTAAATATGTGTTGTTTTGGGTTTTTTCTGTGCAGGAGTGGTGTGCAAGCGGCCTGCTGATCAAATTGACTGGCTTCCTTTGGTTCTGGGGCTCCTTACCCTGTTGAAACAGTTTCACTCAAGATACACAGAACAATTTTTGGCTCTGATTGGTCAGTTTATTCGTTCAACAATGGAGCAGTGCACAAGGTATCCAGGTTTTACTTTTTACCCAAGTGTCACCTCTGTGAAGAGGAATTTAGCAGTGAAAAAGCACTGCTTTTTTGGTATTTTTGTTCTAGCACAGTACAGTTGACATTTGCAGTCTTCCAGGTCTTGAAGGGACCTAATAAAAAAGATGGAGATGGTCTTTTTACTTGGGCAGACATGGATAGGAAATGGGAGAATGATTTTAAACTAAAAGAGGGAGGACATTGAGATTAATGTTAGGAGGAAATTATTTCCCATGAGAGTGGTGAGGTGCTGGAACAGGTTTTACAGAGAAATTGTGGATGCTCTATGCCTGGAGGTGTTCAAGGCCAGGTTGGATGGGGCCCTGAGAAAACTGGTCCAGTGGAAATTGTCCCTGCCCATGGCAGGGCTGTTGTAACTATGTGATCTTTAAGGTTCCTTCCGGCCCAAACCATTTCCTGATTGCATTACACAATAACAAAAATATATTTTACTAAATAGAAGATTAAAACACTATTTCTATTTGTAATCAGTGGAAATTGTACCTAGCAGATATGGTGTTATTTGAAGGCTGGCATTTTCAGGTTATTTAATCCAAGTAACTGCTCAGTCAGTAAGAGTGTGATCTCCATGGTTGTTTAATTTTAGCCAGAAGATTCCAGAAATGCCTGCTGATGTAGTGGGTGCCCTCATGTTCCTAGAAGATTACATTCGGTACACCAAGTTACCAAGAAAGGTAAGAAAGAATTCCATATCTCTAAATATGCCCCTAAACACCCCAACCATTTTCCCTGGAAAAAAGAACAGGGAATGTGTGCTCCCACTCCACTTTAGCCAATGGAGGGATCTGGCCAGGGAGACACTGCCCACACCTTCCATTTGTACAACAAATGAGCCAACATAGCAAATAACAGGTCAGGGCCCTGCTGATGGAGAAGCAGCCCTGATTTGTAGAGATCAGTCCCATTATCACAGAAATAAATAGATGAATACTAATAAATAAAGGATTTCACCTTTGTGCCAATGTGTTTCAAACAAGTGTTAAATGTAATCTTCAGTGTATAATCTGGAGGCTGTTGGGAAGGAAAGAAATAAAGTAGAAGTTCCAAGATGTTTCCAAGTGATACTAAACTTAGCAGTATTCTGAACACAGGGCAAAAAGCTAATTAGCAAGTCTAAATTTTGGTGAAACACTGTATCCAGCCTTTTGTTCACTTCCTGACAAAGCCGGATTTTCCAGGCAGCTTCCTTGTCTCACATGCAAGGGAAGTGCTAAAAGTCTGCTGGTAGAGAGACTTTATTTCAGGTTTAAATGCCACTTAACCACATTTGAAAATTATATATAATTTATATATATGGAATTAAAAATAAGTCATAATCCTGTTTGCTATATATAGGCTGTACCTCTGTGGTTCTTGAATAAGCACTCAACAGCCATTTCCCAGCTAATATTCACAGTGAAGAGAGTGAGAGTCTCCTCTTCCCAGTCCACAGTTCTGTGTCAGTCCCTGTGTCCCTGTGTCAGTCCTGCAGCTGTAGCTGATGCTGTGTGGAGGCACAGCAGAGAGGACAGCAGCATTCCTCCAGTCCTGCACAGTACCTGTGCTCCTGGCATCTCCTCACAGCCCTGGCTGTGCTGTTCCTTCCTGGCTTTGTGCACATCCAGGAGCACATCCTGATGCCAGGGTGGCTCTGGTCAATAGTGTGTGTGCTTGGATCAGATGTGCTTCTTAATGGATGAATGGACAACAGATGGATGATGCAAATGCCTAACTGTGCCTTCCTGTGTCCCTCAGGTTGTTGAAGCACACGTGCCAAGCTTCATTTTTGATGAATTCAGAACTGTTCTATGAATATGGAAAAGGACCAAGGCTTTTCTCCAAACCTGAAATGAGGAGTTGGGGCCTGAGGATGAGGCAGATACAGCTGTTCAGAACTGTGTCTTTTCTGTGCTTCAAGGCAGTGCCTACAGCTGTCTCTGTGAAATGTAACCATCAGCACTAGTCTAGATAACCCTTGTTTAAATCTTGGCGTGATACGCAGGCGTGTATCTCCTCTAAACAGTGTACATTTTGTACTGCACATTATAAATGCTGCATGTAATTGTTTATGTATAAATAGTTTAGGTTTTTTGTTCTGAAGAACTGTTTGTGGAAGTGTGACTTTTGTATCAGAAATGAACAATGAAATTGGGAATAAAGGTGTTGGATAGTTTGCCAGGACCGATGATTCCAAAAACAATTTTCTTTTTAAAAGAACCATGAGTGAGAATGCATGTACAGTGTAAAGAGGTTTGATGTGTGCCTTTGTACTACAGTTAATGTAATTCTGTGAAGGACATAAAATAATTAAATATTTACAGCTGAAAAGTCCTGTTAGGCTACTTAAAGACACAAATATTAGTGTAACTGTAACATGACTAACGTTGGGAACAAGGTGTTTGATCATATAACTTTTATTTATGGTACATGCAATGTCCCAGCCTAAAGGGGAAGGGAGCAACTAAGATTCATAGATGCTCGTGGTTGAAAGGAATGACAGAAGTAAGAGGGTCCACAAAACCTCACAAAGTTTTATTAGTAAATTACACCATTGGCATGGAAATTGATATGTTAGTCCCTGACCTCCTACCTAAGCACACAGCAGTGGGGTTTGGAAAAGGAGTGGGATGACAGGTGGAGTGATGGGGATAGAGAAAGAGAGAGGGATTAAAGAGGGGGAGAGAGAAAGGAAGAAAGAGAGAAGAGATGACCAGTCCTGGCTCCAGCACTGATCCAGCTGATGGGGTGTCCTGGGGCACACACCTGGGCTTTGTGGGAGTACTTCTTTATAGATGGGTTTTCCCACCCTAGAGATAATGTTCTTAACTGTTTTGTGTTTATCTCCAGGAGCCAGAACAAGGATGTTTGTGTCAGACATCACTTCCCTTCCTCCTATGGCACATTTTCCAGCCACAACAATCCCTGGCTGTTATTACCAATAATCCTTGGTTGACTCAGCTTCTGGAGTTTGCTGCATACACAAGCCCCCTTAGCTTCCAAGCTTCCACAGTATGGAACATTTTACACCTGGCTTAGTTATCTTGCATGGGGCTGCTGTGGGATTGCCAGCAGGGGATGTTGCCCTATCACAGGGACAGCCTGGTGATTATCAGACTGAAAAAGAGGAGGCAGATGCCACAGCTAAAGGGAAAGTCCCATGTTGGGGGGCTGTCCAGCCCACACTCCTGCTTGGTGCAAGGCAGCTGGCACAGGGTGCTCAGGGCCACAGCCACTTGAGTTTTGGGTATTCCTGGGATGGAGACTCCACAGTCTCTCTGGGTGATCTGCCCAGGTGTTTGACCACCTAAACAGAGAAAGAAGTTCTTTTTATGTTAAAATGGAATTTCAAATGTCTCAGTTCTTCCCCATTGGCTCCTGTCACTGTACACCACTGACTGTCACTGACACTCTTCTTTACTCCCTCCATCCATTGAATATTTATCCACATGAATAAGATCCCTCTTAGCCTTCTCTTCTCCAGGCTGAGCAGTCCCAGCTCTCTCAGCCTCTCCTTTATGGCAGGTGCTCCAAGCTGCTAATCATCTCCATGGCCCTCAGTGTGTCCTTGTCTGTCACACTGGGGAGTCCAGTACTGAACTCAGCACCCAGATGTCTCTGGCCAGGGCTGAGCCAGCAGAAGGGTCATCTCCTTCACCTGCTGCAGATGTGCCAGCAGCTCTACCTGATGCAGCCTGGAAGGCTGGTGATCACTGCTGCAGGAGTGAACTGATTTTTCCCCGGATTCCAGGGAAATCCAGGGAAAAACAACTTTTCCTTTTTTCTGCCAAGCTGTTTTCCAGCAGTTGCTGGACTTCTTCAACTTTGTGTTGGACCACTTCTCCAGCCTGTCCAGGTTGCCCTGGAGGGCAGCACAACCCTCTGCTCTGTAGCTGCTCCTTGTGTTTGTATCACCTGCAAACCCCTGGGGGTCCATTGCCCTGCTCATCAGCAAAGACATTGAACAGTGCTGGCCCCAGTGCCAGCCCCTGAGTGCACCACTAGGAACTGACCTCCAGCTGGACATCGTGGTGCTGATCATGATCCCCTGGGCCCCACTCTTGAGCCAGTGCATTAAGTTTGGGTTTCCCATAGTAAATACATGCTGAGTATTCCCAAGCACCTTGTTCTTCCTTTGTTTGGGAATGGTTTTCAGGTCTATTTGTCTCGTTGCTTTCCTGAGGTTTGTGGTGAGGCTGGCTCCCATACAGCTTTCCTCATCCTCCTTGCTGTTCCTGAAGACAGAAGTGATGTTCAGGCCTCAGGAACACAACCACCATTCACAGGGCACTGAGATTTGCCTCTCTCACAGCTGACAGCTCTCCTCAGAGACAGGAATGCATCCCAGCAGCTCCCATGGAGTCCTGTATGCCTGTATTGTTTAAATAT
Source organism: Polioptila caerulea (assembly GCA_013397295.1). NCBI lineage: Eukaryota > Metazoa > Chordata > Aves > Passeriformes > Certhiidae > Polioptila > Polioptila caerulea. The sequence continues at coordinate 34,408 of VYXF01006260.1, read as the reverse complement.
GTTCCCCAACCTGGTCCTCCTCTGCTAGAGGACTGAGTTCTGATCTGTGGGGTTCAGTGCCACTGAGTGTTGTTGTTTCATCTGTTACCAAATCAGTCTTTGCAAAAGCTGAACCCATGCCACAGCAACCTCGTTTTCAGAGTGGGGAAGGATTTTAACTCCTGCATTCTGTGCCAGCAGCTGTGCTGGGAGTACAGCCCTTCCCCCTGCAGCAGGCAGGGGCTTGCCCAGCTCCCTGCCCACCCACACAAGAGCTTTGATGCCATCTGAGACACAGCAGCTGCCCCTGGCCTCCCTGGCACAGCCAGTGCCCTCCTGGCCTCCACATCTCCCTCCAGGTGCCCAGAGAACAGCACAGTGGGTCAGGCCACTCTGACAAGAGCCCTGAGGTCAGCCCTGCTGTACAGATCTGCAGAGCTGTGCTGGGTTACACATTTCCAGGAATGGAGGAGCCTGGCTGACATCTTACCAGGAGTGAAGGGATCTGGCTGAGCTGAGGGTGATTAACACAGCAGTGGCTGCACTCCTGCACGTACACCAGAGGTGGGGCAGGCTGTGAATCAATCACTTCATGAAAATCTGTACAGCCCATTGTGCTCCCCTGAAGGTCAGCACAGAATCACAGGATCATTTGGGTTGGAGAAGACCTCCAAGATTACAGAGTCCAACCTTTGACTGAATCATGTCAACTAGACCATGTCACTGAGTTCCACATCCAGTCTTTTCTTAAACACCTCCAGGAATGGTGACTGCACCACCTCTCTGGCAGCCCACTCCAATGTTTAATCGCCCTTTGAAGAATTTCCTGCTGATGTCCAAGGCCTGAAGCTCCCCTGGCACAGATGAGACTTGATTCAGCTTGAGCACGGACATCTCTCAAAGTTACTCCTCAAGACTGAGACCCCTCACCCAGCATCTGATATCCCCAGCAGGGTAAGTGACAGCTTTCCTTAGGCCCAGTTACACCAGATTCTAGGGACATTATCCAGCTGTTGTTACAAGAGGAAGAAGCAGCAGTGTATCACTGTGTGAATCATCATTTAAGTCATCATCAAGTCACAAATTCAGCTACTGCCCTGTGCTGGAGTTTACTTTGGCTGGAGGCCAGGTGTCCATCAAGTTTCTCTATCACTCCCTTCCTCACTGGAAAGGGAGAGAAAATACAATGGAAAATGATCTATAGCTTGAGAGAAGTCAGTTTACAAAAGCAAAAGCAGAAATTTGCACATGCACAAGCCAAGAAAAGAAAAAATAAAATTATTCTCTACTTCCCATGAGCAGCTTCCCAGGAAGCAGGGCCTCAGTAACAGAGCAGTTGGAATAGAAGGCAAACATTGTAAAAAACAAATATGCCCTCTTCCTCCTCTTTTTCATAGCTTTTCTATCTGAGCTGATGTCACACAGTATGGAATACCCCTCTGGTCTGTCTGAGTCAGCTGTCCTAGCTTTGTGCTGCCCCAGGATCTGGCCCACCTCCAGAGCCTTGATGGGCAGGGAATGTTGGAGAGGCAGTGCTGGTGCTGTGCCAGCCCTGCTCAGCAGGAGCTGTTATCAACACCTTTCTGCTACCAGAGCAGAGCACAGCCCTGTGAGGGCTGCTGTGGGGAAAATGAAAAATGGGGAAAATGGGGAAAACTCCATCTCAGCCAGACACGATACACACCCAATCACCCTTTGATTACCATTTGATTTTCATTCAGATATCAATTAATCACCATCATTTCATCCTTTGATCACTAATAAATGCATTTTAGTTAATCTCATGATGATTGCTCTTAATGACTCGTCTTTGAAGCTGGATGAGCAAATGGAGCTGTAGAGCAGAAGAAAGGGAACACCACAAAGACAGCACAAAAAAAAAAAGAAAGGAGAAGGTGAAATGGGTGAGGTGGAAAGTCAGGTGTCACCCAGCATTAACAACCTGAAGTCTTAAATGTTTAATCCACACAAGAAATATGTATTTTTACTTTAAGAGGTAGGAAAGCAAAGAGTAGGAGAATACAAATTGGTGTCACACTATTTTTTCTCTATTTCAATTAATTTTTAAGCTTTTCCTTTAGAAAGCTCTAAACTTTCCCCAAATGACTGCAAACATCTTGTCCCCACAGTAGTACAGATTCCTGAAGATGTCTAAATTAAAACACAGAGAAAACTCTTGATGCATTAAGGCTTACATTACTAATGCAATGATTTACAGTGAAGCTTCAAATTTTAGGTCCTGTTTATGAGTTACATGGAGCCCTGGCAGGAACAGCTACAAGGGGCATCCACTGGCAATGCACATTCACTAGCATTCATTGCTGAGAAGAAATGCAGAAAAATCAATAATGATATCATTAAGGAAAACTAAGGTTCACAGAGAGATCAGAAAAAAACTCTGGGAAAATAATTGTAATTAGTTTCTGCATCTGAAGTAGCCCATAAACATCAGTGGGAATATTTCCTATGCTCTAGATCATCAGAGTATTCCTCAGCAGAGATTATATCCCAGCACTCCTTGTTCTGTATTACACCCACAGTGTGAATAATGATTTATGAAGTCTTGACTGAACTAATCTGTTTTGGGGTGTATCCACAATGTAACCAGCTTTCCACCCCAGAAATTACCATGTCTCATGCCTCATCTGGGTAAAAACCACCAANGATATCCCAGCACTCCTTGTTCTGTATTACACCCACAGTGTGAATAATGATTTATGAAGTCTTGACTGAACTAATCTGTTTTGGGGTGTGTCCACAATGCCTGAGTTAACCAGCTTTCCACCCCAGAAATTACCATGTCTCATGCCTCATCTGGGTAAAAACCACCTTTGACTCCAAGCAGGTACAAAGGGACCAATACATAGTGTGTCACAGAAGTTAAAATGCAATTAATGCCAATTTTAATTATGATGCCTAATTTTAATTCCTGTGGCTCTTCAGATGAAACTAGAAACATTAATATTTTAATAATTATATAGGTGTGACCCCAGCAGACAGCAATTAATTATACTCATGAATAATCTCATTTGTCCATAATTAAAATAAGTAGAAATCAGTGAAAACAGGGATCACTTCTGCCTACTTGTGTCCTTTAAATGTTGTCCTTCTTTGAATGCCATGTCCCTCTCTATTTTGCATTTAGAAAATAAGCACCTTCACCAAATACTGAGATAATAAAAAATAATTTCCTTCTAGAAGTATGCCATTCCTTAAAAGCAGATTATAGGGATATTTTGAAGCTGTGCAGCTCCCCACAGTATAGGAATCAAAAGAATCTTCTTAGCAGCATTGAGCAGTGATGACTGGTAATACAGAAACTTGAGAGGAGAAATACCTCCCTGTTCCAGGCTTTAATTTATCTGGTTATAAAGATGGCACATGACAAATACAGCTGATAAGTGTAAGGAAACAGCAAAGTCTGACACTTCAGAAAATTCCTGGGAAGCATGAAAAAAACCTAGATTACACACTCTCTGAGAACAGAAAAGGCATCCTGTTTCTTCAAAAGCCTGCAAACCCTGAGGTCTGACAAACCTACAGATTTGTTACAGGCCTGCAGCTGGGTTGTGTGTGAAGGACTGAACAAAGAATCTCACACTAAGTGTGTAAGTACTGTCTTAACTCTGCAATAAACAGATTCATTTTGCTCTCAGCTTGTGAGTCTCGTTTTCATATGCCACAGACAGGTGCTGTGTGTAGGCACTGTGTGGTGTAGAATGATGCTGATGTGATCTGACACATGAAAACAAGAGAGCTCTGATTTAATTATCCCAAGCTGGCTTTCACGTAACATGGATATGCACTATCTGTTTCCAGATGTCATTTGCAGGAGAAACTAGCCTGTAAGGGATAGAAAGTGTAATCACCAAATGCATTAGAGAAAGACAGAGCAGCTCCATGTATGCTCTACAGCAACCAGCAAGTGCCCTTTGTGTACAAAGGTGTGCTGGTTTTGGCTGGGGTAGAGCTAATTTTTTTCCCAGTGGCTGGTGTGAGGCTGTGTTTTGGATTTGTGCTGAACACAAGGTTGATTATATAGGGATGTTTTTGTTATTGCTGAGCAGGGCTTACACAGAGCCAAGGCCTTTTCTGCTTTTCCTACAGCCACACTGGTGAGGAAGCTGGGGGTGCAGGGGAGGCTGGAAGGAGACCCAGCCAGGACAAGTGACCCAAAATGACCAAAGGGATATTCCAGACTGTATGACATCATTCTCAGTATGTAAAGTGGGGGGAAGAAGGAGGAAGGAGGGGATGTTTGGAGTGATGGTGTTTGTCTTCCCAAGTCACTGTTGCATGTGATGGGGCCCTGCTCTCCTGGAGATGGCTGAACACCTGCCTGCCCATGGGAAACAGGGAATTAACTCTTTGTTTTGCTTTGCTTGTGTGCATGGCTTTTGCTTTCCCTATTAAGCTCTCTCTGTCTCAACCCATGAATCTTCTGGCTTTTACCCTTCCAATCCTCTCCCTGATCTCACTGGTGGGGGTGTGAGTGAGCCCCTGCCTGGGGCTTGGCTGGGGTTAAACCATGACAATAGGAAACCGTAGGAAGTTAACACCCAATTTCCATCCACCTGTAAATACAGTTTCTCTTGCTTCTCTTGATTCCAAGTTGAAAGAGAAAACTTGCCCAGAAAAAGCAGTGTAAGGCTCAAGCTTAACAGAATCACTTCCAGCCACTGAAGGTGTTATTAAGGGCTCAAGAGCAGATGGAGGCAGGGGCTCTGGAGAAGGTTTCCTGCAGGTGACCCTATCTCATCTCAAATCTTGATGGATTTATGTGTCTGCAACAGGTCGTGCATCAAGATGGGATCCTCATCACCAAAATACATTTCAATCCACATTTTAAAAAGCAAAGCAAAAATTAGCCAGTCTATGCACATCCATCACATTCCCAAAATAGCAACCAATTTCTTGTTACCAATGTTCTCCTCTGCAAGAGTTTCCTCCAGAAGACACAAGAGCAAAGCACTCAATAAAATGACCTCTGTTCCAGCATAGGAAATGCAGAGGCAGCAAAGAGATGGAGTCACAAGGAAGGTGGTAGAGCTCTGTAACTTAAAACCTTAAGAGCAAGGTTTTATTTATGTTGAAGTATAGGTGAGGGGTATGTTTATGCCATACATAAAACAAGCAACGTGCCCAGGAGCCCCACATCAACCTTTGGGTCTAGGATCTTGATTCACAACTGCATAAAACATGTCAGGACCCATCCTGTGGTGCAGCATGGCCCACACCCAAAATACAGCACCCTGGTTCACCCAGTGTTGGCAATGATCCCTCCTCCAGGCTACTCCCCTTTCCCAGAGTCATACCCAGGAGGAGCCTGTGCCAAAGCCATCACAGGCACAGCACCACCAGTGAGGGGTGGGGGCAGCCACTGTCCTTTGGTGTCTCCCAGTGTATGTGAAGCTTTCTTGCTAACAAGTCACAGCAGGGACCATGGACCCTTATCCCTCTGCAAGCTTCCCCTGCCTGTCCTGCCCTTAAAGAATCCAGTCTCACAGCCAAGAAGCACCCATGAAGTCAGACTCACACCACCAGTACAGCCATGAGTGTACTGACACCAGTTACAAGTCAATGTTTATATGTACAAATCTGAATACTTTTACTAAGCAAGGCAAATTTTCTGGACCACGTATCAGCCCCTACATCAGGGCTATCAGAAACCACACCAGGGGAGAGAGTGTCAAGATGCCCTTGCCTGAATGAAGGATGTGAATCTGCATTTGAAGGAAACCAGCTGCATCACAGAAACCTGAAAAAGCTGTAGTTACATAAGAATGGCTCAGGTAAACAAAGTGTTGAGCCAAAGAAAACTTGTATGTTCCCATGAAAAAACAAATTAGCCACTCTAATAGCATAGGTGGAACCATCTAAAACTGGATGAGTATTCAACACACCCCACTGGGTGCTTCTCAAGAACTGCTGATTACCCGTGTTCCTATTGCCTTAACATTAATGAGTATTTCAGCATTTGACACATGGTTCTGCCATTTGTCATTGCTGGATTGGTAACCTGTGCTTGAAGATGGTTTTAAGTTCTAAATTCTAAATGCAATACCAGAAGTCTCTTCTTCCATGGTCCTTCACTATCTCTACCTTCTGAAAACGATACTGGCAAAGGCCAAAGACTTCACTCTGCGCCTTCTCTTGACTCTGCCTCAAGCTCCTGCTCTGCCATCCACCAGTCAGTGCAGGGGCCCATTTCAAGCAGAATTGTCATCTGTTTGCTCTAGCCCTTTGCTAACAACTTCCAACATCTGTTTACCTTTTTATCTGGTGCTGCCATCTGGGTGGAAGCATGGAGAGGACCAGTCATGGTGATTCCAGGACACTCAGTTCGGTTACACCATCCTCACTGGTATTGGACAGCAGCACAAACAACACCTGTGTGACCAGATGGATGATATGCTCAGCCTGGTGGCACAGCTAAAGGGGAAGCAAGATGGTTAAGCAGCATCAGGGAGAGAAGGGGACAGATTGATAGAACCTGCTACCCTGAGACAGGAACAACCACCAGAAAAAAAAAATATGATCAAGGGTCTCCTGTATCTTCCCCCGAGCAGGCAGAAAACAGTAGCTCCAAAGAAAGAAGAGAATGGATAAAACGTAAAGTCCTCACTTGGGCAGCAGATAATCCCTCCCTGTCCACCTCATTCTCCCAGGTGCCTCTGTACAGTATGTTTGAGGCCCTGGAGGTGGAATGCCAGTTGACATGTGGTGAGGATGAAGGTCAAGCTACACCAGAGGTGTTGACAGGGTCAGAAAGGCCTAAATAAGACATCATAACCACCTCCATGAGGAAGAAAAAATGGGTTGTAGTTGTAGGTGATTCCTTTCTAAGGGGAACAGAGGGTCTAATACACGGGATAAATGCTCCTCTTAAGGAAAGTCTGATGCCTCCCTGGGGTCCTGATTCAGGACAACTCCAGGAAACTTCCTAGCCTGGCACAGCTCTGTTACGGCTCTTCCATGTGGTTGGCAGCGGAGCCACAACATCCCAATCCAAAGAGACTTCAGCACCTTGGCTTGGTTGTTAAGGGAATGTGGAGCACATAATTTTTTCCTCTATCCTTCCAGTTGCTGGCAAAAACAAGAAGTAAGAAACAGATGGACCCAGTCTCATTGATGGCTCTGTGGCTGGTGTCACTGCCAGAATTTTGGTGTTTTGACAATGGGATGGCCTCCATGGCACCAGACTTGCAGCCATCAGGTGAGATTCACCTTTCTCAAAAGGAGAAGGGATTCTTTGTTCAGGAGCCAGCAGGGCTCATTGATAGACCTTTAAACTAGACATGCCAGGGAAGAAGGATACTATCAGGCTTGCCTGTGACAAGCTGTGGGAGGACATACCAAGGTAAAAGAGACAGAGTGCTAGTGAGAGCCTTCAGACAAGTGGCTCTAGAGGTGTTGACCACATTGGAGAACATTGTAAATCTTACAGAGATGAGCCAGGGACACCAGATAGAAGCAATCAGGGAAACACAAGTGAAATACCTCAAAGGAATTAAGGGCTGCCCCTCTGAAAAGGTGACCAGCTGACGGGCCTCTACATAAATGCACACAACGAACATGAGCTGGAAGCCATCGTGCTGCTAGAAAGCTTTGACCTACTTGCCATTGCTGAAACCTGGCGGGACAGATCCCACGACTGGAGTGTGGCTGTTGAGATGCCACTACTGAGGAAGGGGAGCCAACTGAGGAAGCCTTCCTGCTCCAGCTGCAGGAGGCATCGCACTCACAGGCTCTTGTCCTGCTGCAGGACTTCAACCACCACCACTGCCTACTGGGAAAGTAGCACAGCAAGCTCTAGGCAGTGCAGGAGAATCCTGGAATGCATGGAGGGCAGCCTCTCGAGCCAGGTAATAGCCCTGCCAGAGGGGATAGGATGCTGCACCTGATGGGCACAAATGCAGTGAGGTAATCTGGGACATCAAGATTGGAGGCAGCCTGGGCTTCAGCAATCATGCAGTGGTGGAGTCCACACTCCTGAGGAACATGGGTCAGGCAAAGAGTAAAATCAGGACCCTGAATTTTAGGGACAACAGGACCCCCTGGAAACTGCCCTCTGGAACAAGGCAGCAAAACAGAGCTGGCAGATCTTTAAGGATGCTTTCCTTAGAGTGCGAGAGCTCTTGACCCCAGAAGCAATAAATCAGGCAAGGGGGGCAAGAGACTGATGTGGCTGAGTAGGGAGGGACCTGCTGGTCCCCCTTATTGGGGACAAACTTTTCAGCAGGACTTGCTACAAAAGGACAAGCAACAATGGTTTTAAACTGAAAAAGGGTTGATTTATACTAGCAATAAGAAGTTTTTACAATGGGGGTGTTGAAACACTGGAATGGGTTGCCCACAGAGATAGAGGGTAGGTACCCAACCCTGCAAACTTCAGGACCAGGCTGAACAGGGCTCTGGGCAACCTCACCTGGCTGAAAACATCCTTGCTCATTGCAGTGGCATATGAGTAGATGAGATTTAAACATCCTTTCCAAAACAAATTATTCAATGATCAGGATTATTCTTCCTATTTTTGTTATTTGCTTATATTAACAGTGGATTTCATTTACCATTTAAAATACCCTGTCAGCCCTTACTGTCAATAGTAACCTTGAATCATTTTGTCTTAGCAAGCTGTGTCATGCCTCTGTTCACTCTGCACAGCACAGGAGCTTGTGCAGCTCTTCAGAGCCTCACAAGGAACAATTTAGGAACTGCTGACACTATTTTTCACGTAGCACCATCATGCTGAGAAAGCCAGAATTTCAGGATGAATAATTTATCAACTGCCCATATTTATGCTGTATTGAACAGATTTCACTTTTGCCCAGAACACACAAGCTGGTTTCAGAGAGCAGTATGTACAAAGACTATGACCCAACAGTAAATTAATGCCCTGCTGACACAAAACCACACATGAGTGTCAACAGTATTACAGCAAACACCAACACACAGGTTTTAGGGGATGTGAGCAGCCTTTGAAGTAGCAAAGGTCACAGTTTACACATGGAAAGCCAATACAGGCAGCATGCTCCACACATCTACCCCTTCCGCAGTGCAGCAGCTGAGTGCTGGGTCCAGACTCAGGCCCCTCGCTACAGGGACACTGAAGTGCTGGAGCAGACCCAGAGAAAGGCAATGGAGCAGGAGAAAGGTCTGGAGCACAAATCTTGTGAGGAGCAGCTGAGGGAGCTGGGTGTTTAGCCTGGAGAAAAGGAGGCTCAGGAGGGACCTTAGCACTCTATACAACTGCCTGAAAGGAGGCTGTAGCCAGGCCGGGGTCTGTCTCCTCTCCCAAGCAATCAGCAACAGGACAAGAGGGAATGGCTTCAGGCTGTGCCAGGTGCAGTTCATGTTGTACATCAGGAAAAGTTTCTTACAGAAAAGGTGGTTATACCTTGGAATGGGCTGCTCAGGGAAGTGTGGACTCACCACCCCTGGAAGTGTTCAAGAAACAACTGGACATGGTATTTAGNGGGCTGCTCAGGGAAGTGTGGACTCACCACCCCTGGAACTGTTCAAGAAACAACTGGACATGGTATTTAGTGCTATGGTTTAGTTGGCATGGTGGTGTTCAGTCAAAGCTTGGACTTGATGATCTTGGTGGTCTTTTCCAAAGTTAATTACTCCATGATTCCATGATACTGTCTCATCTTTCCACTACAAGCAAGTTTTCGTACTCTGGCACCATGTGAACATCTATAAACTCAACACTATGTAGCTACTTCTCTTCCTGCCTCTACTCTCTCCAGCTGCACCACTCCTGCAACAGAAGGATAACCACATCACACAGCTCCTATCTCCTTGTGCCCACAACACTTGCAGCACATTATTGCCTTTAAATGTTGCAGTGTAGAAATCCTTTGAATTAACCTCTTCAGTTAGAAAATATAGAGACAACTCAAAGTTGCATCAATATGCCTGCATTTTGCTCCTCTCAGATTCTGAATCTTGCCTGTGACAAAACCTTCCTCTCATGTTGCTTTATTTGCAGCATATAGGTGTAGAGAATGAAAATCAGGATTCTTACAGACCAGCTGCTGCATACTGTGGCTTAGCACTCGGTGCTGTGGGATTCCATTTTTGGCCATTTTACCTATGGACATTACTCACTCACTGCCAGCTTTACTCTTCTTAGTCTCAGCTGACTCAAGAACTGCTTTTTCAGTACTTCTTCTCCACCACCCAACATCCCTCTGCATCCATGAGAAAATAACTGCAGTCAGGGACTACAGAACACAGCCTGACATCCTGCCCTGCAACTCTTCTCTGGGGCAGAGCCAGGGGCCACCACCAGCTGGAGCAGGCACCCAGCCAACACCACCAGAGACCAGCCCATCAGTAATCTCAGCCAGAAGCCCAGTGCTGTGAGGCCTGTGTCCCAACCATCCCACTCTACCTTCCTCTTGTCCTGAGGACAAAGCATGTAGCCATTTCACAGTCATATTTTCAGGCTGACCCTTCTCACACACACACATTTGTCTCTCCCCCAGCAATTTCAGGTAAGTGACTGCTACCCCGATCATCAAGACACTCAACCAGGCCTTGAATTCAGGACAAGAAAGGAAAAAACTCCTTACATATATATGTAAATCAGAATTTAACAAAACTCTTTAACCACAGACACAGAACAAAAATAATCTACAGATATAATAACATTTTATTTACGTAAGCTGAGGATGTGTATTTGGCTCAGGACTTTTTATCCATGACTTTAAAGAGACTGACTGCAAATAATATAAAAAAATAAAAAATGTAAAATTAATCAATATTTTCAAAATTGTCACAAATTTTGAAAACATTTGTACAAATTCTGCAAACTTTGTGTACCCTTAAAGGGGCATAATTTAGTTACCATATATAATGACATTTGAAAATATTAGTACTTTACCCTAAACTTTCCACATAGACGTATTCATGATGAGTGTAATTTCAAGAGGGTATCAAAAGTGATCATGGTTAGAAAAATATACATACTTTTGCTTCTGGAAAAGAAAAGGTCATTTGAAATATCCATCAAATAAAATACTAAATCAAGTCTCTCCACAGATTTTTTTTTTTTCACAGTCCAAGATAAAATGTATGTTTATACACAGCTTATGCAATCTGTCATTTTCAAGGTAGAGTCACAGTTTCACCAGCACAGAAGAACAAAACCTGTTACCACTCTCCAGAGTGTTGGCTGACCCACACTGTGATTGTTTAGGCAAGCCAAAAGAGCAGAGCCATACAGTGATACCCAAACCAACCATAAGGTAGAGAAAATGCAGATGCACAAGAGCAAAGGAAATCACACTGATATCAAGAACATTGAGAGGAATAGTGACCAATAGGAATAGACATGAACTCTTTAGTAGCATGCAGTAATTCCTACAGGAAAAATAATCCCACCACACTCCAAGTATTAAAAGGACACTTTCATGGTGCTTTTCATTAATTGTCAGAAGTAATATTAAAGATTACTTTACTGTCTACTGGAAATAGCCTGGACTTAATTTGTTTCAGTGGATACAGTTTGTTGCTGTGCTTCAGTTTATGGCAGTGTTAAACTTCAGTTGCACACACACCAAGCAAAACAACCCCAAACTTTCAAGGTTTTAAAAGGAAATGAGACAGGAAGAAATTCTCAAAAACATGTGCTTCCACTACCTGAGTGCATTGCAGTAGCTAACAAAGCAAAGATTTGGTTATTACTTGTTTAAATGAATTCTGGTGTAAAGAAGGAATTCAGAAGAGCAACATGGCACTTGCAACAGTAACTGAAATTAAAGATATAGTGACACATCAAGATCTGACATCGTTTACAGTGTCCTTTTAAGTGTCAACAGACCAGTCTCTTAGCTGCAACTGAAACAGAACAGACACAAATCCTAATGAAACAACCAAACCAAGAATGTTACAATATTTTACAGTAATAAAATCTATGAACTACTGAACAGAAAAAAGCATGAAGGATAATAGCAGCATATGGTTTACAGTTTTCACTTCTCAGTTTATTAATATTAGTGGTGCACTCAGCAATGCATAAAGCAAGGAAAGAAATTCTGTCAAAACTGGAAATTATCTACCACATCAACACTTAATTATGGTCCTTGTAAACAGCTAACTCCTTTTTGAACTTAAATTGCAAAGAAAATAATATTTACACATAATATATATGTATATAACCACAAAACCAAAATTAAGTTAAAACCTTATCAAGGAAATTGCATTTTGAGGAGGACAATATATAATTAAATAGTACATGTCCAAAGATTTTGAAGGCATTGTGATTTTCATGCTTTCTTCTTCCAGTCATTTTCCCCTGGATATTAATAGACTAAATACTTCATTTCAGAGTAAATAAGTGGAAATATTATAGAGCAGCTCCGGTAAAGAATAGCGCCACTGCTGAAAATTGCTCGAGGCGTGGTGATCCAGGACTCTGACTTAAAGCAAAAATAAACAGCATACAAGGCCACAGCAAAGAAGTGGACAATCAGTACCATTGGTTTAGGAGATAACCTGCATTAAAAATAAACAGATAAAACTAATAAATAAACAGAATCAGAAAGAACTTAAAATTTTCCATTTTACAAATATAGATCTCCAATTAAGACCACACATCCCCTTCTGATTTAGGCAGATCTGGTCCTGACAACTCAAAAATACAAACTTGGTTCTCTTGGGCTGCTCCACATTCCCTTCTACAGCACAGCCAACATACACTGCTGCTTTCTCTTCATTTCTAGTATACTTTGTCTATCTTATCTACCCCTAGAGGAATATTTTAAACAGGCTTTTCAGTTTTAGCTCTCAGTTCAAAAGGAGAGAAATATAAAAGCACACTTTCTCCTATGTTCAGAGTAGTAGGATTTACTGTGCATTTACAGGTTCTGAGGGGTCATTCAAATTCCTTCATGGCTCAAGATCTTCCTGTTCCTTACAGCTTTTTATGGGAGGTGTCACCCAACACTACTCTTAGCTTGTCAAGTAGGAAACATCTCCACCAGCTGCTCTGCTGGTCTGGACCCCTCTACCTTATTCAAATTCCTGTGCCATCTACACTAGGGGCCACCAGCTTTTAGTGGCCTTTTTCATGCAGAAAAAAAAAAAAAAAAAGAGTCTGCACTTAAAGACACAGTTTCTAATAAAGTTCCAACCTTTAGTACAATCTTAAAATCTAGGCTCATGTGGGCCATCCTCTGTGTTGAGCTGCCTGATGGGGAGCAAAGCAGATCTCTCAGGGCTCACAACAACCACTGCCAGCACAGTGAACTTACACTGAGAGCAATCCAACGGGACCTGAGACACACTCTCCTCCAAGTCTGAAGTAATGGAAACAGGCTTTCTTCAGCTGGTGCAAGGAATCTACAAAATAATTAAAATGAATAAGACAAATATCATCAACACATACTGAAACATTTTTCTGCATGAACAATATTGATATTAAATGCAGGACTTTGGTAGCTGTTGTTCTGTTCAATTCAGCAGGACTTTAAGCTGCTTTTGTTTATACAAAGGATAGGCTTACAGAATATCTATGTATTTTTGTATTAACTGACTGCTGTTTTCTTTGAGTTTGAGTTTTTCTTTGGTTTGTTATTTAGTCCTAACTCCAGACTTGTCTTCACATTGCTAAAACTCTGTCTAAAAAACTAGGCAGAGAACACAAAAAACTTATTAAAATTCTTTGATTGATATATTTTTGATATATAACAATATACCTATATATATATATATACACAGAGACATGGACATCCCCTTCCCAGTCCTATTTATTTACCAAGTTGTAATTTATCAGAGGTTATATTTAAGATATATTTACCATCTGTGGCAGCAAAGAGTTCATAAAGTGCCTGGGCAAGAACATTCACTACAAAAGAATGAGATTTTTTTCTTGACCAGTAAAATGTTCTTTTTGCCTGAAAAAAAAAAAAAAAAAAAATATTTCTGTCAGTAAATTCAAAGGAACATTCAAAACATTCCCAAAGATGTGAGGTGGCAAGTGTCATGCTCATGGACATGTAGAAGGGATTTAGTGATATGCTAGATTGATTCCAAGCTAGGTCATTAAGGAATTTCAGAAACTTTTTGAACCAGTTATCCAGGCTCCCCTTACCTTAAACAGAAGGGGAGAAAGATATTTCTAGAGCATGTTTCACCTCATCCTAGAGTAGGTGTCTGGGATACAGCTGGAACTTGAAGGATAATGCTCAGCTAGTTCCCTCAATTAACTGGTAACAAATAGGCAATGAAAGGAAGTCTGAGGTGATTAGCTGCCATAAAAGTATCTGCACATGGTCAGGTAAGTCATGAACTGTTCTGACATTCAGGTTTCCTCTAAGTGCTTCTCAATTTTCAAATATACTTTTTGAATCATCTACTTGCAGTCTACAATGTAATTTAGCCAAGACAATATGCCCAACCCCATTAAAAGCAGTAAATAAATAAATAAGAAATCTTATTATCTACTCATCAGAATTTTGGAACTAAGTATCACTGAAAAAATAAACGTTGCATGACACTGATGGAGCAGATCCTGAGAAAGAAGAATCCCTTCTAATTTACTACATAGATAAAAGCCTCAGGCAAGAGGCCAGTGGAGGCTGAGGTGTCTCTGGAAAGACTGGGTACACAAGCTCATTATTGTCCAAGCTCCACTCACACAAGTGTAATGGTTCAAACCCACCATGTTTCAGATCAATCTGGTTAAAAACACTCTATTAAAATGGGAATATCAGGTTATCCTAGGAAAGCATCCTGATTAGACACAGCACACCAGTCTCCTTAAGTAAAACACAGCAGGTCAGTGTGCAAAATTTTGAAACTGCCTCTTGCCATGCAGCACAGCAGTTACAAACCACAGCTCCACTGGTGAATGCCTGATATCTGATCATTCCAGCCAAAGCTTTGAAAATTGCTGTGCCTCACCAATAACTTACTTGTCCCTGAGCAGCATAAAACTTAGAAATGTGTCAATAAATTGCAGCAGAAGCTGTCTAAAGTAATTCCAAAATAAAGAATCACCTTAAGAACATCAGAATCTTCATAAAGGTCAGGGATATCCTGGAGCAAACTTCTCCATATTTTAACATCATTTAATACAACACTCATTCCTCCACCAGTTAGAGGGTGTCTTATATTATATGCATCTCCTAAAAGAAGAACACCTAGGTAGAAGAGAAAAGAACAATAGGATACTACACAACCATTATGGCATCCTAAAATTCAAATCCTCTATAAAAAACATCAAACTTACTAAGAATTCATTCCCACCAGAAAATAAGATGTATAACAACTAGAAATTAAAAAACAAAAACCACAAAGTATGCCTTTAAATTGAAAGACTTAACACAACTATAGATAATCAAGGTCAAACTATTTTTTCCCTCTAGGCATGCATGTTCATGTGTCAAAGAACACACTTTTTAAGTTAACTTCTTTAATTTTGTATCATTTTTTCTTAGAAAGGCCACACCTGTATAAGCTTGAGCAACTGAGTAAATTAAACTTACATGTAAAGCAGGTATTGATTTAACATTTGGTGTCAAAGTAAACATTCCAGATAAATTTTGCTCAAGGTACACATTTTCAAAGTATTTTTTATGGAAGATATATGAGACAGTTGTATTGAACAACAAATATACATCTAAGACAATAAAGTCCTAGGCCTCAGAAGATGCTTATAATGTTTTTTTCTCTTCCTTTTATTTCATAATACCCACCTTTCTTGTTTACAGCTGAAGGAGGCAAGAAGCTGGCTGGCATAGTCCTTAAACGATCATTCTGAACTGCTACTAAGAATGGCTCCTTTAAGTGATCTGCAACAACCAAATATTTTGGTTACAGTAGTTAGACAAAGACACAAATAATTTGTACACAATCCATTTTAATCTCTTTTTAAAGATATTACAGAGTCATAGAATGGTGTGGGCTGGAATGGGACCTTGAAGATGACGTAGTGCCAACCCCCTGCCATGGGCAGAGACACTTCCCCCAGACCAGACTGCTCAGAGCCTCATCCAACCCGGCCTTGAACATCTCCAGGGATGCGGCAGCCACAACCTCTCTGAGCAACCTGGTTTAGTGCCTCACCATCCTCACAGTAAATCATTTGCTCCTAATATCTAATCTAAACCTACCCTCTATTTGAACCAATTCCCCCTTGTCCTGTCACTGATGCCTTGTCAATAGTCCTGCCCCATCTTTCTTGTAGACTCCCTCCCAGTACTGGAAGGCCACAATTAGGTCCCCCCAAAGCCTTCTCTTTTCCAGACTGAACAAAGCCAACTCTCAGCCTCTCCTTATAGGAGGGGCCCTCCATCCCTCTGGTCAACTTGGTGGCCTCCTCTGGACTCATTTTAACAAGTCAATGTCCTTCCTGTGCTGGGGACCCTAGAGTTTTATATAATCCTTCTGAATTGCTGGCCTCACAGATGTGAGCTGAACAAACTTGTGGGTGTTGTTGGGTGGTGTGGAACCAAAGAAGGGTGACTGGTTCCTCAAACAGCAACCACGCACATGGAAAAAGCCACACAGTTCTATCAGTTCAATGAAATGTGTCTCTTTTTTTTTGTTGTTGACATATTCAAATGTGACAATTCTCTAGAAGTCTTTCCAGACTTACCAGGTAGTTGTGGATGAATGGTCTCAATCATGTACTCTTTTAAATTTTTTGGCATTTCCCCTCGAATATCAACAAGGACCCGAGTTTCAGTTGAAGAAATCTTATAGATTAGCACTGGACTTGTTTTAGCTAAAACAAGTTCAGCATAATTAGCTTTGAACTGTGATGCATCCTTAAAAACAAAAGAAGGGGAAGAAAGATTGAGACTGATTAAAGAAAGGGTATTAAATATCAGACATACGAAATAATTTTCTAAAACACTTTTAAATAAAATCCCATATATTAAGTTTGTATTATTATTCTCGTAAATGAAGTGTTTTCAAAAAGAAAGTTCTGAATTTCAGTGTAGCAACAATTATTTTGCCAATACATTTTAGTATTTATTAAAATGACTAACTTATTAATTTCATTTTAATACCTCACCACTATTTAATATATTCCACTGAAAACCTGTAAAGTAATGAATGTAGTAGTTTTCAGTAAGATCATTTTCTTTTCTTTTCATAAGGAACATGAAAAGAGAAAGAAATCCACTAGCCTAAAGATAATTACTTGGAGATACCAACTCCAGAAGAATTATAGGGCCCTATCTAATGAGGTCTTAAAGGAGATTCCAAAAGTAGACAAACTTGGGCAGTGCTAATTGGATTAGAGACCCAAAAAGTACTGAAGTTCCTACCAGTCAGTGTTCCCAGTGTAGTGAAAATTCTGTGAGCTTCAGTTCATTCTCCCTTAATTATTTTTACTGTTAATGCATCAGTTAATGCAGCAGACACAGAGTGGAAGATCCAGACAGGATTTCTACTGGGATTCTCCAACCACTCAGCTACCAACCCAGATTCCCAGTCCAAAAACAGGACACCACCTTCTCTCTTGAAGTTTACAGGTCCTGAAGGCAAATATGTACCTGGTTACAAGGTACCCCACCTTCAGGCAGGACGCCCTTCAGTTTGGGCACCCTTCTGGAGTAGAAAATACAGGTGGTTTGACTCACAACTTCTAGGATGATCTAAAACTCAAGACTTTTACTCCCTGAACAAATACTGTCAAAAAAAAAAAAAAAAAAAAAAAAAAAAGAGTGTCACCATTTTAAGTGACACAAACATGTCAAAACACCTATGTCCAGGGAAACAATTTTACCAGTTGGATTCCAGGTTTGCAATGGTGCCTCTACTTCTGATCCAGAGCTTAGTGCTAAATAAGATATAGTACTAATAAAAAGTAGTGCTATGTGTGCTGGATTATGCTGAAATGTTTCTTCTTAAAAAAAACCCAAATTTTATGAACTTTTTTAGTAAGTCCAGAGCTCAGTTTAACGTAGCTGTGCCAAATCACTGCCCATCTTCTTAAACACTCCCTTGTTCAACTATATGCTTATGGTTAACCCTGTACTCTTAAAATCTAACTGAAATCTAACTTTTAACAACATTCACTTAAAAAAAAACAAAGCCAAAGTAGGCTCAGAGATACATGAAAGTGTTTTAAGAGTTGAAAATCTTATCTGTAACTGTACCTAATATGTTAAGTCTAACACAGGAAGAAGTTCAACTATTGTAGAGCTGGGACCAAATATGTATCATAGAACATTAAAAACATAGAACAAAATTTCCAAGCACTTCAAAGGCACACAGAAACAGACAGAAAAGCTGGATAAATATCTAAAAGCACCATTCTAATTGATTCTGTTGGAAAAAGAAATGAACAATAACATACTTAGTAAAATTCAGACCCACATTATGAAGCAGCAGCATCATGGTTTATATAGTATTATACATAAAAGTTACCTTCAAAATGCAACCAACAAAATGGGATGAAACAGTAACTTTGTTGGATACCAAGTTTTTCCTGAATTTGGAGAAAAGTCCATCAGCTACAACTGTGAGCGGAGCATGAAGTTCCTGCAGCATAAATTAAAAATAAAGACATGACACCATCAATTTTGCTTCAGAACAATGAGAAGCAATTCCCAAGATCTCCTTTGCAATTGTAAATTAGATGCTTTAAAAGACAATAAACATCCAAGAGGATCACAGGCCATATTAACAACATATGTATTAAGAAATACTGTGGGGTTTGCCTTCCTCATATTCATACTTATCTGTTTGCTACACAAGCTGACTTAGCAATATACTCCAGCTTTTTTAGATGTGCATTCAGAAAACACAGCTATGGGCACTGTGTTGAAACTTGGATTAAAAAAATACAATAAAGAGGAGCATTTGCTCCCTTCAGGTTGCAATACTCTTCAGAAGAAAAAAGAAAACAAAGAATTTCAAATTAAAGAACTTTGCATAAGCAGCTAAAGAAAACCAAACTAAAGCATAACAAAGTGACAAGTTGTAAGCACATAGGCTCTTCTTTAAAAGACCAAGCAGGGAACTCTGAGCAGTTCCAAGTCTACTTAGCATATATGTGAACAAAATACAAATCTGAGTAAACTGATCAGGTTCAGTCTGAAGGTCTGTGCAAATCCCTAATGTTTAACACATATATTGTTCTTGAACATAAGCAATTAATTCCAATCACTAAAATGTATTTTTGTGCCTTTACTTTTATGGTCACATAACAACACTATTATACCAGGAAGCATTTAAAGGTAGGTGTTTCCTTCCACCTACAGCTTTCTCAGTGTCAATATTTTCAGTGATTGAACTTCAAATGACAATAGATTTACAACAAGCATTAGTCCTTAGCTTTCAGTGATTTCATATGCTTGGCATAAGCAGTAAATGTATATCTCCTTTTTAGCTTTCAGCTTGAAAGGCAAAAAGAGCACACTGTGATTCATTAGTACTCCTAGGAAATCTTCTACTATTGTAGAATTGTGAATTATTGTATGCGTGAGTCACTCTGTGAGTTCCTCTATGCACAGTTGCCACCAATATTGGAGTGAATTCATAAAATCATAGAATATTCTGAGTAGGGGAGACTCACAAGGATCATCAACTCTGACTCCACTTGGTCACACAAACCTTAACATCTTTTGCTGTGTGAAAGGAAGCTGGACAAAATCAGATTAGAGTAGATGTGAGTAAGGTAAAACACATTTTGTGTGCTTATAGAAGCGAGCTCCTGAGTAGAGTTAACAAAACCTCCTTCCTATGGTTTCCTAGCTTGGATGATTGTAACCTCTAATTATTCCTGCAATTAGACCAAAGTCACCTGTCCATATCAGTTTCCTGCTGTCTAATGAGTGGAACATTCATGCTGCAATTTTTCTACAGTCAACACGATAAACCTTGAGTCTACTTAGTTGCCTAGTTTGGAAAAATTTTATAAGTTGACCATTAGCATACTGGCTAATTTGAACCTCACTTAAGAAAACAAAAGTCTCAGAGGTAATGTGGTGGAGAATGTAGAATGAAAAGAACAAAAGACAACCAAATACACAACACAGATCAGCCTCCTTTCTTTATAAAAGCAGGCTAAGAAATGTAAAGAGGCTTGAGTTTGGGGTTTTTATTAATCTAAGATCTTCCTATCTGTAAAAACTCACAGGAAGGGAAACATAATAAATATAAATGTGATTTCATATTTTCTTATATACTTATATATTTCTTAGATTTCTAAAGTCAAAGGAGACCTAAGCCAGCAAATGAAACAGCTCTTTCCAGCCACGGAACTTCGGCATTCAGAGCAAAACTGTTTATCCTCAGTATACAGACAGGAAACTTCAGGCTTTTGGAACATCCAGACTTTCAGGAAAGATGCAGGTTACAACACTGGTCACACTACTGCTGGTCAAATAAGTCACACCTTAAATTACGGCAACAACATCCCTAAGTGTGTGAAACTTAAAAACAGAACTCAAAACAAAATATGCGCGTTCCCCTTCTACCCCTCAAATAAAATAAAACAGAAATACCTTTCTATGTTGCTGGATGATAAAACCAATTGAATTTGGGAAATAAACCCCAATAAACATCCTTCCCCGGGCAAAAAATCCTCCTCCTCTCCAAACTTCCTGTCTTTCCCATAGCTGGGATTCAGTGGCTTATTCTCCTAGATTGGATTTCCTAATACAGCTTCATTCATGTTACATGACGGGTAAGACAGACCAAGGAACACGACTTGGAACTCATTCCTCCTCCAGCCACCTCAAGAGGGGTCAAGGATGTTGTTACTTCTCTGCCCTCTTGCAGCACTTAACTGCCAAGTGTGCTGGAAAGGCACTTGCCTGAGGACAGTCTAAAACCAGTTTGCTCGCCTACAGCTTTTTAAGTACTTTTAAAAGGCTCTCTCCTCTATGGTTCTACGCCACTAGTCCCATTTCTAAATGACTTAGAGATGGAAAGATCTTGTTCATAATCCTCAGAGCAGGATCTTCCAGCTACTCAGGAACTTTCTCCATCTAGTATGGAGGGGAGCAGGGCATAGGCAGGAGATTTCCATCTTTCCCATCAGAAACTACATAACTACATCTACATAACTTTAGGCAACAAAGGAACCTCAAAGTCCTCAAAGATTACAAATTTGGTTTTCCTGGAGAATAGGCAGCATATCCAAAACTTCAGTACAGGAGTGCTACCCAGACTGGTCTTTCCTAAACTTTTTAAGTTCACACAGCTTCATAGCATTTAGCCAGCAGTTTAGCATTAAAATATACCAAAATTCTCTTTCTGTCATCCAAGAAATGGCAAAACAGAGCTTTCACTATGAATAGGTAACTTTTTCGTTTTCAGTCCCTCACTAGATGGTTGAAGTATATGTGGAAATGCAGACAACTACACACAGGCAAAGCACAAATCTTAATATATTGGTTTTTTCACTAGGAATTCTCGAGAGATTTTAAACTCCAGACATATGAAAAATGAAAAAAAAAATTAACTGAATTCTTCAGAGAAATTGAAAACAGAAGCTTCATAAGAATTTATAACAAGAATTCCCATATTCCTAGACTGTATGCACAAGAAAATAATCTCCCTTTATTAAATCCTTCGCTTTCTTGATAACTACATTATTTCTGTACCAGTGCTCTGAAATACCAGCTTTTAAAAATTTATATATATAAAGCAACCCTCAATGTTCTAAACAGTTTAACAAAGATTGTAACAGAAAACTCCTACCTTAGTGTCTCCAGTTTCTTTGTCCTTGTACTGAACACCCACAACACAGTCATCTTCCTCAAGTAACTGTAACACAGTCCCTTCAATGAATTTTGCACTGAAATGAAACAGAGAGGTTAAAACAGAAGAGGATTAACGATGCAAGCATTTCAAGGCACTAGATACAGAAATAAAACCAAATTTTCAACAATGCTGTCTCTGCCGACATGGTTTAAATTTTTCAGGAAGAGTTTTTGAACACTTTCTGAAGCCTTATTAAATGTCAAAACGTGTTGGTCATAAATTTCACTTTGACACTACCTTTGGTTTGATACCTGAATATTCTAAAAACCATACTGTTTATCATAAACACCCTGACACTTATTAGAGTCCCCAGCTATGCCCCACGGCTCTGTGAGAGATGCTGAGAGGAGTCTCACATCTAATAATGGTCAGAAATCAGGGAGCTGACTGAGTCATCCCTGCTAAGTCAGGAATGCTGACAGTGCAGGTGAGACCTAACTCCACAGAGAATTAAAGAGCAGGATCAGCAGCACTTAAATCCTTAATGTGAATACTAGAGAAAAGTCAGGGACATAATTCTCAGAGCAGTCCAAACTAACCTAAGCTGTTCAGGACACAGATATCTAGCTTGTCACCTCAGGAATTCAGGATTTAGTTTTTTTTCTATTAATTTTAAAGTTCTGCTAACACTTATGTCTGAGTGGAGCATCCCTTGCTTCTATCTCCCAACCAGAGCTATTTTGAGTTCAGAAATTACATCTCTGTAAACTTATATTCATTGGGACTAAGCTGTTAGACCTGATCACAGCACTTCAGACTTAGCAGCTCGAAATGGGACACTCTGTGTCTCTTGCAAATATTCCATATCCAGATGGAATTCCAGAACTTTAAGAACTGAGCTGAAGATGCACGTGAGAATACAACAGCTTGCTATTTTAGGCTCTTAGAAGGAATACAAGCAGCTCAATTAATGTTTTTTTCCTGGCATCCAGCACAGACATTTCAGAGCAGATCATGACTGGCTCAATTTTCCAGGCAACAGGCACATTGGCTGTATCAAAATACGAATGGTCATGAGAGAGCACACAACAGAAACCTCAACAGCAAGGGACTGCAGCAGCATGCCAGGGAATCAGAGTCCTGCAGATCCTATCGGCTCTAAGTTTCCTTTAAAGCTGCAATTTCAGCTACTTGTCAAAATGTTTACTTTTTCTTTTCTTCTCATCCACAGTGAGTTTATGATTATACATAATTAGTTCATTAATATAAACCAATGATGTTCTACCTCTTTCTGCTGCAAAATAACTTCACTTTTCTGAAACACATTCATATTGCCTAGTGCTTATAAAGAGGATACACTAATGAGTAACAATTATCCCCTATATCTTCAAAAGCTTTGTAATAAAATCCAAAATCTCCTGGCACTAGTAAGAGTTCTTGATCTTTCACTGCACATAAACACGCAGTTTTCTACACCACAAATTAAATGGCAAGCAAGTATACACAAAACAAATACTCAAGAGTGTGTGAAAAATGGGAAAGAATTTAATTCAAGTCACAAACACGATTTTTGCAAGTTTTTGGTACAAAAACTATGTACAGCTACTGGAGTTTTTCCCATAAGTTGAGAACTCAGATGCCCAAATTTCATTGAACTTAGAGCCTCGACAAGGCTTTAGCTTTCAGAGCTAGTGAACACAATCACTATTGATTTTAACTGTACTACAAAAAACTGCTGTCTTTAGTGCCACTTTTAGTAATTCACATGATAGAACAAATATGAAAGGAGAAAGCAATTTTCCAGCTCATAATAAAGATTTTAGGTAAAAATATGATAATGCTGTATGTACCTTGTAAAGAGACATATGGCATTATGATATTCTTAGGGGAAAAATTTATTTAGAGGGGAAAAAGAGACAATGCAAAAAAAATACCACACAGAAAGCAGCACCTAGAATCACCTATTTCAATAAAAGCTTACTTCTCATCTCTTTTATAGAAGAAAGAAAATAGTTAAGAGGAAACACCCAATTTTTCTTTTCATCATTCAAGTTGTCTTCAAGATTCTGAAACACACAAGTTATTAGCCAGAAAGAGCTACTTCCATCGAGTGCTCCTTTTTAGTTACTTTGGCTCATTTCTTGCTTTCAAAAAAGAAAGCAAAACAACAAACAAATAGAAACGACTGATTTCTATCATCACTGATAACATCAGTGGAAAAGCTACTGCCCAGTGCAGGAGGATTGGACTGTGTGACTATTAAGGTCATCCCTTCTAACCCAAATTATTCTGTGATCTAAGAAATTGTGCTGGATTTGCTGCTTATGCCTTGTCCAAAGAAGTTCTGTGCACTGCTCACCAAGAAGAGGTCACTACTTCTGGTAAAATGCTAAACCAAAGAATCAGCAGAAGAGAATCAACCTTTCACCTGTGAACTGTTCTCTCACACAGATGGGCAAGTACCTTGCCTAATATTTAAAGCCCATACTCCCTAAAGATTAAGTTGTCCCAAAGGCTGATACATATATATGATGGGTATGTAACTTATGAACTCATCTACAGGGACCAGAGTAGGTAACTATAGCTGCTACTTTCTCTCACTTTTGTTCATCACAGCTCTCTGTGTTGGGAAATGGTTAAGGAATGTCATGGAAACGATGGGAACAATGCTTCTGAATCTCTGGATCCCAACTGTGCTGTTGGAACGTGACTCACTTGGGCTCTGCCATAGCTGCCCTTCGGAGACCCATGATAAACTGGCCATGATGAAAAGATCTTCCACTGGCCACGTGTCCATCTTCAGATGTTGGATAAGGAATCTCAACCTCCGAATTGCTCTCTAGGTCATGAATTATGTAACCATTTACTATTTGTGAATCAATACCTTCTACTGTATCTGCAAGATAGAAGCCAACAGATGGGTTAAAACAAGTCTTTAAGAAAGACTAATTATTTATTAAAAGCATTTCTTTACATAGGGTCCAATTTTCTTAAACAAAATACACACATTGAAAGAAGAGCATTTTCAAAATAGCAAACTGGAAATACACGAGATTTTTACGAGAAATACGAGAGATTTTAAATTCAAATGTTAAATGCAGATTATGTTTTTCTTAATTTTTCCTGCAGGCATGCTTTTACTAAATGCATTGTGGAGTGTGGTAACTCTGGTGTTACAGCTCTGTTTACATTTTGAAATGTACCCACCTTCAAGACCCAAGTCTCGAAGAGCATTAAATCCTCCAGGCTGCAGCAATTCTCCAACTATCCTGTCAGGTTCTTTCAGATCCCTCTCTATCACAGTCACCTTCCTTCCATCTCTTGAAAGCACTGTGGCCAAGGAAGAACCAAGGACACCTGATCCCACAATGATAATTTCTGGATCATACTGGGGTGACAATGTTGTATTTGGAGCAGTCTCTGTCAGATATACATCAGAGAAGTTCACATCTCTTTTACCCTTTAGAAAAGAAAGCCAACAAAGTTACACATGCCAACGGATCTGTACCAGAACCTTGTCAAGAGGGCTGATTTTGGAGTAGCTCTACTCTGAGCCAGGGTGTTGAGGGTGCATAGGTAGTTGGAAGGCATCTTGCTGTTAGTTTTGTTCAAAATTGAATCTGTCATACTCTACAAGGCAACAAAAGCACAACAAGCAGAGAAAAGAAAAACCAACACCACTGCAAACAAGATCAAGACCCTGGGTTAAACCTGCCCTGCTGATGAAAGGCAAACCACCAATAAAACTGTCAGAATGAAAGCTGCTATAAAAGGCAGTAAGAAAAGGCTGTCCCACATTCCTGCCCAGTAAAGTAAGACTGATACCTTCATGCCAGTGAACCACTCCAGCATGGAGGCCTTAGCACTTCACCATGAAAAAGGTATTAGATTTACTAGAAAATTTATTTCTCTGGAGAACATACTCCTTTTAAATTATATTCTAAGTGAACCTACCTAACTAACAAAATAGCAACTTATGGTAATATTCAGAAAGGAAAAGTGTTAGCAGAAGCAGCTGCCTGGGAAATGCTTGTAAGAAGTGGTCCTGAAATGAAAACTCAACTAATATCTAAAAGCATAAACAAAATCACCACTGATCTACATTTAAAGCTGTTAAGAATTGACATATATTGGACTGGACATCAGTTAATACAGAAACTGCTATCTAAAACCAGCTCTGTTATAGAACCTTCCCAACAGCACCTAATCACATACACTTCAAAGTGAAAAACAATTTCAAGTGCAACTCCAGTGCAAAGCTGCAAATAACTTCTCCAGCTGGTAGATGAGAGTTCAATTCTGTCTTTCACAAATGCCTCAGCACTGCAGTGCTGACATTGGCAAAAACACAATTGCATCAGTGAAACACACTGACACCAAAACTTCTAGTGGTCTAATATCATGCTTATATCTACAGTACAACAAGAGAATGCCAAACTGACTATCTGACTTCAGGTAACACAAGAAAGTGATAAAGGCAGGCTTTAAGAGAAAAACAAAATAAAAATAAAAAACCTTTGACTTGCAGCCAAAACCAGTTTCATGTTCTTCTGTGCCAGGGATCAGTGCTCATGTGAAAATGCCCAGAAGTACACAGGAAAGTAGCCAAATAATGCTGATCAAAGATGAACTGGATATCTACATCCAGTTCATAGTCTTGGATGGCAGAACTCCAGCTAAGTGCCAGGCACCACCTACAGCTCTCCACTTGTCCCACAGCAAGGCTCATGCAGGGCTCAGGGGAACAGACTGACCATCTGAGCAGGTTCTGCAGCTATTGTACAAGCAATAGGTCAGCAATCATTTCCCAGTAACTCTATCTGCAGTAATATAAACAAATGTGTTTTATCTATAAACATTAGTAAGCTCATCAGAGTTACAGAATGGCAGAGGATGGAAAGAGTTTCTGGACATCATCATTCAAAATCCCTGTTCAAGCAGGGTCAGAGCAGACTGGCCTGGGCTCTGTTTTGGACTCCTCCAAGGATGGAGACTCTTCCACCTCTCTGGGAAACACTGCAATGCTTAGTCACTCTGACAGTAAACAGTGCTTTCTGATGCTCAGAGCAAACACCCTGTTTCAGTCTGTGCCCATCACCTCTCATCCTGTCACCAGGCATTAATGGAAAAAGCCTTGGTGCAGCCTTCTTTGCACCCTCCCTTTAGGTATTTACATACAGTCTTCTCCCGGCTGGACAGTCACTCAGCCTTTCCTCACAGGAGAGATTCTCCAGTCTTTCATCACTAAAACAGACTGGTAACTGAAGATATTTTTCTGCTACTATAACAATCCATACTCCAAATCTTTCTTAAAACATATTTGCTTTGATGCTAGAAAACCCCTGGTCTACCACTTAAGTAAGTTTCATTCTTTCTTCTGCCATCCAAAACTAACACAAAGTAAGATAAATCAAACATCCAGCATCTAAAGACAAACCCTGCCCACCCCTTCCTTAGCTCTTTTCACCAGGGCAGAGGGTCAGCAGCAAGAGGGAAGAGCAGCAGGACCTTGCACCCCACACGCCGCGTCTGAATCCAACTTACCTTTCTGGATTTGGGTTGTTCAACTTGTTGAGATCCCGGGGTGGGTTTGGCCCAGAAGAAGCCAACCAGAGGCAAAGCTGAGAGCACATCAGAGAGCACCCCCAGGTGTGACTTCTGCTTCTGCTGCTGCCGCTGCCTGGGCCCCCTGAAGTGGTACCTGTAGGACAGCACCAAGCCGAGCGAGAAAAACACCAGCACGGAGAGCAGCACCT
>VYXF01006259.1:96200-129116 GCA_013397295.1 Polioptila caerulea | reverse complement strand
ACATTGGTCAGCTTCCAGTCATCTGGAATATCACTAGTGAGCCAGGACTGTTGGCAAACAATGGAGAATGGCTTCACAAGCTCATCTGTCAGCTCCCTCATCACCCTGGGATGGATCCCATCTTGTCCCATGGATTATGAACATCCAAGGGGCTCAGAAGTTCCTGATTGCCTCCTCCTGGATAACAGGGGGACCATTCTGCTCCCTGACATCATCTACAGAAGGACAGTCGTCCTGAGGACAAGCTGTCTTCCCACTAAAGACTGAGGCAAAGAAGGTGTTAAACACTTCTGCCTTCTCCTCATCTGCAGTTACTAAGTTCCATCCCATGTCCAGTAAAAAACAAAGTTTAGTCTTACCCTTCCTTTTACCATTAATATATTTGTAAAATCATTTTTTATTATCCTTTACAAAAGTTGCCAAATTACATTCGAACTGAGCTCTAGCCTCTATTTTTTTTTCCTACATGCCCTAGCAATCCCCTTATATAATTCCTGAGAGATCTGACCCTCCTACCAAAGGTGATACATCTTCTTTTTACTCCTAAGTTCCTTCAAAATCTTGCTGCCCATCCAGGCTGGACATTTTCCTTGTCATCTCATCTTTCAGCACACAGGGACAGTCTGTTCCTGTGCCCTTAGGATCTCTGTTTTGAAGCACACCCACCTTTCCTGGACTCCTTTGTTTTTAAGGGCTGCTTCCCAAGGAGCTCTCTGAATTAGTCTCCTAAATACGCCAAAGTCTGCTCCCTGGAAGTCCAATGTAAAAAAGTCTTATTGATGTTCCTCCTCATTTCACCAAATATCAAGAACTCTATAATTTCATGATCGCTGGGCCCCAAGCGGCCTCCAACCACCAAGTCTCCTACCAGCCCACCTCTATTAACGAACAAGTCTAACACAATCCCTCCCCTGGCGGGCTCACTCACCAGCTGCAACAAAATGTTGTCCTCCACACACGCTAAGAACTTCCTGGACTCTTCAAACTGGTAAGAGACCATACATCTCAAGATAGAAACAATAGGAGCCTTTAAAGCAAGAAGAGGACACTAAGGAGGTAATGGGAATTCTTCTGCACTATTCATCAAAATGCAAAAAGTGAGGGGAGCCACAGCAGGTTTACAGGGAATGGCAGCAAATGCTGTTACATTTTGTCTACATAGCTCTTGTTTCAGAATTTTTTGGTAGATCAATGTATAAAGAGATCCAAAGAAAACTGAGGAGCATAATACGTCTGTATTTCAATGGTCTGGATAGACTTTCCATAGCAGAAAATTTCACTTCCTACTGGTCTTCAATCTTATACTTTCTACAGGCATCCTCTTTGCTGTTGACAATAATGAGATACAGTCTTATGACTAACTTCTTGTTTGGGGCAGGAGTTCTACTTGAAGGCTGCAAAAATTCAAATCAGGAAAGTGGCCTGGCAGAAAAGGACCTGTGGGTGCTGGTCAACAGCAGCTGACCAGGAGCCAGCTGTGCCCAGGTGGCCAAGAAGGCCAATGGCATCCTGGCCTGGATCAGCAATGGAGGGCATTGCAGGGCAATTCTGGCCAGCAGGAGCAGGGCAGGGATTGTCCCCCTGTACTCGGCACTGGTGAAGCTGCACATTGAGTGCTGTGTCCCCTCACTCCAGGAAGGACAAGTCCAGAGAAAGGCAACAGAGCTGGTGAAGATTCTAGAGAGTGAGTCCTTTGGGGACCAGCCAAGGGAGTTGGAGTTGCTTGGCCTGGAGAAAAGGAGGTTCACAGGAGACTTTATCACTCTATAAAAAAACCTGAAAGGAGGGTGCAGCCAGGTGGGAGTTGGCTTCTCCCAGGGAATAAGTGACAGGACAAGAAGAGAAGGCCTCAAGCCGTGCTAGGGGAGGTTCAGGCTGGACATTAGGAAGGTTTTCAGGCATTGGATTGAGATGCCCAGGAGAGGGGTGAAGTCACCATCCCTGGAGGTGTTCAAGAAACAACTGGATGTAGCACTTAGTGCCATAGTCTATTTGATCATGTCAAATGTTGGACTCAAAGGATGACCTCAGAAGTTTTTTCCAAACTAAATGATTCTGTGATTCTGTATTATTATAGGATGTATCTTAGCCAGTAAATTTTGATAGCTAAAAAGTCTCAGAAATAGAAATGTAAAGCTCATTTTCCATTAATTAGCACATAATTTAATATTTAAGAAATTATGATATTTAAATTCTGTCATCTGAGCTGCACTGTCCTTATCTTAGCACAACTTGTCTTCAATGTCATATACTCAGGACAAATTTTTGCAAGAGTTGCTAGAATATCTACCAAGATAGTTTGTAGTACAATAAAAATCTTTTTTGTAATGTGACCTGAAGATTTGGGATCACTAACTAGGAAACTGCTCAGGGTTGACTGACAAGAACTGAAACTTTTACTGACTAACTGCTTGGTAGACCAAGTATCATAATGGGCAATGGAACAATCATCTAGGGAAAGTATTCAGAAGTCAGAAAAAAATAGACTTTGGACTATCCTGTCAACAGTAGTTGAAAAAATACTGGAATTTCCCATAGTACCACAAATGAATTTGAAGTGGTACATTGAAAGTCAGACTGCTCTGCATTTAGGACCGAATCAGTTTGTTAAATCACATTTTAGATACAAGTCTCCATATGCCAGTCAGTTGTCACTAATAATTTGGCCAGCATGAAACATCTTGATTTTATTGCAGAAGGGAGACTGGAAACTAATTGAAGTGGAAAAAGATATTCCTTTCACTGGGGAAATAAAGAAGAAAGGAAATATTAGATTTTGTGATGTCATTCTCTGGGCTACCAATTTTAATAAAAACAGACAGTTTATAAACAATCCGATTTGAAATGTAGCTCAAAGATTAGACTTCTGCCATCTTCTCAAAAAATTAAAGTTAGCAACAATGTTAAATTAGCCACACTATGAAACGTTACCATAAACCAGAAATATATTATATTATGGAAAGTAGGAAAGTAGAAATAAAATAAATTAGAGAAGTGAAAACTGATACTTATCATGTAGAAAAACTCTTTTTGAGAAGCAGTTGAGAAGCTAACATCCCATGAAGCTCACTGTCCATGCCTAATACCAATAAAGATTCAGTTTTATATGAACATAAGGCATCCGTCTGTAATTTTCTGCTGGGTGGCCAGGAGCATGTGTGCCATTCCAGAAGCACACAGGACTTCTGCTGAATTGTCAAGTTTGAGCTCAGTAAATCACTCTTGATTTAAGGTGTGCCGTGCTAACAGGTAAATGACACTGGTTCCCAAGAGAACAGGGACTGGCCTTGGGGGCAGAAGCTGCTAAAACACTAAAAGCTGCTACAGACATGCTGCCACAAGAAAAAAGGCCTTCCATGTTTTAGACAACATCGAAAGAAAGTTTGGGCTGACATACATTGACCCATAACTTAATAGGATTTAAAGGCAGAGGTAGAAGGAAATTGATCTACTGTGTGAAGTCTTAAACCCCACTGAAAACATTGCCTTTTGTTATTGATGTGAGAACATATTAAAATATTGTTTATGGGCAAAGTAGAAATACACATGTGTATACACAAAGCCTACAATGTATTGCTACTATAGTAACACTATTGTAGTGGAAATCTTCAGAATCTAGTAAATATTAGTCCAGTTTTTGAATAATGGAGAAAAGAAACCAGTAGTAATACAGCTAGAATTGTTATACACACTCAAGTTGCCAGCAACTGGAGTTATTTTCTGGGAGGAATGTAATGTTAATTCTTGATAATTTCTTTACTTTTCTGATATTTTACTTTTCCATTTCTTTAATCTTCCTAGACTCATCTTTATGTATTTACTACCACACTTTTAAGTCTTTTTTCTTTCTTGTTTGATCTGCTCCCTATGTTGCAGCTGAGTGGTCTATATTTGATACCTTTTATACCTGCTAGATACTATTTCTTTTTTCTCTTTGTGACATTAGAAACTAGTTTTGTAAAAATTGTACCTTTTTTTTTTTTTTTTTTTTTTAAGAGAATATCAGTGATATATTTATAGCTAAAGGATTTCCATTACCAAGCACGTCTCCCCATGTCTGTGCCACATCCTGTGGCTTCACTACTCAATAACCCTGCTGTTATGTCAGATGTGTATTTCTCTACTTAACATCATTATGTCAGAGTCATAAATATCTCATCTTATCATATCTCATAAATATTTCTCCACTTACAAAAATCGCTGTTTGCTACTACCTATGTAAAACTGTGGTTGTGACACACAAAGATGATAAACCCAAAATAAATTAAACACAAACATCATGTCAATTTCAGAAATTATTGTCATGGCTAAAACAAGTATGGCAAAGGTGCAACAGCTGAAGAAAATTTTGAACTGAGCACGGCTCTCAAGCCTCAGTCCTGAGACCTTGGGAATTCATTACAAAGCTTGTGGCCTGTTACTCTTAATGGCAGTATCTTATTACAGGGCTGCATGATTTCACAGGGCTGAGATACAAGCCACTTTGTAGAAATCATGGTCTAAGTAGAGTGAGATTTGTTTGCGTGCGTGAGATTTGTGTTTAGTGGACATTGGCATTTGATATGATTTTTATTTCATGGTTTAATTAGCTATAAAAACTACTGCATAGAAAAGAGGTTTTGCAAACAAATTAAATTTCTCTTTGGGAACTGTAACAGCTTTGCAGGATTCAACAGGTAGCAGATTTTATGCAGCATTTGTGAGAGGGGAGAAAGGAATGGACAGGGCTCTTTCAATGCTATCACTTGTAGATGACCAGTGGGAGAGCCTGAACTCTGCAGTGGGAAGCACAGAGGACAAAGCATTTCTCCTAAATCTGCAGCACCATGGAGTTATCACTGCATTATCACAGCAGGTACAAAGGAGGAGGAGTCAATCTCAGTTCAAAATCAGTCAAATTAATTTACCCTGCCAGTGCTCAGACCATTTCTTGATCAAATTAGCAAGAAGACTTTTATTAGCTTCAGGTGAATTGGGACAGTTCCCACATTGACAATTGTAGAGATTTGGCAGCAGTATTTACAATATTTACATTTTGCACCAGCACAAAGAAAAATTATGAACAGTTATTACTTTTCCATAGTTGTGAAACTAAATCACAGAATAAGTAGATCTTAAAGGATTTTTAGTAACAAGCAGTGGGTAGAACAAGGCTGAAAATATTTTTAAACCTTGAAAATAAAAATCTAATGAAAAGACTTATAAGGCCATAAGATTCTAAAACACTGGCATAGAATTAGGAAGAAGTATTTTAATTTTACTTAAAAAAAAAAAAAAAATAAATAAAGGACCACACCACTACCTGCTTTATATCATTATTGCTCAGTTAATGCTAAGAAATTAACATGTCTCAAGAGATGGGTAAGTGGTTGTAGTGCTCCTCTCAGATGTTTCCTAGAAATCTTTGAACTGCAGAGCCAAGGCTCCTTGGCTGCTGTAGATCTGTCAGAGAAGGATTTTGAACCTTATCAAGGAAAGGGTTGAGGTACTTTCAGAAAAAAATCTTTTTTTTCTCTTGAAATTATCTCTGCAATGACAGATGAGACCAAGTGGCAAGGATGATGGAAATAGGAAGCCCTGGGAGAATGAAGACACCGAAATGTTCAGCCCAACACACATTCAATCTCTGAACTGTTACACAGAGCAGCACAGTTTGAGTTTAAAGTACATAGGGCCTACTTCTAGAAGAAAACCAAATCACATTGGCCAGAAGCAAGATCATTCTTCATTTTGTGGAAGGATGGTGATATTAATTTTTGAAAGAGACAAAGGGAACTAGGTGTCCTGTCAGCAATGATATGAAACCAAGATCCTGCTGAGATAAGCTTCCTTCTCAGCATTTCTCATAAATGAAGTAAAGCACTGACTTTTGAGTACTCAAAAAATTAAAGAAAGAAAATTTAATTTGATCTTTTTGCTTTTTGTTCCAGGAATTTGACCATTAGCTCTGAGAGCAGAAGGATTGTTGAGACGCCTCGGTATACCAGCCTCCATTGTCTGTTTAGGAGAGATGTGAACCTGAGATAAGATTACATGGTACACTTTTATTCGCATCTCTGAGTTTGACATGCCCTTTAGCTCTGGTCTCTCAAATTTTACCCTATCTTCAGAAGACATTTCTCATTCCCAGCCACTTAGATTAGGAAAAAAATCTACCTGAAATGCGAGAAAAAGTGTTTTAGAGCATTTTAAGACTTTTTTCCCCAACATTTCAAATTGACTAAAAAACAGCCTAATCAAAGCCTATCCTGCCAGGAAAAGTAGTCCAATTGATTCTATGTTTTCCAGCTAGGCTTTAGGACTCCAAACAGTGATGTGCCAAACATTTTTTAAATCATGGGTTTATCTTTTCAGAGTCACTTGAAGCTGTGGCACACGGCAATTCAAAAATGCACAGCCCATTATTTTTCAAAACAAAAAAAGCTCCAAAGTGCTGAGCCTCAAATGGAAATGATTTGGCCATTTGTAAAGCTCTCCTTTTAGTGCAAGGAATGGAACATGGAATTGGGATTGCATCATATGCCACAAACTATTCTGTTTGATGGCAAGTCCTCCCTAAATTTCTCCTAATTTTTTTCCAAAAGAGGAAGGCTGTAGAAGTTCAATCCTGGATTACCCCACCAATGCAAAAATCTTCAATACCATCCTGCAGCCCTTTGTTTCTAAAAATAAGTTATGTTGTTGTTGCAGGAAGCTGCATTTTTAGGTAAACACTTTTAAATCTTATCCTTTGGGATGCAACTAAGTTCTATCTAGAATAAGGAAGAATCTTATTTTCTCCTGTATATACCTGCTCTGTGGCACTTCTAGTGACTTTTACTCCAGGTCTTTCTCAACTGATAGAGTGAGACTAGCTGGCCAGGGCTTTGATGCGAATCTGCCTCTCCTACCACGATTTCTAGAGACAGTATAAAGGTCTTCAACTACAAAAAGCCAAATTATACTACATGAGCAACAGAACACTTTTCACATAGCAAAAGCTAAAAGTAAGGCAGGTAAAATGGAAATTAAAGCTATTAAACTTCATGCCATGGAAAATGCTGTTAAACATATCCATCCCAGATCATAGTGCATGTCCTTGTCTCCAGGGAATTACATAGAAGCTCCCAAACTGGTACCTGGGGAATTTCTTTCACACTGCCATCGTTTCTAATCCTTGAGACTGAGTTTACATAGACACATCAAACAACTCTTGGAAATATTCCTGACCTGTGTAAGTCACTGATTTGCAAAGCCAAACTTTCAGACCAGTCACTGACAGTACTTGGTGCCAATCAAGGCCATACCTGAAAAACTCTGGGTCTACTTTCAGAGCCAGTACAAATGAATGCTATTCCAAAAGATGTATTGGACCCAGTCACCACATTTCAGAAAGTCAGATGGTCTCATAGTGCAGACAAGGGCTACTTCATGCCACCTGAAAGCAGAGCCAGAGAATGGTATGGCAAACATCAATGTAGGCTTAATCTGTCCAGAGTCTCTGAAGGCTCTGCAGAGCCTCTAAGCCTCAACCCCCACACAGGTGCTCATGGATCTGCCCATTTTATGGCTCCCTCCCCTCATAAGCAGCTGCCAGGGCAACCTCTGTCTCCAATCACAGTGCTTCCAGTACTGTCAGTATTTATTTTTAAATTGACCTGCCAAAGTAGTGGACAAAAGTAAGAAATTACTGGGTTTTTTTTATTTGTATATAAAATCAAGATGGATAATGAGTAGTGTGGATCAATTCTGTAATAGAGAATCTCTGTGATGCATAGTTCACTTGTCCAGACTAACACTGGGTGTTGGTTATGCATAAATGAGCATTTTCTCTCAGATTTGGTAGAAATTTTGTGAAGAAGGAGAGAAGGAAGAAACACTGCTGTATCAGATGCGATTTGCCTACTGGTATCATCTCACCATAACCTTGAAGAAGCCCAAGGCACTCATTGTGCTTAGGTCTGCCATTACCTCTATCTACAGCAATTTGAGAACTGAGACATCTGGCTTAAATAAATCTTTAGATATTATGAAATATTTGTATGAAACTTATTGACCTGTGGTATATAGAAGGTCAGACTAGATGATATGGTGTTCTCGTCTGTCTCTTCCTTCAGCAAAGCTGACATTTCCAATAATGTTTTGCTCAAAACATGCCAGAAGCACTGATGAAATCCGCTTGTGTTGTAACTTTTCAAGCAACCCTCCAGGCCTACCCATAGTTACATGATTATCATAAATCAAGCATCTGCTTCTAAAAAATATTCAATTATGTGAGAGCTACAAACAAATCAAAACACCACAATACCTCACTTGTCAAATCAACTACCCACTGAGAGAGTGAGACAACTCTTTTTCGGGGCTCTGGAATTCTGAATAAGTAAAAAAAAGAGAAAAGGCGCTAATAAAGAATTCAGTATAAGAAATAGACTCTTAACATGAATTTATAGCACTTGTATAGATGTTTTATATTAATTTATCTCTTCCTTTTCCTTTTGTACTCAATTTGCTCTTATGTTTGATGAACATGAACAAGTTTTCATCAAAAATGAACATTCAGAAAAAATGAAACCTTTTAACAAAAAATTTAAAATGGGAAATTGAGCTGCAGCTATAGCTGAGCATAGGTATACATTGCACTTTAAAGAAGAGGAATTATGTAGGTACAAGTAGAAAACAAAATAAAATGCTGAGAGAACTAACTAGAAAGAAATTTCTTTCAAAGGTGATGTATCCATTCTTCAGGGCAATGGATATTAATACTATTTTGAAGTGGTTTCACTTCTTTCTTTTGCCCATACTCTTGTTTCAGGTTAATGGCTCTCTATTGCTCAAACCAAGCACAGACTGTTTTCTTGTGTGCAGTCTAGGTTTTCAACCAAAAAATAAAAAAAAAAAAAGAGAAGACTTTGCACATTGTGTTGCAGAGAATAGAAATTAATCTTCTTGTGGTAAAATTTAACCTTAAAAAGGGAATAAACCAGAAAGTCAGATAGGACTGAAATGAGAAAAAAGAGGGAAGTAAAAAGTCAGAAAGGGACCAAAGGGAAGAAAATACAGAGAAAGCAAAGGTAGAGTAAACAATTTTTTAATTGTGAGACATTTATATTTCTGCAGAAGAATCGAAGCAGCTGTAATAAAGAGAGAAGATAAAAATTTCAGAAGTGACACGAAAGAACCAATTTTTCAGGTCGTTGGCATATTGAAACTGCAGAATTTTAAACAATTAATGTATTTTCTTCACCTAAATCTTGAAACCTTGAAACCAGCTGAAAAACATATGAAAATGTTTGGACAGGTCTGCAAATAGTGCCAGAAAAGTCATATGAATTCAGACTGACGGACTGGGTTGCATGTGAGGACATGTTTTGCAGGAGTTTTTTTTTTACAGATTTGAGAAAAGAAAAAGAATGGTTGAGAAAAAAAATTAGTAAGTTTTAAAGCCCTTGGTAAAGACGATCCTGTGTTTTCCTGGAGAGAAGTCAGAACAAACTTTTGGAAAGATAAAAATTGGTGAGAGAAATCTCCACAAAATATGTGGGAGATGTACAACAGGAGCAGCTATCTGCAGCATGCTCTCTGCTGCTTCTAACAGCATGTCTGGGGAGGGATTAGCAGTGGTGGGGAGTGGGATAGATGGCTCAGGTGCCCCAAATTCTCAAATGCCTGACCAACAGTGTCAGGAAAGGAGGAACTGTGGCATAAGGAAGTTTTTCAGGTCTGCTGCAGGAAGGCTGCAGGCAATTTAGCAGTCAATGCTTTTTGTGTTCCTTCCTGAAAACAGACCTTTCAGGAGCACTGGGGTGAAAGGAGCCTCTGAACAGAAACACTGAGCTTTTGGGGAGAATAAAATAATGAGTAAGATGAAGTAGGCGACAGGAAGAGCAGGCTGAGTCATATTGTACTTAGAGACTTTATATACGCAGAGTTATCCATACACCCACTGAGGCTGGCTTGGTAAAACGCCTACTGCTCTTGACTACTTTTATAAACACCAGTGATCAAATCTTCCCTGACTTTAAGTGTCTTTCCTTTACTGAATTCTAGGGGGTTTCTTTTGTTATGAATCTCTCATTGGGAACTGTCTGAGGTACTTAATCTTTGATACTTCAGAATGTAGAAGAAAACCCAAGAAAACAACAAGATTTTATTGCAACAGAGAGGAGAAGACATAACTTTCTTACTATCCAAATATAAGGAATAATTTCAGACTCTGTGGAATAAGATACAGATAAAAAGCCATGAAGTAAGAGACAGAATAAAAGTAGAAAGGGCGTGAACCCAATCTAGAATTCATCTAATTTTATACAGGGGACGTGACCATACCAGTTACTTTAGAAAACTAGTTATAGATTTATATCTGTTTAATACCCATAAAATTAAAATTCATAACTAGGAACAAAAAGGCCTAAGGTTAAAGACTTTTCTGGTTGGCTCATGGTTTATAACTGAACTTGATATCTGAAACCCAGGACTACAAACAATTTGTAAGTTACAGTAGCTACAAGACCTGCTAGATCTAGTCTAAGCAGAAAGAAATTGATGTATTAGCAAGCTATGATGTGTAAGGTGCCTCTGGTCTTAAAATTAGTAAAATTAAGCCTATCTTACAGAAGAGTTGGCACTGTATGTTGTCTCCTGAGGATGCTTGTCAAATACCAGCACTGCTACTAAAACAGAAAGTTCTGGGTACTCCTGGTAATATCTCCTAGAG
The DNA here is from genome assembly GCA_013397295.1 of Polioptila caerulea. Taxonomy (NCBI): domain Eukaryota; kingdom Metazoa; phylum Chordata; class Aves; order Passeriformes; family Certhiidae; genus Polioptila; species Polioptila caerulea. The sequence goes on along the minus strand of VYXF01006259.1, from coordinate 118,423 downwards.
ACAAACAACAGTGGTTTAAAGTAATACTGATAAGAAAAGTGAAATAACTTTCTTAAGCAGTGAGTAGCAAAATCAGAATCATTTAACAATTTTTTGCTCTGCTACTGCTACTGGTTTCTTAAAATGTATACACCTGGGTGTGCATTGTTCCATAATGAGAATTTTTCTGCCTGTATTTTCACGCCTACTTAAATTTATCAACATACATTGTCATTCCTCTGAAATTATAAAGATGGGCTGATTTTGAGCTCACCACAGAGATTCACCACAAATGGCTTTTCAGCACTCTGTGCATAAAAAGACCTTGATTTTTAACAGCCCAGTGGGGTTATTTGTATTTATTTAAATTGAAATATGCTACTGAATCAGAATATCAGAATAATGTAGAAAGCTAAAAAATATACAAGGCCGTGGAGGATCAAGCATAATTTCTGATATTTCATTGAGCTTTGCAATCAAGAAAGATACAGTTTTTATTCTATCATGTCTATAGAAGTATCAGACAGAGCTTTTCCTGCAGAGTATTGACTAAAATATACGCAGTGAAACAAAATTTAGCAACTGTATATCATCTGATTGACTTTTACAACTTGAATTCTGATTCCTAAGGCTAAAATAGAAGACTAGAAAGTCATCTAAGTAGTGAACAACTGTATCTTCTGAATCATTCTGATTTACTACAACCAGAACCAGGGAGTTTTCCAAAGTCCTTTGAATAATTTTGCTTTAAATTCCACACACCTCCAACATATTTGAAGCAAACAACATGAGGAAATGATATATGACTCCTTTGAAGTAAAAATTCATTAATTATGTAAAAGAAAAGTTGTCAGATGTATTTTAGAAATGGTATTTAAAGTATTGAAATTTTGATGCCAAGTGGTCCTAAAAAGAAAATCTAATTATATGAAATCTTGTTGCTACCATTTTTCTCACATGAATAGATACAGGAAACATTCACCAAATCTTTTGAAAAGCAAAAAGGACAACAGTGATACCATAAGAGCCATTATCTATTTGTGGAATTTTAAAGTATTATTTTGTGGCAAGTTCATTTAGAAATTAGTGCTAGTGAACTCAGTGTTATTCAACATCCATTGTTCTGATTTTCTTGTCAACTTTATGATTAATGAAGGGTATTGGTATTATATAATTAATTTTGATAACTCAAAGCTGTCAATCAAGACAAAGCATTGTTACTTTTATCATTGGCAATTTTCCCCTTACTTTATATAGCACTCTTTCAGTTATGAATGTGTTGACCTTTTGTGGTAATTTCACAAGCCAAAATAACCTGTACAAAATCTGTGATTTAATCAGTTATTGAATGTACTGAATTAAAGCAGCATTCCAAACTTGCTACATTCACTGAATGTCATCATGAAAGGTATCATGTACAGCCTTTTGACAGTGCAACTCACAAGATTCTGATGAAATTACAGTAATCCAGGTTGAGGCATATAATTCATACTGGTCTTCAACACAGAAAATAAATGAAGACTCCAGTCTTTGAGTCTTCTCTTGAGTCTGTCCAGAAGACAATTGCTCTGTCATTGTTAAAAAATAATTTAAATAACCAACAAGAATATCTTCATTATACTGAAATCATACCACTTCAGTCTAACTCTGTCTAGTAGTATGCTTCAGTTACACTAACTCAAAATAAAAAGACAGAGATGGTTCTGATGGTTAGGACAGAATAACAGGATATCCTTTTTCTTGTTTCCCTTTCTGACTCTCTTATCCTCTGATCCTGTTTACATTGCTTAATATTTCTAGTACAAATTTCGAATGTCAGAACTGGAAAGGAGAACTATTAATGCACTCAATTTTCTTTGCTGGAGTTTGAGTGGGAGAAATAAAATGCCTGTTGTCTATATATGACTTTGTGGCTGTGCAAATCCAATATAAATATCCCAGTGCCTATCAATGTGCTATTCAGAAAGCATATATTGAATGTTTTTAGAGAAGGAAATGGATATGGAACTATGTCTGGTTTTCGATTTTCTTTCTAATTGCTTGCTAGCAAATTATACAAAATGATTTTTTTTTTCTGATTTAGTTTCTATTGTGATGACTCTAACTGTGTTTTACATCATTGTGGCATTTTGACATTTGGAATTTTCCATTTATAAAAAGAAAAAAGAAAGAATATAAGCAGAGATATTATCTTTGGTACAAAGAATTCACAAGCTAAATCAAAGTGATGAAAAAAGGCAAATAATGAATGTTTGGAAATATTGAGAAAACAGTATTAAAGACTTAGGATGCTGCTAGGTGTATATGTGATTTATACAAATATCTTGGACACTTGCTCGTTTCAAAACGGGTGATAGAGGAGAGAATCCATGGATGTCAGTGGTTGTCTCCTGCTAGTTACAGATAAGCATTTCCTTGCTAACACTACAGTGAAATTAAGAAACACTTGCTGTCATTGTCTGGGTAGTTTTGCTAATTCACTTTGGACAAAATGTATAAATGTGTCTTTGTTGGAATATTCATTATGGTGAGACATTCCAGGCATTACTCTTTTAACAAGGCAGTCAGCCAGTGAGAAGTCACTGTGGACTTCACCACATTGATAATTTTTGCTTTTATTAGTTTTCATAAAATTAACTGGTTAGCTCTGAGCATAATAATCTGAAATTTGTGGGATTCTGAAGGATATCTTGATTGTAGAATTATTTTCTGAATTCCTTTCCTTTCAAATTTTCCTGATGTTCCCAGTAAGGTCCGTATAGTATAATCAAAAATACATCAAATGTTAATTTTAAAGGGAATTATGTGAGTTCTTTAGAAAGCAGTCTTTTTTTGTTTTGTTACTCTTCCCTGGATATAATATTCTTTATCACTTTGTAGCATTTTACTAGACCAGGCTTTTGCTCCCCTTCTAAGATAGTCCTGGGGCTGAAATGAAAATGCAAAACACAATGGTGTCTTTGAGTGTTTCCTGAAGATGTAAAGATTTTGATCATAATCCTATTTTGAGAACATTTTTGCAATCTTATTTTAGATGCAATGAAGATTCAAGATTTTGGTTACTATTGAAAAGATGCATAGTCCAAAACAATCTCTCAAGGCTCTTTCCGAGAATTCTGTTCACAAGGAATAATTTATGACACTGGAGATAGTCTTCTATCTTGTATGAACAAGTAAAGATAAGCATTCAGTACTATCAAACATTTACTTTTTGCTGTTGCTTTCTTTTTCACAAAATATAGAATTATAGAATCATGAAAAGACCATTAAGTCTAACCCAGCACTGCCAGGCCCACACCTAAACCATGTCTCTAAATGCCACATCTGCATGTTCATTGAACACTTCCAGAGATGGTGATTCCACCATTTCCTGAGCCTATTCCAATTCTTGACCAGTGAAGAAATTTTTCTTAATATCCAATTTAAATCTCCTCTGACACAACTTGAGGCTGCTTCCTCTTCCTTACATGGGAGAAGAGGCTGACTCCCACCTGGCTACAACCACCTTTCAGATAGCTTTAGAGAATGGTAGGTTTTCCTCTGAGCCTCCTTTTCTCCAGACTAAACAACCCCATGTGTCTCAGCTTCTCCACATGGGACTTGTTCTCTAACTCTTCACCAAGATCCATTGTCCTTCTCTGGACATGCTCTAGCACCTCAATGTCCTTCTTGTAGTGAGAAGCCCAAAACTGAGCCCAGGATTCAACATGCAGCCTCACCAGTGCCGAGCAGAGGGAGATGATCTCTGCCCTGGTCCTGCTGGCCACATTGTTTCTGATGCAGGCCAGGACATCACTCACCTTATTGGCCACCTGGGCACACGGCTGGTTTAGTCTGACATCCTTTCCTGCCAAGCACCTTTCCAGCCATTCTGCTCCAAGCCTGTGGCATTTTACATCTTCAGTTCTTTCAACCATGTTGCATCATGTTAGGATGTTCTTTATGAGTCATTTCAGATGAGTGACTGTTGTAGTATCCAAAATGATGGAACCACAGACAGCACAGAATGGCTGAAATGGGAGGGATCCTGGAGATTTCCCAGACTAAACATAGCACCAGTCACAGCTGCCTGCAGCAGGTTGGTCACCTCTGTTGTATTCAATTGGGTCTCGAGGAAAACCCCCTTTGCACACATAATCTCAAGCCAAAACTAAAATATTCATGGAGCAATGGCTTAGCACCTCACCTTTCTCATATACTTGAGCAACTCTCTAATGATATATTTTGTCTCTTTTGATTAAACAATTGCTTAAATTAATTAAACAACTGGCTTAAAAAAATCTCCTTTTACAAGTCCTCCTTCTCATAGGAAATTCTATTTTTCCTATGAGAAACGGATGACAGGAAAATCTGCAAGTTCCCTACAGAAAAAAAAGGTGAATCCCTACATTTTAATAAACACACTCAGTTATTCTCACTCATATGCAAATATTAATTGTGTCTGTGCTGAAGATTGCCCTGATTACTGTGAGAATCTGGTCTTTTGATTCTGAGAATGAATTATTAGTGAAGATAATTGGTTTTTACTATATGGTTGTTTGACTATGTGTATGGATAGATTGAACTTCAAAGCCAGGTTATATTCTCTGTTCTGCCTGGTATGAATCCAATTTCAGTCAGTAGAGATAAACAGTGAAGTCATTTGGTGCCTTGTCATTCCCATGTCTGTTGCAGATGCAGTAATAATCTGTTACTTGTTGAGGAAAACATAAGAGCTGTATTCAAGAGCAATGGTCTTTTTGTTTTGTAGATAAAAGATACCTGGCAATATGTGAATACCTTGAATATTAAATTGCCTCATATACAAGTAAAAAATATTAAAAGAAGAATAAAGTGCAGGAACTATTTGCAATTCTGAAACTAATGAATACGCAAAATATTTAAAAGATCATATTGTTCAGGAACAAGAACTTTGTTCTTTCATTATCAAATTTTTACTCTCTTGACAGCTGCAGGAGTCAAGGCTGACAACACAGAGATGGTGTAGCTCTTCCAAATGCATCTTACATGGTTCCACCTGGAGCATCCTCCTCTCAGTAACATCTGCTGCACTCCCAAATGGATCCCCATGTGCAGTGTGCGAATCCACCTAGGAGAGTATGAGGCACTGGTGACTAGTAGCATTCCTGCAGGCTCAGGCACTGACAATTACTTCACAAGATGGGTACGTGACTATTTCTGTATTTGCTATGTCATGTTTCTAAATAAAAAAAAAAAACAAACAAGAAAAACCAAACCAAAAAAACCCAACCAACCAACCAACCAAAAAACCCTGACCAAACTAGACCAAACCAGACCAAACCAAACCAAACCACACCAAACCAAACCAAACCAAACCAAACCAGAAAAAAACCAATGAATTAAACAAAAAAAACCCTAAACCCACAAGACCAGAAAGAGACAGAAAAATGGGGAAAAGATCTTGTAGAACTTTGGTTTTTTAACAAAATCGTACTTAATTTGCAGAAGGTAGCAGATTATTTACTGAAACCTGAAGAGCTGGGTTTTGACAGCAGAAGAGTTTGTGGAAAGAATTATAAGAAAGGTGAATCTGTCTTTTCTCCCTGAGTGGAAGCTCAGAGAAGTAAGAAAAGATGGAGAATTCCAGCAGATACTAATTACCTCAGGAAAACAAAGTGAGAACCTTTAGCTCCCTGAAGATCCCTGAAGATCCTTGTTGCTCCCAGAAGTGTGCCATGGCCAGCTAAGACCTGTCCATTTCTTATTTGTGCAAATATTGAGGCGGTAGAAAATGACATTTTCTCCTCTTTTAGGGGAGTTTAGGCACAGAAAAGCCATGGTGGAATCTCCCCTGGTTTTAACCAACTAATTGATATCTAGACTAAGCTGGTTTTAAAGGCCTTTTTTTGTTCTCATTGAAGAATAGACAAGGGATTTTTTGCTCCAGTACAGAAGTGTCATTACCCATAGAGCATAACTATACAATGAATCTGATTTTCAGTGATTTACCATCTTTTTACTTTGATTGTTTTGCTGTCTTTCATGTAGGCTTTTTGAATTTTTCATTGTTGCTATGCATATTGTAAAAGTTAATGGTAGGATTAGGAAAAATACATACCAATTCAAAAAGTGTATTAAAATAAAAAAATACTAGTTCAATCAAGCAATCTCCATAATGTTCATTGTGTATGACTCTCATTCAAATCAATGAAAATCTATGTTCATAAATCCAGAAAAAATCTGTGAAGTCTAATTATAGGCAGCTTAATTGCTTCTAGCAAGAGCACTCTGAAAAAATTTCAAAGCTTTTCCTGTGACTGCAGGAATTCCATTACAATTTGTTAAAACAGAAAGGAAAGCTTTCAGTGTTTCTTGTATTAGGAGGCATTTATGATTAGTGTCACACTTTGTTTCATGGACATAAAGTTTTCATAACACTTTTTAGATATGTTCCTCTCTCTAAAAATAAAATACAGCTTTTGCTAAGTGAATTATAACATGAAATATGTGTGCTATGTCTTATTTATCACCACATTTTTGTGTACTATGCATAATGTACTATTAACTGTAATTTTTTAAAAAGATTTATAGAACCTTTCTCTTGTGAGGAGTGCAGTTTTCAGAGCTATATTTTTCAGGACCACATGAGGTTTACCTGTTGTTTGTGTGGATACAACTAATGATAATATTTTCAATAATAATGATTATAATGATGGTGCTGCTAATGATATTAATAATAATAATCTGTGAGAAGGAAAACTTCCTGAAAGCTTGTCAGCTTTAACTGGATAAATTATAGAGCTCAATAGATCATATTACTTCATACAGAAACCTTGTTCTTCTTGTATATTGAGGCAATCAAATCACTAAGGTAATACATAATTTTCTCAAACATTAATTGCTGTAAAAAAGTGGACCCAGAACTTTGACCATGTAAAGGTCTTCTGTTAGTCAACAGAAAATATTTTATTTTTGAAGTACAAATACAAGAAATCTCATGGAAGGTTAATATTGGTTTTTATGAAAAAACACCATTATGAATTAATTAAAGGATAAAGCTCTCACTCCTCTTTCCCCCTCTGCCCTCTTCCCTACAAAGGAAAAAAACATGTTTTGTCAGCAAGAAACAAATAGGCCTAAAGGGAGAGACTAACACAAGAGAAACAAATATTCATGCAGGATTTTGTTTTCTACATTGTTGAAGGATAGAAGTATATTTAAGTTTGAAAATTTTACTTGATTACTTTATTATTTTCTGTTTAATCCTATACACCATGGTAAATAGAATTTTAAATCTATTTATTTTTAAAAACCAAGACATATCTGTAAGAATCCTGAATACATGTTAGCTATTCAAATATTTACAGGAACATCCCTAAGATAATTTTTTACTTTACAAGTGGTTTTGAGTCTACTAATTCTTTTTTAACAAGTTTTGGAAGATCTCTGCTATTAAGTACCTCAAATCAATTTAATCAAAAAGCTAATTTCCCGAGATGCTCTGTAAATCAGGGGTGATAGATGTAATCTGACTTTGGTTACACTTGTGAGACTTGGCAAAATTCATGCATATATATGAAGACACAGTCTAGAGGTCCATATTCAGTTTAATGCTCCTTCTTAGAGTCAGTGGAGGAAAAAAATCATGAAAGTATCCCGCGACATCTTAAGAAAGTTATTCAGAACTGACCAAAGGGATTGTGCATTTAAAATAACTGCTCTCTGCCAACAATAAAGGCAACATGAGTGAATAAATATCTGCACTGAAGACATTGAATTTGGAATGTAATGAATTACACTATGCTTCAAACTATATTCGTGTAAGGGAAGGAGAGTAACTAAGCTCAAGCTGAAGAAATTTTAAGGTTTAGTAACTGGGTAGTGGAAAAAGGCCACAGAAGTTACTGAGTTGTGCTGTAAGTGTAATTATTAATAGTTCTCTGTTAAATTTGATTTATTGACATTCTGTATATATTTATCATCCAGAGACTTGTAAAAGTTGGCATTTTCCCTGCTGACTGTATGATGAGCTAATGAATGTTCATTGCATTTGCAAAAGACCCTAAGTTGGGAGAAAGGCTCTACCAAGATACTGACAGAATTCAAAGTCACCTTAGCAAATTCAAAAGTGGGCTGAAAAAACATAGGATATTCAAAAAGGACTAATGTGAAGTTCTACACTTAGGTAACAAAGCATACAACAACATGAACTGGAGAACAAGTTGGGCAGCTCCTCTTCATAATCAGAGCTGTTGGTGACATGGATTAGAAGCTCAAGACAAATCTAAAAAGGTGATACTCTTTCACTACAAAAGCAATTCTGTAATGCTTAAAAAAACCCTAATTTTATTTAGGGAAAAAGCCTCTCTACTTCATTGAGATGGGTTTATCCAGGGTAGCATGTAGTCTGGGACAGTTCTGGAAAGCCTTTCCAGGAAGGGTATATACTGACTGAAGACAGCATGGGAGAGATAAAAAGATCATAATCTGGGAAATGTGGTCTATGAAGGCAGAGTGAATGGACTCCATGTTTAGGCACTCACTTTTGGAACTTCACCTATCTCCCTTGGGTTCTTAGGACACTTGCTAAAGGCATAAAGATTGGTTTTGTGTGTTCCAAAGACATTTCCTCTTTTAATAAAAAGCTTCCCTTCGATGAAAGTTTCTTAGTGAAGCAACTTTTATTGTGTTTTTTCTGTAATTTTCAGATTATTTTTGAGCAAAATATCTAGCAAATAACATAAATGGAGGGTCCAGGTCTTGACAAATTCCATGTGATGGATAAACTGTGCTGTTAGCTTGCTCTTAGCCACAAAATTTTGAGCTTACTCTTGCACCAAAGAATTTTCTCCAGACCCCATTAATTTCTCTTTAGAGGTGAACAGATTGTGGTCACCATGTCTCTGTGATTTAAAAACAGAAAAATAAAAACCAACATGAACTATAGCTGTAAATCTTTGAAAATTGACAGAAAAATGAGGAGGTGATAAAGCATGTCAGCATGTTCCAATATTCACTCCATGGGTCCAGCTACCACCTCTATTTGCTTTTATGATGAAAAATATTTCAGTTTGCAAAATATCACATGGTCATAATCAAATGCCCTAAGTCACATTCCCTGCTGTTGGTGAACAGCTGGGTGCTAACTGAAAAACAGAATGAGCAGTAGCAGTTGTTTTGTTTTTTTACTCTACCCTATAAAATTTAAGTACTTCAGAGAATTTAGAAACAGAGGGAGTAAATATGATTCTAATTTTGAAAACACACCAAAGAATAAGGGATACCTTTTGGTGAAAATCATTGTAAAAACACTTTTGTATTTTTTGTTTGAGAGTTTGTTTTTGTTTTTTTTTTTTTTGGTTTGGTTTGGTTTGGTTTGGTTTGGTTGAGTCTAGATTGCAGGGGATAGATAATGACTTGGTTATTCACATTTTAAAAAATACTTTTTTCCCTTAAATTATTTTATTTTCTCATAAAGTTGAGTTGCAAGATTTTTTCTTAAGAGTAATTTAAGGAATTTTCAAAAAGTTGAAGGGAATAATTGGATAACATTATTTTTGAAATATTTTATTAGAAATCATAAGGCAGTGTAACATTATTCTGCTATAATTGTATTTACAGCTATTGAAATTATGAAGTGCTTTAAGGGGAAGCTGTTAAGATAATAGCAATTAGTTTGTCCCAAATGGAAATGGATACAGGGAATTTTGATTGGTTTGTGCTGGACAGCTTGTCTTCCAATAAACCAAACCACCTATTTTCCTCCCAATGCTCCAGGTAATATGAAGAAAGTAAAGTCCAGCACTTTAAAGTTCTGGTCTCTGCGACTTCTCTTTGGAAATGTAGCCCAATGAGGATATGGTAAAAGTCTCTTTTTATGTCTGCCTCATTTTGTTGGAGAATCTTGAATGGCTTTAAAGAGCGTTCCTCAGCCTGGAAAGTCTTTTTCATCTATTCTCTTGGCTCTATAATAACTATCTCTCCCATTCCTATATGACAGGGCTCCAAACTGCTGTTCTTGCTGGAGCGAATAAGAAATTCTGAGGTCTGGTGGCAGTTTTCAGTAAGTTCAGCTGTGTGTCACTGGTGCTGATGTGTGTCTTTTGGCAATTAATTCTCTTGAGTGGAAAAGTTATAGTTTCTTCTCTGATAAAAATGAAGAAGAAAGCCATAGCATCTCACCACGGGAAGCATTTCTATACTTGTGGGACCTGCTGTTTTCCCAGAAAATCACCTTTAGATACCCGTCTGTATCTGGTTGGTGCTAGAAAAAACATTTCTAGGCACATGTGTTTCTCACAGCTCAATAACTGTATAAACCAACACAGTCATTCAAGTGACCCTTAGGTCAGAAGCAGATCTCTGAAGACTTTCCTGGTAAGGAATTAAATAAAATGAAACATTGGCAGGACACATCCCTAGACAGCAGGGATGTTTCCTTTTGTTTTCACCCACTTCACTTATTGCACACTGAATATCTTTTGTCCTTTCACTCCTATCTCATTCAACAAATCTAGATCCTTGCTCAGTTTTGAAATTCCAGGAAAAATAGACTTGACACCAACAAATTTCTACAATTTCTAAGCAACTTGCTTTCCACAGCACAGCAGTTAGTTGGAAAGACAAATTCATCACTCTGAATGTCCTCTCCTTCTCCCAGCTTTATATGCTGATGCCATATGGTATAGGAAATCCCTTTGGTCAGTTGAGGTCAGCTGTCCTGGCTGTGTTCTCTCAGATTTTTCTGCACCCCAGCCTGTTTGCTGGTTGGGGTGGGATGAGAAGCAAAAAAGTCCTTCATGTTGTAAGCACTGCTCAGCAATAATGAAAATATCCCTGTGTTATCAACACTGTTTTCATCACAAAAATCCAAAACACAGCCTCATATCAACTACTATGAAGAAAATTTACTCTATCCTAGCCACAACCATCACAGACAAGTGAAAGAATAATATTATCACCTGTCTTTAGACAAATTAAAAATTTTCTCCTAAAACAAAAGACATTAAGACTATTTTATGTAAGTAAAGGAAGCTAAATTAACCTAATCTCAAAACATTTCTCATTACCATTTTCATGAATTTAGGCACATTATACCTGTTATTTTATGGTATTTTTATTTTAATGTGGCACATCACCCTTAGAGTTGACACTCTAGGGGAAAAACACTGTAATATTCTAGTCTTTAAAAACCAAGATATTGAATGCTTAACTAATGGGTATTGGTTTTAAAGCAATCTATGTGTGTTCAAAATTTCATTGAAAGGGAGTTAGTCATTGCAAGATCTGTCTCTTACAGAGGCAGAAAAGGAGAAAAGTGGCAGTTAAGGGACAAGAGGAATGTTCAATTTGAACATTTCATCAAGAAATACATACATAATTGTGCTGCATAAAATTCAGAGTAGATGCAGAATAACACTAATTTTCATGTCAGGTACAGTGGAAATCTCAGTGTGATTATTAAAAGAGAGTGATAGAAAAGGACAATAAAATTGCTTGGCAGTTTCATACGTAGAAAAGAGATTATTTTTCATATATTTTAAAAAATCTTAATTTTAAACACCATTAAAAAGGAAATGGAGAAAGACTGATAATATAAGCAGCTGCCTCAATGAAAATAAGGTTTTAAGGAAAAAGCACAAAGTTTGAGTCATCTGAATTTCGAGCCTTTGAAAACTACATTTAGCAGCAATTTTCACACCAATAATTTTAACAATTACACAGTAACATTTCGAAAGAACGGAAAATATAAGTGAGACACATACAATGTGGTGATTGAGACATCTGAAGGTGAGAAGAAGCAGGGTTCATTCTAGGAGTAACCCCAGCAGGCAGTAAAAGGCAGAAGACCTCTGCCTCACACTCTGCTTCTAGTGGATCATGAAGACCACTTTAAGATATCTGTGTGCTCGAAGCTGTGGTGCCCCTGGGCACACCCTGCAGCAAACAGAGAGGGTTGGTTCTTCCTCTGAGAGCTTTAGAGGAGGAGACATGCCTGCAAATCCTCTTCAGACAATGCATCGCCTCACAGGCCATTCCTTTTCCTTTGGATGGCACTGTCTCACCACCTTGTAGATGTTTTTGAGACTACAGACAGGCATACCTACCCAAAGACAGTCCTTCATTCTCCAGCAATACCCTGTTCTGAATTAAAATATTTTAGAATATTGTTGTAATATTTTCCCCAAGAATAATAAAGGTCACAATTCAGGTTCATTTCTACTATATTTGCCACTCTCACTTTCTTTTTGAGAATTATGATCCTCAGAGAAATCCAGCAGTCTTGGCATTCCTCCCAGGTTGGAGAAAATTTGTAAAGGTGGATGAGAAGGCAAGTCTTTGTACTAATTGTAGTATTTTTTTAGTTTNGGGGTGGGGTGGAATGAAGTTCTTTGAAAATGATTATTGGAAAAAGTAATGTTCTTTTAAAGTAGAAAGATATCATTTACAAAAGAAGGAGTTATGCTTAAAATATGGAGGAGACCAGATGATAACTTTAATGATCCCTTGTGAAAATAACATTTGTGAATGCATTTCTTTTTCCTTGAAGACAAAGCACACTGACTGGTTCTAAATATTGTTATAGTGTCATTATTTACTTTCTAGATTGTCAGTTTATTTGTGGCATTCTCCTAGACCATCATGGTTCTTCCTGACATTCACATTAAATTGGTTTCCTGGGGTCTTCAGTTTTTTTGCTTTTGATGTCAGTGCTTAAAAATGGGATGAGTCAACTATATTTAAACATTGCAAGGAAAAAATAAGACTGATGTTTTGATATTTCATGAGCCACCCAAGATATGTTTTCAAGTAATATCCTTTTTCTTATACTGCATGTACCCCTGTGTGTGAATTCTCAAAACTTCTCAAAATTCTCAAAACATAAATAAGGCACCTTCAAAGATTTCTGTTCCAGTTTCTTTTCTCCATTAAATCAATTATTTGTCCCACATCTTCTGTCCTTTAATATTTTCTGCTTGAATGCTCTTATGAATAACTATGGTGTTAACTCAAAATAGAGGTTTGTTTTCTGAACTACTTCAAGCTAGTTTTCGTTTGTTGGTGTCTTCAACCATAACAGACTTTTTCTTTTAGCTGTCTGTACATTTTTTTTTCCCCAAGGGTAGTTTAGAGCATGTTCCCTCTTGGGTTCCAGAGTGGATTACACTGCATTTGGAGCTGCCTCCTCCTGGAAGGATTTATTCCAGAAAAGAACAGCTATGAATTCCAACCATACAGTATCAAGAACTCAGCAACAGAAGTCAGAGGCAGAATTTCCAGCAGCCTCTTCCAAGAGTCTCAGCCTTGAAGTTACTCTTCAATCTTATATTACTGTATCAGTCTTGCTGCCTTTAAGTTTGTTAGTCCACAGAACAATCTTCCTTTTAATCTCTGCTGATTTTATGGAACTTTTCAATTCTTCTCTAAAACTCTTTTTTACCCAAGTGGGTAAATAAATGACAAAGAATTATTAACTGTAGTACATCCTAAATTTTCTTTAGATGCTTTTTTGACCACTCTAAGGTATTCAGCAAGCTTCTGCCAGATTGGGACATCTCCTGTTGAGTGTTCACCTGCTTTCAGGACGTCTTGGAGACAATCGTTTTCTAAAAGACAAATATGCCAGATTGTGTAATTTTCTCCAAATATCTCAAGAGACAAAGGCTTTTGTGTGTCTGACAGGGTTCTTCTAGATATTAATCATCATTCTAATCAGACTGTCCAACACTTCTCAGCCCACAGGCAGCTGTGGCAAATGGCACAGCTAATGCCTAGGCAAATCCCTCCAAATGGTTTTAATGCAACAGAAGTAATTAATTATATTAGCATGGCTGGATCTATCTACACTTAGAACTAATCAACCTAATTGTCATGCTAAGAGAATTAAACCCTTTTGATGAAAAAGAATGCATCTGGGTTGGTAATTTGGGGAAAAACATAACCTGTTATGTAAAAAATACATTGGGACAGAGTTGCAAAAAGCTTGTGATAAACCTCAAAAGAATTTAAAGCAAATAAAAATTTTATGAGTTGTTTTAAATCTTAAAGCATCAAAAGATATCAAAATTATCCTACTACTGCCATTTAAACTTCAAGAAAATATGTTTATTTCAGATTTTTAAGTCCACAGTTCTTCATTTAAAATTATTCAGAAAATGTTCAGTATCAAATGAGTAAAGATTCAAATTCCATCTAAAGGCAGTGCCCAGTGAATTGTCCCTGCAAATGGAACAATACCAGAGAGCTCAGTTCTGAGGTATGTAGCATTCCCTCAAAGCCATTGTTAGACTTTGGTACATCCATATGCAGTGATGAAAGCTGAGCAGGCCCAGAAAATGGAAAAGTGGGTTTTAAGTGAAGAACCTCCTCCTGGGACTGTCCAGGAGATCACGAAGACATTTAGCACTGTGTTTTGTGCTATCAGACAGGGCAAAGTTTTACCCCAGCACACTCACACAGATCTTGGGAGGAAGTATTTTTAGACTGCCTACAGTCTACACAACAACTGCTGAATAAAAAGGGAGGGACAGCAGACTCAAGCACTGTCTTGCTGATTGTTCAAGCTCCCTACACAGTTTGGGAACAACTGCCACTGTCGAGGTGCACAGGCCTGAGTCAGAACAAATACCCTGCACAGGTATCCATTGCCAAGACATAACCCAAACAGGCTCTTTCCATGCTCTTCCAACTCCAGAATTTGTATCCATTAATACCCAGATTCATCTACACGATGAGCATTGTTGAAACTCATGTCCCAGGTTCATGTTAGAAACCATGACAAGTTATTCACAGGATCTCAGATGCTCTAAATTGACAAAACTGCCCTAAAAAATTGACAGTATTTTGGGCCTTGGTGGGTGATATGTAGAACCCATGGGAGGCTCAGTGTTGGTCAGTTTGTGCCTCTTGGTTCAAGGCCAAAGAGTGATCCCTAGCTCTATTTTATGTAGTAAAACAGATGCAGCCATAATTATTTTGCTTCTTTTTCAAAAGTTTGCAAATCTGATACCATCTTCTGTTCAGAACCACGTTTAAAAACTTCACTTTTTATTAATCTTTTATAAAAGAGTGAATGTAAAGAAAAGATACACACCTGATAATCTTGCTGCACTAAAATAAAACATCACAAATTCTGGTAAAATGTTGCACTTGACAGCTTTGTGTTTCCATACTTATGAAACTTTGTATTCAGAATTCCACTATCAGGTTTCTGGCAGTCCTGCCCCACCAATTCACCGATTTACCTGCTACACATCATCTGAAAGCTAAGAGATTTTTCAGGAGGATTTCAGGAATATGGATATCAGGGAACAAACAAAATGACAGCCATGGATAAGGACCACTGCAGGAATCTAGGAATACAATGATTACATAGAAGAATAAAGAGAAAGAATTTTTTCTAACTGAACATTGAAAGGCATTAAAAATTTTGAAATGTTTTCTTTTTCATTTTAAACCAGTAGAAAAGCAATAAAAATATATTTGATGTAACTTTCTTTCCCCCTAAATTTTATATCATTCTCCTTCATTTGCAAAACCAAAATTGTTGAAAAAGAAGGTGAAGGTGAGAGAAAAGATATAAGAGACAAATGAAGAAAATCAGGCAAATACTCTAAGGATAAAATATAATAATTGCTGCTGGAATTTCATGCTCTTTCAAACCTCACAGTTTAGACATGTATTTTATTTCCTTCTTCTGACCAATTCACAGCATCAATTCAGACCACAGGCTGGGGAAAAAAAAAACCAAACCAAACCATACTTGGTAATAGAGCAAAGATTTCAGAAATCCCATCTCTAAACCCAACTCAAGCACATATATCAGATGAGAGAAAGAAGAATTTATTTTGTTATCTCCTCACTAACTAACTGATGATACCACTGTCATCCTATGGAAAAGTTCTTCATGTCAGAGTCACCATCAGTAGTACACAAACATATTAAGACTTCACTGACTATGAGGCAAGAAGGTAAAATGAGGCTGCTAGAAAAAAAACTTGAAGCTGGAGAAACAGCCATGGTATGCTATTAACTCCAGTCTTCATCTCTTTGGGCTACGATATGCTTAATTACCCTGATGTCAGGAAGCATTATTTTTCTCCTTTGCCATTGCATTTCAAATCATCAATGTCTGCTACACTTCATTATTTCCTTTAATTACAATTATAGTTTTTAAAAACCTTGTTTGCATACCTTCCTGTTTGCTGACTTTAATAGTTTGAGATTTCATAACTTGGAGAGAAAGAGAAGAACATGTAGGTAATATATATGAATATATATGTCTAATGAAAGGGAAATCATTATGATCACTTAAATAGAATTTAGTAAGACGTGATTTAGATGGAGCAAACGATAAGAGAATGCACTACATTCATTTTGAATAGCAGTCATCCAAACTCACTATGCCATAACAGGCAAGTCACATAGAATAAATTAACAAACATCAAATACAGCTCTCCTCACATCAAAACCATTGACTGAATTAACATCAGGCTACTGCAGGAAGAACAAGAATCATCCAGCTGGCTCTTGAATTATACAAAGACACATTATCACCTCATTATGACTGTGAAGTAATAACTGAGAACAGCTAATTTTGAGTGACGATACATAAATATTCAGATTTCATTTGTATGTCCCTAAAATAGTGATAAGAAGTAGGAGAGATTGGATTCTACTAAAAAAATACTAAAAAAGAAGAAAATTTAAATTTACCTCTTGAAATTGTCCTGAAGAACATATCATATGTTCTGTAAAAACAAAAATATTTTCACCTCCATAGAGCAGTGTTTTAACTAAAATTCTATTAAGAGAGAGCAGAGAGAAACTACTCATAAATGTCTGTTCAAGTAAAACAATCTTTGTTCTAATATTCTTTAGGACCTAATTTATTGACACAATATGAATCATGTTTTTTGATCGGGAGACTCTTGTAAGAGAAAATGTCAGAAATGTTTGTTCAAGCCTCAGTTTGCATTGATATTTGTGTTTCTAGACTTAATCTTTTCCAAACGTAGTGAAACAGAGCAGAAATAACACAACGTAAATTAAGTTCCATACAGCATAAATTACAAAGTACTATGTACCCATTTAAAAAGTGATCTGTGTGAGAGGCAGTACATGAATGAGTGCCAGGCTAAGCTCTACAGGCACAAACCATACCTTGAGTCAAGATGATAAACAAATCTATCACCAAAGCTTAATCACTAATTATTCGTGACTGCAAAACGTGATTTTGTTTGTCAAGCTAACGGCTGTGAGTCATTTGCTTGCTCTGAGTGGAAGAACATGATCAAGGCGTTGATGCTTAAGCCAGTATTTTCTGAGGTCAGTGGAATTATGTCACCAAAGAATGCAGGGAGTTGGTCTATGTGACACTTTTTCACAACTTTACCATAATCTCTAAATTTGTGCCCTCAGTTTGTGTAAATTGATTGAATCTTTAGGATTGTGTTGCAGCACAAGGCTACATGTTGTTTTTCTCATTGAAATTTGAACTTATCAAGAAAAAAAAAAATCAAATGCATACAAAGGCCATGGATCAAGCTATAACCCAAAATGCAGAGATCTATAAAGTGATCAGTGTGCCTGTCCATTTGAAGGCAACAAAAAAACCTGGTGGTTCACTTTCCTGGCATTGAGTCAGAACTCTGAGTGTTCTGATATTCACCCAGGGCATATTACAGTAGGGTTAATTTTGAAGATGGAGAAGAAATCAAGCACAGACGAGGATCATTATTTGTGAGATCTGTCTGACTAAATCTCCATATCTACTGGTGGAGCTCTGCAGACTGTGATGGTGTACCAGAACTGGGTAGGTACCAGTGCTTCATGACTTTTTCATGCAGCAGAGCGTGTAGCACAAGGCACCAGTGATGAAGCAATGCTGAGTGTTCATCCCTGGCTTAGGGACTACAGAGCAGGGTAAGCGCTCTCACAATCAGCTACTCAGCCATCAGAAGATGACTTCTGATGTCAGAAGGTGGTGCCTTCCTATTTGTAACAGCAAAATGCCAAGAGGCCATGACATGGAGAACTGCAGCCCCTTCAGGGACTAGATCAAAATATACCCTCAATGTTCCAGCATGTAGCAAGGTTGGAAGGCGGTGATATTTCCTGTCAGACCAAAAGTTCTCATATGACTCTGGTTGATGACAGTGCTTAGACCAATTTCTCTGGGAAACTCAAACATTTTGTTTTGACTTACTCTCTGATGTACCTTAGGACATGAACAGGGGGTTTAGCACAAATCCTACTTATAGTAAATTATATAGATCAGAAATAAAATTACTGCATTATTCAGTTTCCCTGGTACTCTGGGAACAACCCAGCCTTTCCTTCTCTAACTTATTTTTCAGTCATGTGAGAGAAATAGAACAGTTTAAGTGACTGCTGAGATGTTTTTACCTGCTCTCCTCAAGGAAGTTGAAGAAGGGAGGCACTGAAACACACATCACAGTCTAGCTCTCATTTTGTTGAAACACTGCAGGCTAAGTCTGCCTGTAGTGGCATATCATTCCACCTGACTCATCAGATGACACTGTCAGTCTCTGGTAGAAACAGAGGGAGTTAAAACAAAATATGTGTTAAGAGCAAACAGGCCAACTTCACAATTAACATGAAACCTAGTAGAGTCTCTCACTGGTAAAATGCACATATAATGACTAAAAATGGAAAAAAAAAAGTTTGATTCAAACTTCTGAATTGAAAATTAAAATTTGAGGTAATTTTTCATGTCAAGATTTTTTCCCTTCACCAAAGTGCAGTAAAAATACCTATTGAAACATAATAACACACAAAAGCTCATCTGTTCATTGATTACAGCTTTCTTATGAAAGGGAGATAGTTGTAGTGATTTGTTTTGGGACAGCCACACACATATAATATTCTACAGCAAATGATCTTAACATTTGCTTTTATAATTTTTATCCCACAGTTCCAGGAGTCAGTGATGTGTAGAATTGCTTAAAAGTTTTGTATGGAAATGTTTTCTATGTGTAGGTTTTACATAACGCAAGACTCCTCTTTCATTCAATGTGGACGCAAGGCCTTACATTTAATAATAGTACAGAACATGAATTAGCTTGATAATTAAATTTATTGTAAAACTATTTTTTTATATAAATCTACTTAGTTTCAAAATGTGTAAATTCAAGCTCTGTTATTGCATGTTTATTGACTCACTTTATTTTTATTTATTGACTGGATTGAAAAGTCTCTGAGGCATCCAATGGAAGAGATGAGAATAAAGAAAAGTAAAGCTCTTGTCATTTATAACATTGCACTGAGCTGTTTTATAGTGATAAAAGCACTATAATTTTTCTCAGAACAAAAATTAATATTTATTTATGATAACTTTTTATGAGATCAGAATACAAGTTTTTTCAAGAGGTCTGAAAAGACCTCTTGAAAATTTCGCATGTAACTTTGGTATCAAATTTCTCTTGATGTTTGGACTTTCCCCTCTTTGTGTCTTCCTGACCTTATCAACTCTGTCTGCCACTTGTAACATCCAAATTTCCAATTTACAAAGGTGTGTCCTAACTATATAAAAGTAATGGAAGAATTTTTCTAGGAAATACTTATATATTTCTCAAGATCATTCAAAGTCTATGTATGAGTTAGATCAACTCCATGTTTTGGAGCTGTTCTCTAAACATATAAAGGAACTTGCATTCATTCAAAATATGAGTGTATGTGAATCCCAGTATATAAAACTGTCCAAGTGAACAAAAACAATTCTGGAAGAAAACTGGAAATTTTCATTGGATATTCTAAGACTCTTAGCTACCTGCACATAAAATATATTTATATACAACACTTTCACTTTTTAAAAAGGAGGTTCTTTATTTCAGCTCATTTTTATTCCATATTAAACACAAATACTGACAGATTTAATGATACTTGGAGATGATGTGCATCAGCAGCTCACAGCCCAGAAGGCCAAATGTGCCCTGGGCTGCATCAAAAGCAGAATGGCCAGCAGGTTGAGGGAGGTGATTCTCCCCCTTTGCTCTCCTGAGACCCCGTTTGGAGTGCTTCATCCAACACTGGGAGCCCCAGCATAACAGAGACGTGGACCTGTTGGCACAAGTCCAGAGCGGGACCACTGGGTTAACCAGAGGGCTGGAGCACCTCTCCTATGAAGACAGGCTGAGACTGATGAAGTTGTTCAGCCTGGAAAAGAAAAGGTTCTGGGCAGGCCTTACAGCAGCCTTCCAGTACCAGAAGAGAGCCCACAGGAAAGCTGGAGAGGGACATCTTACAAAAGAACGTTCAGGACAAGGACAAATGGTTTCAAACTGAAAGAGAAAAGGTTTAGACCATATGCTAGGAAGAAATTCTTTATGGTGACAATGATGAGGCCCTGGAACAGGCTGCCCACAGACACAGGGGATACCCCATCCCTGGAAATGTTCCACGTTGGGTGGGGCTCTGAGGAACCTGGTCTAGTGTAAGGTGTCCCTGTCCATTGTAGCAGGGATGGAACTAGATGTTCTTTAGGGTCTCAAACCTTAAGCCCAAACCATTCTATGATTCTATTATTCTATAGTTCTAGGTAAACATCGTGGTCATTTCCCAAAGAAACACACAAGGCAACTTCTCCCACTGCCCCACTATGTCCCCTCTTCCATTTTGTTTGGCTTTGACCATGAAAGGATTTGCTAGCAGGGAAGTGACACAAGTGTCCAATGCATTTTACACATAATTTCGAGTATATCTAACCTCCATTCCATCATCTGAAATATAGAGGTAACTGTTTCTACCAAGTTTTGTGTATAATGTGTGCTTCATTGTCATAAAGTTACTTTGAGTTCCATAGCTGGTAAACTGTAACATGAAAGTATAAATTTGTGACGGCAATTTTTGGAATAATATTCCCTAAAATCCCATGAAAGCTCTCAAGTGATGTTTTAAATGAAAAAGATATACATAGGTAGGTGCATTTTTCCTCAGTTTGAATTTCCTCCCACATGTTCTTTCCTTATAAAAGCACACGTTTGTTTTTTTAACTCTATTGTGTGGAAGACATGAGATATTCTGCTTCTATCTATAGCAGTGCTAAATTTTTTCTGAGCAATTATATTGTAGTGCAGTTCTTTTGCGTATATTTCATGGCTCATGTTTGCAAAAATAAAGTAATATAAATTAAAATAACCTTGGAAATATTCACCTGTAGTCTTAGCCAATTAGGTTTTTTCTTTGTCATTTGGAAGACAGTATTTTTCAGCTAAACTAATTCTCTTTCTTTGCAAAGTTTGTCCTGGATTATCAATAATCTAATAAATTTAAAAATTGGCTTATTATTCTGAATGCAAGTAGCAATGGAAATTATATATGCAATGAGTTTCAAACACTGAATGTCCATAAACTAATTTTAAGTCTTCAGGAAAGTTTCCTGACATATGTCAACATGAAGTAAACCAGTAAAGAGCAACAGAACAGGCAAAGTGGATAAATTTTCACAACTGGCAGCATATGGATACCTAGTATTGTTATGTGATCTGAGAAATAAGCAGCTGGAGGAGTGAGGCCATTTTTATAAAAACAAAACAAAACAAAACAAAAAGCAAACAAACACAAAGCCACTAACAAAAGGAAGAAAAAAACCCAACACAATCAAAAATTTAACCAAAATACAAATATACAAAATACAAAATCCCTACAGTGTAACTGTTAAATGTCACCACACAAAAAAGAAATTAAAGGCAGGTCAAGTCAGGTCCTCCCTCCGGACACACCATGGGAGCACTGATCCAATAAACATTTTTTCTTCCCTGATGGATGTGAGGCTCTGTTTCGAATGGGTACTTATATGATTTTGATGGCTATTCATGAAGACCCTGTGTTATTTTTTTGCACTACGCACCAGGAAGATGTTCTTGGTGTACTTGTGTGAACAGAGTTCTTGCTCTGGAGTCACAGTGCATGTATCCAGTGCCATAAGCACTCCCACATTCCTGAGTTATCCATTTATACACAGCCCAAAGGCAAAAAAAAAGTCCTAATTGAAAATGCTTTTGCTTTTTCATGCATAATTGCAACACAAAAAGTTCACAGCTACTAATCAAAACTGCAGTTTGTTAGAGAGCTTAGGTTTGGCCAAATGCAGATAAATTTCCATTAAGTCTGCAGAAGTCATATAATTCTAGAGGTTTTTCTGCCTAATTTCAATTCCTGCTCCAAAGAGTAGTCTTTTAAACTAGACCAAAATCAAACAAAAATAAAACCAAATAAATAGAAAACTCAAACTAACAGAAAAAAACCCCAAACAAACCCCC
>VYXF01006259.1:0-96134 GCA_013397295.1 Polioptila caerulea | reverse complement strand
CAAACAACCAACCAAAACCCAAAAGTAACACACACAAAAAAACACCAAACCCAAGCAAACAACCAATCACAAAACCCCTAAAACAAAACAAAAACCACCCAAAGAATAACAAAAAAGCCCCCAAACTGCCAAAATTTTAAAATGGAGATACACTTTTTCCATCTTGCTTCTGAAGAATATTGAGAATATGAGCACTACTTTACGATAATTACCAATTCATGCTGAGACAATCTTCTGGCATAGAATATTTCAGTAAAAATGGCTTAATTTAGAAAAGACCTATGCCACTGAAAATAGGATTTTTCTCAACTAATGAGTGAGAAATGAGACTAGGCAATGCTAGCTACCCTGCCAATAATATGATCAAGAGTATTACAACTAAAAGAAGTGTAGAAAAGCAGATTTGCTTTACTGTGGTGAACTACATAAACTCACAATTCTCTTGCTGTATTGCAATGGTGCATTGTAATGTTTCTCAGAACTTCTGGTAGTGGCTTCCTCCAACAAAATGGGTTTAAGAAAGCATTTGGTTGGAAATAACTTAAAAATGGTTACCCTTTTGAGGAAGATGTTAGAACCAGGAAGAACAGATCAACAAATTAGTCTACTGCTTTAATTTGAAGTAATTGCCTGTCTGTTTAGGTTTACTGCCTGCTATTGGACTCTTGACACAACTCAAAAAATGTATTCCTTCCAAACTTTTGGACTTTTTGTAGAAGCAGTCCTAACAATACCATGATCTTCATAAAGAAGTTCAATATAATTTTCACTATACAATACATACATACATACATACATTTTTCACTATAAAAGATAAGATTTGAAATTTAGATATAAAAACATGAGGCAAAAACTTTCTTCCAAAACAAAAACACTTTGACAGAATTTTTTTTTACTTTTTTACTTTAGTAACTTCCATATATTGAAATGCTATCAGAAGACTAATGGCATGAGGGATGAAGATTGGCACTTGGATTCCCTTGGATTCCCTGCTACCAGGTTTCTTGTGCCCACTCTGAGTCCAATCTAGAGCAGAAAAATAATAATAAAAAAATAGGAAAACAGTCTTTTTTTCACAGTAGTGGAGCAGTAGTAAAGAATATAAAGAACCTCAGAGACTGGGATTTAATAAAAGACTCTTTTGCACTCTTAAGTGTACTATAGTGGAATGTGGTCAGTCTTTCTCAGTCTTTCAGCAACTGATGACCAGAGAAGTGGAAGTTATTTGCTAATTTGAATTATTCAGTGTGTCACAGGGAAATGCAATTATGAATTTCCCTCATCTCCCCCTGTGGCATACTCAGATCAATCTCTTTGCCTCTGTCATTTTACACGACCATGTCCCAGTGGTGCTTGTCTCGGCTTTT
Source organism: Polioptila caerulea (assembly GCA_013397295.1). Lineage (NCBI taxonomy): Eukaryota > Metazoa > Chordata > Aves > Passeriformes > Certhiidae > Polioptila > Polioptila caerulea. The sequence goes on along the minus strand of VYXF01006259.1, from coordinate 94,767 downwards.
ATGTAAAGCAGCAGCTGACTGAGAGGCCAAGACTCCTCATGGTTTTTTCCTCCAGTGGCAGCCCTACATAATTTCAGCTGAAATCAGTGGAAAAACTCCTACTTACTTCAACTGGATCAGGGTTCATCCTGGTTGAAACATCAAAATTTATTTCAGAGCACAAAGGAGCAGAAGAGATAGTGGCAGATGGTGGGGATGAGCCTGCCTAATCCCAGTTTGGTGCATTTATCAAGAATATTGCATAATGTAAGGGTTTCAGTATAATTTAAAGAGGAATTCATATGAAATACATGAAGGAAACTTGCTATTGCTGTTATTTTTCATGCTACTGGACATCTTGCTATCTATGAAACATCTGTGCATGATTTTTGCCCCAAAATGTTAACTTATTTATGAGGAAGCACATAAAACTTCTCAGCAGTGAATGCAAAATTAAGGCTGTGCTTCTTTTACTGTACAGCAAATTTCTTGAGTGCCTGGAGTTAGATAGCTATAAAAATGATACAGGTATAAATCTCACAGGTTGAGGTCAGGCATGACTTCTTACAGGCTTGTGAGCTGTAAGGAAGGATCATCTTTCAAATGTGTTGTCTTGTTTCTCTCTGCTGTCCTATTTTTGTAGCCATACTGGTCCTAGACAACAGGAAAAAGAAATCCATGAAGCTGTGGCAGTTCAGTGGATGAGAAAGAAAGAGTTCAGCAGACTGTAAAAGGTTTTTCCTTTTTTGTCTAGGAAGAGTCCTTCCTTCCTGAGTCTGGCTGGAGAAGTCTCCTGCAACACAAGTCTCTGGTGGTCAAGTCTCTAAGGTACTGTACACTTTAGATATGTCCAAAGGAGCTTCCCACAAAAAAGATGATTGTCCAAAGAATTTTGACAGGACCAAGGTGTCTTCTGGAGTGCCCTCTGAGCAGGCAAAGTGGGTGGGGAGATCCCATTGATGCAGAACACCTGGTTTGCAGCTGACCAAGCTGGCACAGGCCGTTACTGAGGCTACTCACTGCTGGAGATGGGCATGCAAGAAAGAGCAGTGGAGTGGGCTTGGGGGCTCTCACAGCTCCTGAGACATTTTTGAGGATTTGGTTTAAGTCATTCTAATCTAGTACAGTGCAATGACATCTATGCTGCTTCTAAGAACAGAGCTTGAATCTAATACAGGCCATACCCTGTGTTTAAGGGTCTTTGGTGGCTAAGGCCACTGGGGTGTTTCAGAAAAGCCAAGATGAGAACAGCATGAGGAAGGGTGTGATCCTGGCTACATGCTCTTTCTCAGGTAATACAGTGTCTCAGGCACTCCTTGGGAGACCACTGGAGTCATACAAATAAGGCAGCTGGAGTCATACAGATAAGCTTACACCCATTTTAAGGATATTTTTGCAGAGTCCATGTGATTATCAATGCAGTATTTAAAACTATTATTTCCTAGGCTGTCTGAAGTATTGAGCATAGAATTAGCATAACCAGGCATTCAGCCAATATTAAAATATATGAAAACTTCCATTGTGCCATTTTCCAGCTGAAGATTAGCAAGATTAGTAGCAAAATTTGCACTTCTCACTGTTGTTTACTGATGCCTGTGACTGTTGGGCAATGCAGTAACACATCTGCTGAAGAAATGGAAACATTCAAGTGCAATCAACTTTGTGAGCAATGCCATATGGGTTATATTTACTCAACTGGCTTATACTAGCTTGTCATTACTATTTTGCATTTTGACATAAAGGTCACTCAAACTCGCTGAATTTTAAAGGTAATAAGAAAAACAATCTTGTATTAATAAATCATAATAATTGTGTGTGTGCAGATACATTTTATTCTAATTACCAATAATACTGTTTTGTAAACATCAATAAAGACATTGATACCACTCACTTCATGCAGAGGAAATGTAGAGAATTCCAGCACCATAATGCTCCTTATAACTAGTGTATTATGAGATGGAGACTGTTTGAGCTTGCAATTGGTTACTCAGGCATTAGCCCAAAGGAAGTGACATTTCATTGGTCTGCATGCTAAACACAACATTCATTATTCACACTTCTTCAAAGGAATAAACACAAAACTGACTTCTGGAAAAAAAAAATGTCTTTGAGATGACTTGTGAATTCTGTTAGTAGCTTGTGGTATAGATTCTGCTCATCATTCTGATAATCAGTTTTGACAGGACTTGCTGAATTATGAAAAAAGAGATAAACATGCAATTTAGTGAATGGTAGGAATTTAGTTAATATACTTGGAAAAAAACCTGACTAGTTCATTTAAGATGTACGGTGTCAGACTAAAAGCTCACAGGAAGGCTGCAAAACATTATGTCTAAAAGACAGAAATAAATCACTTAAATGTATGTCACATTGTAGCAAAATACATAATGAAAGTAATGCATTATTTAGTGATTTTTAAGACTACATTTCTGAAAGAATAAATACAAGGAGTTATTAGGGTGTTTTTTTTTTTTTTTTTATTTGTTTCTTTTAGGGTTGAAAGGTCTTGCATTCAGAAAACACAAATACGCTTTGTAACAACATGCAGAAAATATTACAGGTAAAATGAATTTAACAACCCCTATCTCAACCATAAAAACTCAGGTAAAATCTATTGCAAATTAGACAGAAATTTATTAGAAATATATATATTTGGTGAGAGTGCATTATTTTGTGGTTGGTTTTTTTTTTTTCTGGAGAAAGAAATAGAAGTATTTTATACTTCAAGAGAACAGTCCAAGACTTGCTTCATTTCTCCCAGACACTCTGAAAGAGTGTTGGCCTTACAAAGAAACACTTGGCAAGTGAATCAATTGACTATGCAGTGTATCTTGTTCCTTTTGAATGCCCTGGCATATCTCAGCTGCTCTGCATCATATAGCAGTCTCTAAATCCTATTATAGATTTCTCTCCTCCTCTCCAAGGATGGATGTGATGCCCAGGTCTGGTGCAGAAGCCTGGGTTGCAAAAGAGCTGTAGAAAGGTAAGAGCTGTAATGAGGATAGAATCATTGAGATGGGAGTATCCATAGCTCAATCAGACAGATGCACTCATCTACTGAGCACTGATAGGGAGCAAACAAGGTGAAAAATGGAAATACCAAAATTCTGTTTATTTACCTGAATATAGTCTTGGCAATGTTAATAAGAGAACCCCTAAGGAAAGTCACCTCAGTCTATAAACTGTAATGGATTCTGTGATGACAAGAACCAAATCTGCTGTTTTAAGATAAAAACATGAGCTTGGAAAATGCAGCAGGGAAACAGAGTTTGAAGTCCTCTGGAGTGTACACATAAAGGTCTCGTTCATGACTCAAAACCCATGAACAGTCTTCACAGCAGCTTATTTATTTATGAAAATAACGCACCATGAAATTAATCCAAAGAGACTTTCCTAAATACCACTCTTCGCGGATTTCACTTGGGTAAAGCCAGAGCCAAATAGGGGATATTTTGTTCTTTAACCTTTATGGCAGAAAATTTTAAGGCATTGTCCGTGATTCATCTGTAATAGCAGAAACATTCAGAATTTGACAGGAATTAATAAAGCCAGCTATAACATGTAGCCCAAGTATGAAAAACAAGTTTACAAACCTTTGTAATCATTCTGCAATCTTATTAAATCAGTACTATTTGGGACATATGCAGTGTAGTCATCCCGTGTCTTGCTATCTCAGCTGATTGGTGCAGACCCTGCAGAGCCCTCAGTGGACAGTCTTGAGAGAATTGCCTGACAGGTGTGAGCAGTAACTTGAAGTTTTGCGACTTGGGGTTCACCTTAACTGAAAATTTACAAGAAAGATATTAAAGATAAGAAAGAAAAATGGGAAATCATTAATATAGCAGCTTTTAGATAGCTAAACAGATGCAATTATTTCTATAAAAGACCATAACTACAGATTAGAAGACATACTGTCAGACATATAATTACCATCCAGAATAGAACAGCTATTTTAAAATTAAGAATTTTATATCAGATATAGTTGTAAGGATTTCTAACACAATAAAACTGCTTTGAGAACTGTTTGCATCAGTAAAAAAAAAAAAAAAATCACATCAAAAGAAAGCCCACATAAATATGTTAAGAGCACTTATAAGCCCAGACCTGTTATAAATCACGTTGCATTTTATTTATCCTATTTAAAATTCCAAGTGCTTTTGTATTCTGTTAACTGTCAACATTATTACAAATTTGCCTGGATAATCTAGACTGTAGACAAATTTTCTTAAGGTGGAAACAACATGTTTAGGTTTTTTTCTACTGATATTCACATTAATTGACAATAATGGTCTTTCAACCTAATTATTTGGAGTAATTTCATGTATTTCTGTGTTTTCTTATCTGGGAAATCCTTTACGTGGTTACCCTCCATGGATTCCACTAAAGTTTTGTATTTGATGATAAGAAAAGCACACTCTGTCAGACGTGTTTGATGCGGATGTTACAATTTCTGTTGCTGAAGGGTTTTTACTTCGTTGTACTCTAACTTAGCTGAGAATCCCTTCTGCCTTTGTGCACCATCTGTGAGATAAGTAAGGCTAATAGATCTAGATATCTTACTGAGATTGAAATACACAGGAACATCCTGGATAGACCAGCACTTCATTGACCAGTCCTATCTCTATTTCTTGTGTATTCAGCTACTTGTGGATCTCCATGGTACCTCTTCATATGCTTTGTCTCTGGGCATTACAATAGAACTGCCCTTTCTGTGTCCTGATTTTATTTTAGCTTCAAGTGCTGCTCCACTTTCAGCATGCATTTATGAGTTTGTAATTGCCAACAAGATCCAAACCCCCTACTGCCCTTTCTTCAAGCTCTCATTTTGCCTTTAGCAAGCCCAGAAGCTTCTTTTTTGTTCAAACCTAGTTTCTTCACAACAAAGTTTTTTCTCTTCCCCTTCATTTTCAGTTGCACAGATAAATTTGGGATTAGTAGTCCAATTAAATAAACAGGCAAAAATTAACAAATGTTTGTGATTTTGGTATCTTTTTAACATTTCTTTTTTAAGTATCTGCAGTTGTGGAAACCTCACAACTATAGGAAATTTGTATCCTCACCCCCTTTGCCCCCCTTTTTTTTTCTCCCTACACTGGAAGAAACAATCAGTTCTCTAGGTTTTCTGGTGCACTTCGGCAGAGTTCTAGTGGAAGCAAATAGAGAAGAATGATGTTTGGATCTTCCAGAGCAGGAACACCTCTTTGGAAATTCTAACAGGACATAGGGATAAAAAAATTTCTTCACCAAAGATAAATGTGTAGCTAAATAGAGCAGCTAAAATGGAGGAGTTGTTATCACCAGCTCGATTCTCAGAAAACTTGGAAGAGCTGCTGTGTAATTGTTTCTGAGACCACAACACTGAAAACACAGGACAAACCATGCTAAATACCAATTACTGCTCACTCAGCATTGTATATCAGATTAGTAAAAAATACTTCGTTTATGTGATCATTATGTCCCTCACTCAGAAATCTATCTGTATCTGCTGTTAAAAAGAGAGACCTTAACACCAGCCCCAGGACAGCTTCTGCATTTCAGAGAACCAGCAGAGAAGCACAGCTGAGTACCTCATCAAGATAAGTATGAGCATATTTCATGAAGCACAATTTAGTGGGTAGCCTGGTCACACAGCACTCAGGAAACTCTAGCACAAAGCCAATAATAAAAAGTTCAGATGCTGTCTATTTCAATGTTACTCAAGAAAATATATTGAACTGTTCATGAAAAAGCAAAGCTAAACCAGAAAGCTTCTTATCAATTTCTTTCACAAATGCTGTGGCATCATACCACTCATGTCAATGTTTGTCTAGTGACATTTTAATCTGCCAAAATAAATCTATTTGATCGACCTTGAATAAATAACCCCATGGAGGTTTTGTGTTGGTTTGGGTTTTTGTTTTTTAATAGTTCCTTCCTGATCCAAACTGTGTTATCAAAATGACTTTGAGTGCCTAATCAGACACATCAGTCAAGCACCTTCAAGCACTGTGCCACCCCAAGTATGGATACCCCTCACTCAACAGCCAGCTGCAGTCAATTGCAAGTCCTTCAAAAGAAAAGATGCATGTGTAGAGGAAGAGGAGAATTTACAAGTCAAATTATGGCCCTGACTCTTACAGCTGATCAGCTGAAGCCCTGAAGAATGAGATCTGATTATAATCACAGTCCTAATGTAAAGCTGAAGTGCTATGAGGGCATGCTGAGGGCAACGAAATCTATCCTGCTCTATTTGGGCTTAACAGATGAAAAAAGAAGCAGGATGACTCAATCTCCATGTCTTTTTGGATGCAGGCAGAAGAATGCCTCCCCAAAGTGTGGTTAAAGAATAACTGAAAAAAACGTGGGCTTGCTTTATTTAAAGTACTGGTTTTAAAATAAACATCTTTTTGGATATGGAAAAAGAGATAGAGATTTAATGTTAATTACATGAACACTTCTTTTGCTTTTTACCCTCTCCTTTAACTGGGAATGGGGACAGAGTAACTGAGAGAGTGAAAGGAAGAGGTATATTCAGAAAATTTCTATGTACTTGAGTTTGAAATACTTGGTATTTAAAAACAGGATTGTCCATTCAATTTTGGTTTTTATTGTTGCATTAACACTGCAAATTTAAGTTACTGTGTCTCTGTGACTGCTTCTGACTTTGCTTTACTTTCATTGAGATGTATCTCTCCCACTGGCACAGGAAAAAAGGAAGATTTTCTTTGAGATAATTATTTATTAGGCAATTATTATTTATGTTAGTCCAGCAAACTAGAGACATTAGGTCTAGACCAGAAACAGAAATTGTTAGCATTAAATTGAGGCACAAAACATAAATTAGCCCTGCTCTGGAAAGTTTGCTGTCCAGTCACTAGACAAGAAACAGGTAGCAGGGGATGAATAACTGAGGCAGTTATTGCTCATGCAGTTCAGTGTGCAGAGAGTGCTGCTTATCTGCTGCCAACAGCTTTTTCGGTATCCTGGCAGAAGGCATTTTCCATGTCTTTCAAGGCTATTTGCCATTGCAAATAATGAGTGTTCAGAAGAACATAATGGAGGACAGATTTAAACAGAATGCAGTGTTTTGGTTTTTTTCCTCTTAAATGTATTTTTTATAAAATAGTGTTCTTTTTTACCCCTCTCCTTGAAACAATATTTGTACCAATATTTATAATAATGGGAGATTATATAATTTTAGAAATCTCTGACCAGAGATATATATGTTCTTCCAACTATTCATCTCACTGATGGCATAATTTTTTTTTTGTCAGCATTTTGCCAGTCTGTTGTTCAGAATGTGTGAGGTGGATTTTAGTGCCAGCTGAAAGCCATCTTTTGAGATTATTTATCCAGGAAAATGTACTACTAAACACAGTGACAACAGCAGCCAGTCAGCCACCTACAGTGATAAATTTATATTAAAACTATTAGGAACTGAGAGGAACCATTAGGAACCTAATAGCCTTTGCACTCTGCTATGTAACTTCAGGTGAGGGATAACTGAGGATAGTCACAAATTTATAAATGTACAAGTAGTATTAGGTCAAATGTGTCTGAACAGCATTGTCTTCCTTCAGGAAATGTCTTAATGCAGCCTGGATATCCCAGCGTGTTGTTAAAAGAGTGATCAATTCCTGTAAGCTGTCTGAATCCTTCACCATTCCTGACTTGTTTGTTTAGGCTTCAAAAACACACCTTAGGGGAAACTCTCTCAAAAGGAGGGTTAAAAACATGAAATAAAGACACAAAATTTGGTGCTAATCTGGTAGTAGCTTAGTTTAAAAAAGTTTTCCTATTTCTTGTAACTTCTTGAAAATAATAAAAAAATTCTACTGCAAATCCCAGGTAGGGTCCGTCTACAAAATAATTACAGTATATTTTCGCAATCATGACACTCATTTTAAAACAAGTGTTCTGAGAAAAATCAATGTGTTTATTTGATTATTTGAGTTCTATCAACCCATCCAGAGTGGTCCTATTTCCTTAGTTTATTTTTGAAGCCAAATTGAAGCAAATGATCCATCTAGGTTTTACTGCACATATTACTAGCAGGTATTAATAGTCAGTCTGACTTTTCCTTCAGGTAATGAGGCCATTGATTTGGAGTTAAAAAGATACTTATGCAGAAGTTCTAGATGTCCTGTAGGAAAACTTAACCCACAGAGAGCTGTCATTTGGGTAGGAGCAATCACCTTGGATAAATAATCCTATTCAGAAAACTTCTTTTCATTGCTGTGCTCAGGGGCATCAGGCAATATATCCATGATCTTCTACAAAAACCCTAGAAAATGCCAGTAATGAGGCTGCCATAAGAACTGGTGAATCACTGACAGAGAGAAGTTTCTCATTTGTGTTCCCTTTCCCAGTATCAAGAAAACCTAACAGAGAAGTGGGCATAAAAAGTTGTGCATTGACTTTCACTAAACCACTGGATTTTTATTGAAATTTTTCTTTTTGTAAGTTTTACCATGATGTTGCAGATGTGGATCTGACTACCTTTGGTCTGTCTATGCTGCTTTAGGGAAGGTGTAGAGTGGGTTCTGCATCCCTCTTTATCTGTGTCTGCTCCTCAGTCTGAAGGTTTTTGAGAGTCATTTGTCAGTCCCTCTACTGTCAGAAAAGAGGAAGTTTGTTATCTCAAGCTTTTAAAACCTTTATGCATACTCATTTTGCCATGACTTTTGCCTATCTTTGGTGTGCTGCTTGAGGAAGTGTAGTTGGTCTGCTACATTAATTTTTAGAAATATTTTCTTAGGAAAAACAGGAATATTTCCTTAGGAAACAGGACCATGAAAGTTAGTAGAGATTTTTGTGTTCTCATGATGCTTCAGTCAAGAAATCTTTTTTAACAGATGCCTCATATATAAGTTTTCTAATTTACTAGGCCACTGTACTACCAAATAAGATTCTTGGCTGTGAAAAACTTGCGAAAGTCCTTCTCCTATGTAGTGTGTTTTTAAAACTGAAAGTTGTCTGGAACATAAAAATATTCTTAATCCAAATAACTTATAAAGTATAGAATCATATCAGTGTAGCACACTTGTTGAGTTTCCTTTCAAAACTGTGAAGTATAAAGAATGTGAGTTATTCTTTCCTGATTTAGTTTTCAAATCTTCAAATGCAGAGATTTGTTGCATTGTAACATTTATTTAGTAGAGATTGCTTTTATTTGGGGGAAGAAAGAACAAAGTACATCCAGTAATAAAATAGATTCAAGTGATTTCACTAGTATCTGTCAAATCTGAGCATAAATTATATTTGGGGACTCAATAAAAGGAATGGTGCTTCAGTTCACTGACTTTGCAGAAAGTATAATGTCATTAAGCTGACTTTTTCACTGACTAGCTGAATATTGTATCAGATATGTTGTATCACATTAAAATATTACATAAAAATTAATATTGAAAAAGAATTAAGATTGTGAAATGTAAGATGTCGACAGACAAACATCTGTAAAATGTTTAGTTTAAACCTTTGTGCACATTTCAGATAAGCAGTTCAGTATCAACAGGATGGTAAGGTGACTTCCCACAGGCATGTGGCAGAGCACACCTGCAATGAGCTGTCTCATCTGTGGGAAAGTTGTTGCTTGTGATATCCTCACTTAATGATAGCAGAGAATTATTTAGAAATTGAAACGATTTTTCTAGGAAGATGAAGTTTCATCTCAGGATGAAATACTTCAATTCTACCCTAGACTGTAAAGCCTGTATAGTTCTACAGCTATTGGAAATTTACAGATTTTGGAACCAGAATAGGTTTTATCAATTCTCCATAAGCCCATGTCTGTGATAGTCTAAGAGTTTGCCATTTTTTACTTAGATGTTTGCTGTGGAATGGTTTTATAGTTTGAAAAATATCAATGGAGAGAAAAAGACAATTGAAATGCTGTAGTAAATAAGGCATGAGAACACAACTGATGACAGAATAAAGCAAAACAATGAAAGGCAGTTTTGTCACTCATAGCCTGAAGCCCTGAATATGCAAACTTGAGTATGGTGGAGCCTAATTGATAGTTCTGATAATTCATTTTATTAAATATAATCATTTCAGATGTTGCTGCTTCAGAGTCAATATTATGAGAAAGTGAAAAGTGTCGGTTTTCTAAGATATAATCAATTAAGTTTAAAAAAGACATGGAACCATTTCAAACTTGCCTCCTAATATCTTTTAAGTTGTAGAAATGTACTATTCTTCCATCTAATTTTTAAACAGAGAAGAAAAAAAATAAAACAAAAATCCCAAACAATTATTCATTTAAATATTGATTTCTTATTATTTTTTGAGGTCTTTTTCATGCATCAGAGGACATTCAACCCATCAATAAAATCTGTTAGTGTGGTGCAAAACAGTTCTTGGTTTCTTAATTTGAGAGAAAGATGAGGAAAATACTTTTTAAAAAAAGTCCTTTAAAGAAAAGATCTACAACAGGAGATAATCCTTCTTCCATTGAATATATTTCTGTATTTCCAGGAAAGCTGACAATCATGATGGTTCAAAATGTGTCTGAATACTTCTCTCCAAGTGTTAGTCACATTACAAAATATGACAATTACAAAAACTTATTACAAAGTTACAAAAATTTTGTCTTCAGATCTCCAATACAGAATTAAATTTAATCTAACCACACAATCACTGTTCCTTTTTAGTTGTCAACACTAAGTTGCTGCCAGTAAATAATAATCATCAGCATCATCTCACAAAGACTTCAGAGGTGAGCTCCTAGTAAATATTTTTCTTCTTAGAAGGTCTACTGATAGTATAGCCTCTTGTATCATATGCTCAAAGTTATCATTTTTGCTATTCAGATTATGAAATTAACATACCAGAGACATACTATCCATTACTTAGAGATGGTATTATTTCTCCATGGTGCTTAGAAATTAATTCAGTTATTTCTCTTCATGCTACTATAGGTTTTACCTCTTGGTGCATGTGGACGTCTCACTGCCCATTAAACTTCTTTTGTATCAGTCTTGAATGCAAAGCCCACAGATCTGGCTTTCTTGGAGTGTGAACAGCCCTATAAAGTCCTGGGACTTTTGAGGGTTTTCTTTTTTTTTTTGTTCTTGTCAGTTGTTTGCGGATTTGTTTTGTTTGGTTTGGTGATTTTTAAAGATTTTAATATAGGCAGCAGATGTTCTCCTGTGACAAATAATTGATGTTTAAGTGTCAACAGAGTGCCTGAGAATGAGGAGAAGAATCATTTAGCAAAATATAGCTGTGGCAGAAACCAGCACACTATTTATCACCATCTAGTCAAATGAGGCATTTAATTTTGAGCAACTCCAACAGTATAATATGTCAAGACACTGGCGAGGCAAAATTATATACTTCTATGATTTTCCTACTACCATTCAGGTGACTAGTTATAAACTCCACAGAAATTCTGCTTTAGAGTGATTCCATATGAAACTGTAGCCTCTAATCCTTAAACTGAGAGTCTCTTAAACATCATAAATGCCCCTGTACTTCCTTGGAAAACTATTGCACTTTCTTGACAGTGGGTTGAGATTGTCATTGAAATGTCTTTTTTTCACTTCAGAATAACTGCTACATCCAAAAAAATAAGGTGTTTTTAGTTTCTTCTAGCCAAGTTGTGTTCAAATATCAAATGCATAGCAAATAATTTAGATTTTCTGTTATTACCTACACATATGTGCAAAACCAATTTAAAAATTACATTCAGTCCTTGATGCTCTATCTTTAAATGTGTCTCTTATAACTTCAAAATTATACAGAAAGGCAGTCATTAGAAGTGTAGGCTCATAGGCACAGGATACTCAAAAGCACATATATCTTCCACTCATCCAGGAAAACATTTACAGATGAATCCTCCAACTTGAAATTAGCTCATCTTCACCAGTTGAGGACATGCACTATCATTAGAGTGTGTATCATCATATGCTGTTTACCACTTACAAAAGAATCTTGTAAATAAATCACTATTAGGTAAAATAAAATACAAATGCAAGACAGAAGTTCATAATAAATTAAAGCCAGAGATGAATTTTGGCATCTATATGAGAGAAGAAAAGGGAAGACAGTGGGGCACTGTGCAGATTCAAAACAGTGTACAGATTCTAAAAGCAAGTATACAGCTTTGGTGCCAGATCAGGCCCCTGGCTATTTAATACAGAAATTTAAGTCTGCAATTATTCTACTCTGCAGTACAGCACAGTCAGTAAAAGTTAATGCATGAAAAACTTTGCAGATGCATAAGCTCAGTAAAACCTTACTAAAAAGTTGAAGATTTAGTACAGTAATTTGGCTCTCTGTGTTTTCCTTTTAATTTGTGTTTACCTAATCTATCCTTGACTGGTGAAAAATACGAAGCGTTTGCCTATTAAACCAAAAGAAACTCTAGTGGCTTGAAAACTTATTTTTTTAAATTTTTCTTCTTCAGTTAATGTCAAATGTTTTTATTTGATAGATAAACCTGTTAATCATCTTTATCAATTTAAAAAACCAATAAGACAGAAGAAAAATAAATATATGTATATACTGAGAAAATGTACTGCATCTTATTAAGAAGCAAAAAAAAAATGAATCACTGGGAAGCTCATGTTAATCTCATATTTTTATTAAATTATTAGTTTCAGAGGATTAAATCATTATCTTAGAATATAATGAATAAATTAGATTGTGAAACCTGAATGAGAATTATTTTCTGTTTATTTTTAATTTTTAAAAAATGCAGGAAGAGTGAGTTTTCTTTCCATCTTATATGTCCATTAGAATTCCTTTCAGCAGATTTTGTCAAATTACTTTTGAAAAACCTTGTAAACACAGACAAATGCAAAAATAATTAGTCGGATGTGTGATGCATTAGTCCTGCACACACATTACATGAAGTACAAAATATCTGGAATTAAAAGGTTAAGATCGCATGAGTAACACTGGCCAGTTCAATTTCCGTGTTAAAGAAATACTTAGTATTGTTGTATGGAAATGAAAATAGCAAGTTGAAACAATGTAAAAATCACACTATGACGGAGAAAGGGTATTAAGGCTAGCTGAAGGAAAAGTCTCCAAATTTTGAAGTAGAAACAAAATGATTAAAAAACTATTTATTTTCACAGATACAAAAGGAGATTTTGTCAGTATATTTAGCTGAGCTTTTGGAAGTCTAATGCTGATAGAGAAATTGGTAATTGCACTCTTGTGAAACAAAGGTATACTTGCTGGAAAGCTGATCAACTAAACATGTGGTAGCAAAATTGAAAACATTTGGACCTGTTTGAACTGCCAAGAACTCAGTGCAAGGAGTTTGGTTTTGTTCATTAGCCCCAAAGCTGAAATGGCAGCACACAATTTCATTTTAAAAGAGATTTTATCTGATGATGAGAAAAAGCTCTGGTATGGAAAGAAACCACTTTGAGCAGTTGTTGAAATGAAGATTAAACAGTCCACACATGAGTAGCTTAAAAAATACTTGCTATTGGGAAAGGGGATTTTCATGTTCAGTTCTGGTATCAAATTAAATCTACTTTCATAAAGCTTATAAAAAGTTTTCCAGCTACTGCTGGCATTTCTGCTGAAAGTGACATGTGCTACAAGCAATTAATGTTGCAATCTGTGTTTGAAAAGGGACCTTGACAAACAAATTACTCTTTAAAAATTTTAATTGATTTGTGGTACTTTAGTAACAAGCAGAGTGCAAATCACAAAAAGAACATTTTCCAGTCTTGTAAATAGGTGCATGATTCATTCTGCAAATGAAACTGTGGTAAATGAGAAAGACTATCTTTCATTATTTTCTATTCAAGTAATTAAGCAATTACATATGGTTAAACTTAGCAAACACTTGGAAAAAGTTTTATAGACAGTCAACAGCAGCATAAAATAATTTCTAGAAATCTGTAACTTTGTAATTCCTTTAAACCCCCAAAGATAATATAGCTGTAAATAATGAAAAAATATTGTTCTTATAATATTCAATATAATTAAAAAATACAGAAAAAAGTTCAAAGCTTTTTTGATGACCACTAAATTCAATAGAAATACTCCACGTGATTTGAATAAGTTTGGATCAATCCATGACATTGTTTTCTCTTCCCTTTTATCTATGTTTACTCTGTCATAGCTCAAATGGAACTATATCTACATCTTGCTATTTACCCCAAAGTGGTGCAATAAGCCTGCAGTGCAGATAGACTCTGTTCCAACTGTTTCAGGCCATATGCCAAACCACAGACCTGATTTCAGAGATATCCACATGCTTGTGTAACTTTATGTAACATATTACCTCTGGGTAATATGGTTGATTAGGAAAATTTCTCTTAACAGTGAGGAAATCATAAAAGAACTGGGTTCATTTACAAAACCTAGGTTCATTTACAAAAAATGGGTTTCAGTTTACAACTGGTTATATTCAAAATCTATTGGGACACACTGTGAGCATTCTGTTGTAGGTGATGACCCTGGTTTGTGCAGGGGGTTGGATTAGATAACCTTCAGAAGTCTCTTCCCATTACAGTTATTTTTCAATTCCAAGTTTATCACCAGAAGTTTCTAAATGTGCTATGATTAGTAACAAAAAAAGTACAGTAAAGATTAAAGAAAGCTTCTCTTGGACATTAAGGAGAGTCTTTTGTCCTTATACAACAAAGGACCTTATGGCAAAGATGTTTCAGGGCTTGCAGTTAAATTAATGAATGGACTTTATCAGTTTTAGGTATAAGTTTCTTTAGTTCAAGCATTCAAAGCTTTAAAAATTTTTAGAGATCTTCATAAGTTTTGAATAGACTTCTGAATATCATACAGTCCAGCATCCCTGAGTCTGTCAGCTTTGCCTTGATTTAGGGATTTTGTAAGTCAAAAATACTTCTGTATGTAATAGGAGTTCTCTTAGCAACTGAAATTACAGTCACCATTAGTCATTAAGCTCTGCATCAGGTACTAAATGAACAATACAAAGGTCTAGATGAAAAATTGAAAAAGATTTTGCTTTGTTCGTTACAATAATCTTGAGGAATGTCTCTATCTCTTCATTTGTGACCTACCAAAAAATCAATGTACTTTTAGTAATTACATTTTTGGAACAAACCATTTACTTATACGAATATTTGTACAGTCATTTTTATTTGGTGTGCAGATGGTCTGTATGATCTGTGGTGAGTTCTGGGAGCCAGCGACTCCATACTTTGTCAGGTGTGGCAAGCTGGGTTCATAAATAAAAAAAAAAATAAAATTTATGGAATAGAGAGGGAGAATAGACAAGACAGATACAGAATTATAGGGCAGAAAGTGGAGAAGAAAACAGAGAGTAGAAGATAGACAGGAAATGGAGTGGATTTTAAAAGGCCAGAGGTAGACAAGGATCAATATTTCCAATGTCGTGCTAAAAGAAAGTTGAAAAAAGTCTTTCAGTAAGCCCATGATGAAGTATTTTTCTGACAAGATACTCTCCCATTGCTAGTTAATAAAAATGCAGAATATCTCACTTGTGAGAAGGTCACTTTGATATTCATAACAGCACATGAAAATCTGTGCACGGCAAAACGCTCTGTGATTAACGACACTTTTTCTAAAGGCATCTTAGACAGTTATGTATCTGCACTGCTCTTAGCTGTAATAAGGGAGTAGCTGTATTCAAAGAACACAGCTTGACATTTATCTTCTCCAGAAAAGAAAAAGATTAAAAGCAAGTAGGGGGTTTGTTTGTTTGCTTTCTTTTGACAACATTGAAGCTCTTCCATGATTAGATAGTGAGAGAAATTAAAAATCATTAAAAGGTCATAAGAACTTGGATAGTCTGAAAACTAGGGGGAGCACAAGTTGATGAAGAGCCTTGGAGGAAAATATTTTAAAATTAATGTACTAACACATGGCATTCTACTTGGATCAAAGGCACCAGTAGAGATGAGGAAGAATGAATTGTCTTTCATTTTGAAAAAATCTCTGTATAGGAAAGAAAAAAGATCTGTTATGAATCCACAAGTAGTTTTACAGTAATGTAAATAGGTGGTATGAATAGAATCTCAGGCTTCATTTTGTTACAAAAGTGATATTTCTCAAATAATAGATCAACATATCATAAAATCTCCACCCCCTTTAGTAACGCACAAATTACAGAATATAAATAAATATTAAAAACTGCCTAATTAAAATTTCATTGGTTTTTCTCTGCATAAACCTTCTTTGTATAAATATAAGCTCAATGACTTCATATTTTGATTGTAGATACAAAGATGTTTTGACATTTTATTCTCTACAATTTACTTCAGGTTCATCTAATATAAAAGGGAATTTTTATGTTTTTTAGCAATTCCCCGTCCTTTCTGCTTTATTAAAGCATTCTTCTTTCAGAACCAAGGGAAATATATTTCTCATTTTGAACTTAGAATTTTTAACTCTAAGCACTGGGAGTTGCTGAAAGTTTAAAATCCTTTAAATTAAATATTGTTAACAGAGCAAGTAAGTTAAAACTTACTTGATTCAGGTTGGCTGAACTATTTTATTGAAATAAAAGTGTATTAAGTCCGAATTTATAAAAATGTTAGATCAAGAATATATCAAAAGCCTATAACATAACTTTTTAAACACTTTTGCCAGCAGATTTCCCAAGAAGGTGTGGGGCATGGAGAAACTCTTCTAAGTCTGTAATGAGTTAGAGAGCAGGATTTCCTCATGGCAAGAGTTTTTAAACTTTGAACTCAAGACCTTCTCAAACATTTTCCTTTCGTTTTTCTTTAAAAAAAATCTCAACACTTATCCATAAATGTCAGTTCATGTCTTCACAAAAACAAAAAGGAAAGATCAGAAGAGCAAATTATTGAATTACTAGATTCTTTGCGGTTCATAAATTTGTCCAGCTCCTTTTTGAACCTGAAAATATTTCCTCTTTCCATGAACTCTTGTGGTAGCCTGTTTCAGATACTCATGACCTGCTCTGTAAAATCATATTTTTGTTTCAGAATGACTACATAACAGTTTAAACACTTGTCCCCAAGTTCCAGAACTGAAAGAACTTATAACAGTTATATATATATATACACTACCTTCATGTGTCTGTAAATCTCTTATCATATATCTCTTCAAGGCTTTCCTCTGTAAACTAAAAACCCTCAGGGTCTTTCCTCATAAGGGGCATTCTCATGCTCTATTCCTTTCATCTATCTCATTGTGCTTCCCTGCAGCATCTCTAACTCTTAAATATGTTTCCTGAGATGCACTGAATATGACACCAAGATGACAATGCAAGAAAATTTTATGTAGCAGGAAAAATGAATTCTCCATCTTGTTTTCTAAAACTACCTGAAGATGGGCTGTGTTGTCACTAATTTTTTCAGATTCTGGCACGTGTTGACTTGATAACATTTCTGAAAACTGTTGAGGGCTTGAAGACTTGAGCTGCAATTATCAACTCCAATTAGACTTTACAGGATGTTTTGTATTGTTTTTTCTTAGATATATTGATTCTATTTTTCCATACTGAAATTGTTGTTTCACTTTTTGTCCACTCAGGTTTCTGAGGTTCTTTTGAATTTCTTCTTCAACAGAAAAGCAAAGAGCTACCAAATATAGTTAAGAATATTCTGAAGGAGATGGATCTTTATTTCCCTCTTCCAGGTAATTCTAGAAGAAGGTATACAAGCCAGCTCCTCTTGAACATGTAGCTCTAGTTGATCCTTAGTGGACAGGAGACCTTTATTAGACATCATCATTAGACAGGCTAATGATGACTAAGGAAGGAAAAATAAAGAATGGGCTAAAACAGGACTTGAGGAAATTGGCAAAAGAATCTTTCTCAGGCTATATTCAATACAGTAGTTCAGTGCTGTGAAAAGTAATAAAGTATCTCAGTCTGTATGGATTCAATTTTTAAAGGAATAATGAAATAGGTTTCCACTACTACACAGTTTTTTACTGGAAAACACCTACATAAAGAGAGGCAAAAAAAGGAACTCAACAGCTAATCCATACAAATGGATTTTCTCCTTCACTTACACAAGAAAAGAAGAGAAAAGAAAGGAAAAGGGAAAGGGAATGACATTTCCAGTGAGAAAATTTTCCTGGAAAAAATTCATTTTCATCCTCCCTCTCCCTTCAAAGCCTTCACTGACTTTTGTCTCCGATATAATTCACTATAAATCTTGTTTCTACATGGGAGTCTAATATTACTCTGTAATTCCAGGTACTCCATTTGAAAGAGGGTTTACAATTACTTTACTGTTACATATGCTTATCATCACATCTAAGTGCCATTTCAATTTTTTGGTGTTCTATTTAGCCTATCAGATTTTCTGCTAACTGAAATACTCTTGATCTCTGTAAGTAAACTGTTGGTTTTATCCATGCACCACTAGTGAAAATTACTTCAAAGTGTGTCAAACTGACCATGACTTGAAAACACCGATCCCTAATGGTCTGAAACTAATCTCTCCAGAGACTAAAACCCATTTTGCTAAATCATTTTTGCAGAAATTACTGCCTCCTATAAAGTACTTTGCTTTTGCCTAACATTGATAAGACATAAATTAATTCAAATGACTCCTGTTACCTGGATAAGAAAATGTTATCTCTGTTTTTCAGATGGAGAAACTGAAAAGGTGAAGAGGCTTCCTAAGACCACAGGGTAAAGTAAGGATAGAGTTGGTGCTTCAAATCACCAGCGTCTGGCTTCTAGTCTAGAATTATAAATGTCAAATATCCTTCATAGCTAACACATAGTTAAGAGTCAGGATAAGAGTAGATGCATTTTGCTCACAGAGAAATAATAAAATAAATACAAAATTTTATACTAGTCAGTTACTGTCCAATATTTTGAGCAGATATTCAAAGTGTGGGAGAAGAAGCAGAAGGGTAATTTTCATCTTCTGACAGTACATAGTAAAACAGACTTCTTTCAACAACTGCAGGTTCGGTTCTATTAAAGAGTCCAGCTTTGAAGGGAATTTTCTTCCTGACTGCTTCTCATTCATATTTGAAGATTCTCATTCTTGTAGTTCTCAAGTGTGAACTTACATGTTATTAAGAAATATCAGACTAACAACCACGGAGAAGAAAGATTCATATTTATATCTAGACTAGATACTGCGCAGCTTTTTCAAAGGGTGGTTGATTACAGATGTAAAAATGACCCAGATCAGGAAGCAAAGTGGTGATGAAAAGACTTTCCTGGAAAAAAACATCCCAAGGGAACTAGTTAGCAAATATTCAGACTTCCTTCTCAATATCCAAGTGTGATACCAAGGACTGTTTTCCTTGTAATAATTGTGTTTAAAATGTATTTATTTCTTCAGGAAACTTGTGAAAGGGTAGAATTTAACTGCATTACCCAGAACCTACTCTGTGTAAAACATGAGGAACGGCAAGAGCCTTTTAGCCAATGCTGCTTTCACAGAAGCAAGGCTTAATGTCACATCAGAGCCAACCCAAATTCCCCTCAGGAACATCCTTAGTCATTTGGAATCTTTATAACAATTGTCAATTATTATATTATAAAATTACCACTATAATACGGTAACCTGGGCACTATTGTTTGTTTAGATCCAATTAGTTCCAGCATTCTGAGAATGAAACAAATGGAATAAACATGATCCACATGATAAGAGCACTTTCAAAATGAGTGCAAAGTGGCAACATTTACCATGACTGGAACCAGACAGAAATTTTAGAACTGTATTTTAAGGAGAATGTTAAAGCCAGCTAGAAGAACAGAGGAAAGAACTTTGAAAAGAAAGTGAAATTAATTTGTTCATCATCAGCTTCTGATCAATGTAAAATGAATACCTGGTTGCAACATTTTCTGGGAAAGTGGGAGTCTTACTTTGGTATATGCAGGAAAAATAGACATTGAAAAAACTTTTCATCCATAGATGCAGGCTATTAAAAGACCATAGTGAAAGAGAGAAAAACAATTCCATGCAAGGATGCTCATGCTTTGGCAGGAATATTGAAAATATTGAAGTGCAGCATACAATTTAACAAATATTGAAACAAAGGCTGTATGGTTCTTTTTTCCTTTCTATTGGCCATCCTGAGGAGGGTTTGTCATTTAAAGAATGTAAAAAAACTGACTTCACAGAAAGGCATGTTCATATTTTAATTAGGGAGTCTAAAAACCCAGGACTTTTCTTAAACTACCTTTGGTAACTGGTACAAAATATGCCAACATCTGTCTTTGTAGAGTCTTACGCAGGTTGACACATCTCCAGAGACACAGATTACTGTTTTCCTCTAAAAATAATTCCTGAGGCTGATATCATTATGGTCAAAGTCCAGCCACTGAACTACACCTCTCTTTCCAGAGAGGCAAGTCAGAGAGAGAAGAATCTGCTGCAGCCTCATTGAGCCCTGGTTCTGGGCAGGCAGCACAGGCTCCCCAGGTATGCTCTGCGCCCTGCCTTGCAGGGTGGTTGCAGAAGTGCATGGGGGCTGACACACTGGAACGTTCCTCAGCATCCAGAGTTATCATAAAAGACAAGAGTTTGGAAGAATCCAAAATCAAGGCTACTAATGAAAGTGTAGATATAGTGCAAGTATGCAGGAGATAATAATTCAGATTCCAAAAACTGCGCCACAGGAAATTGTCTCTGTTGTTGAGTTATAGTCATATTTTTATGAGTTGCTCATTAAGGATTTCTCTGTGGCCAAGAGTGAGACTTGATCTTGCCTAGTCTGTGGTAGTTGAGATGCTCATTTATAGCACTGGAGTCTATTAAGAAAGAAAAATAAAGTGCTGAAAGTCTAAACTGCAGTGACCTACATAGGGAACCCCAGGCACCTACAGTCAGAGTGGATTTGTGGCCTTTGATAACACTGACAAGAGCTTTCTCCTGGTTTTCAACACATGGCATGTTATTCCTAAATATAGCATACATATATTCACAGTCTTACTGTTCATGTCTAGAGTACTAAATATTTTTTCCCATTATTGACTAAACCCCTTTATTTTGTCTTTTTCCAAGCCACAGCATGTGTGTACATTCACATCCTGTATTTAGGGACACTTCCTCTTCCTGATGAAAATTACTGTTTTGTTCTTGCAGCACTATTCTCAACAGATAGAAATAGCAATTCGGCCACCCTTAATAGACGTCATTGAAAACAGAATTTAGCACAAACAGAACTGCTTTCGTTTTAAGCAGATGCTGTTACATAGAGCACATGGTGTTCTCCACAGGGTATTCCACACAGTTTTTGCAGGATATTATAAAACAAACTGACAGTGATTAATGCTAATAAAATGATCCAAAATTACCTGCATGCAATCACTGAATATCTCTTTGTTAAACCTGACGTGCTGTTGGCACAACATTTCTGTTCAGGTTGCTGACATTGGAAGGCTTTTGCACTCCTTGAACATTTAGTTAATGCTATCTAGGTCAGTTCAAAGCAATATTTGATCTTTGATTAAGATATAAATTGTGAAACACAAAATTCATATCAAGGCCAATTAAAATCTTTTCAGTACACAGTACATAACGTGTTCTAATAACATTAGCATTTAATCTACTTCATCAGAGGCATGAAACTCAGAATTAATTATTCTATTTAAGAGTGTAAAGGACCTTAAGATCATAGAATACAGCAACAATCAGAATTATACTTTATATCAATTGTAAATGTCAGGCTGTGTTTGATGCATATATTTTGGGATTTTAGTACTTCAGTTCTGAATTATTTTGGTACAACCATAGGTGGATAATTAGTCCTCTCTATCACTGAATTTGATNTAATAGTACCAATATGACAAAGGATTAACTTTTTATGTATTGTCTCATTTACCTGGTGTGAAAAGCTGTTGAATTATTGTGTTAACATCACTACAACTTCACCAATTCTAAGATTTATGTTATGTAAGTAAATGATCCTGTCACCTAAAACATCAGTTTTAAAAAAACTGATGTTTTAGGTGACATATTCATATGTTGTATAAACTAGATATGTGTTGGGTTAGCTTTTGCATCCTTTGCTACTGCAATGACTTTGCTACTACAATGAAGCACAACAGCTTATTCAACATCTCATAACCTCCGAGCATGACTTTCTTTAATAATTTTAATAAAAAAGAAAGAAAAATTAATAATAGTTGGTACTCTGACTAGATTTCCTTTTTTATTTAAAAGTAGTGTTACTGCTTTCCTGGTTTGGTTTTACATTAATTTCTTAAAATCTTCCTGTGTTTTTTCCCCTTTTTTTCTTTATTTCAAGGTGACACTGATTTTTTATTAGTGAAAACTGTAAGAGACCTTCATAAATATTTTCTGCTGACATAATGTCAACAAACACTGAGGGTTCATCAAATATCTTCAAATAACCTGGAACATTACAAATGTTAGGATGGTTTGCTTTTGGCCATGCAGCTGAATTGTTTGGGGTTTATTCACTATTTAAAATAAATAAAACACCTCTAGTAGACATGGGCTAATATTCATGTGACTATTCTGTAAGCTGTGCTATACAGATAAGCACTAGGAAAGACTAAAAAATAAATTCAGCCCAAATAGTTTTTGCTCTACATACCGCACTGTCACTGTCAGAATGTCAACACCATTGCTACTACCTTATCAGTAATTAACTTATACACAGTTCATCTTTGTCATCTGCTCTCATCCTTTTTTTTCCATTTACTAGAAATTCATTAGTCACATTTTAATGGCAAAGGAATCATTCATTGGTAAGTTCAGCTAAGTAAATCTTTCTTTCTTAAAATAAAACTTCAAAGTGCCTCAGAATAATTTACTGCTATCACAGTCCCACAGAATAAACACCATCAAATCATCTTCATGATCATCAGACTTTGACTAGACAGTAATCCCTAAACCTCCCTAGACATTCAGATGTCTGCTGAACTAAAGGGTTTTCTGCTGTCATTTCCCATGACTACGTCACATGTGGATTTTGTACCATACATGTGGTATGTGCACTTATTCTTCAATAGTTATGATCCAGCCCAGGGGAAATTATGTGCTGAATTAGAGCTTTCTCATGACTTGAGCGTGTCCTGTGGTTAAGAGGTTTGTTATGCAAACATTGACAGTTCATCCTGGCTTAATACTATAGGAACTACATTCATTAGAAACAGAAGGCTGTAGATAATCAGAAATGGAAGAGAAGATATAATTTCCTTGAACCTTAGGTTCTCAGGCCCAGAATTAATCATCCGTCAAAGCATTTGTTGTAGGTCAGGGGACATTTTCTGCTTGAAGCACTGCAGAATTGATGACAAGAAACCTGCATTCCTTCCTATAGAAAGAAAGGTAGAAACTACTGAGATCACATTTATCTTGCCACAGGGCTGTTTCCTCACTTAATCAAAAAGCAGTCAGCTAGGCAAAAAAAACCCACACACTAGTATTTTTTGCTTTCAACCAAATCTTATCTGAAGAAATGGAATAATACAGGCCAGTGTAGAGAAAATGCAGATTGGGGTAAGTCAAGCTGGGAAGGTGACTTCAAGTCAATTTTCATTAAAGCCCTTGAGATCAGTTATTCCAGGTTTCCAATATATTTATTAAATGGATTTGCCTCAAAACCAATAACTTTCATGATATTCTAGTATCCAGATGAATCACTCAGTATAAAAATCAGATAAGGAAGGTTCTCAAGAGGAGGAAACAAAATAAGTTAGCAGATTCCATGTATTTCTAGTCTTATGTTATGTACTATTGTCTAGGAAAGACTAAGCTGTGATGTGGAAATACACTTTCTCTTCTTTGTTACTTTCCAGACTATTTACTCTGAACAGCCAGTGCCAAAAGTATAATTAGCCTTACTTGAAAAGTGGAAGCTACAATGGCAGCTGTCCAAGTGTATAATCAAAATGCTTTTTAGGGGAAAAGACTGATAAAATAGTCCAAAAGTGTTTTAGGAAAATAATAGAGTACTTATATATTATACACCAGCAGTAAACTCAAAGAAAATTCATTAAAACCCATGGAAAATATGGATTTAATATTTTGAGAAACTGTTGATACTGTTAAGTATATAAATATCAAATACCATTGTCTTGTGGTCATTGAATTTAGGATTTCTATTATTTCAGAGTTTCTAAGATTTACTTCAATGGAGATCTCAGATCAATAGGTAATTAAGTTCTTTTAACATATTTCCCTTTGTATTTAACATATGGTTCTAACTATTGTATTGTCTAAGGATTTTTTAAACCCTCAAATTATATGACATGGTGTGTAGTATAAAAAAACTGGACTTCTTTGCAATATTTTGATACTGATTCATTAAAAATCAGTTCAAATTAAAACAAAACAAAACAAAACAAAACAAAAGAAAACACAAACCAACATGTAAACTTTCATTATTAGAACACCAAGTTGCAGAGACTCATCACATACTTCTAGGAGATTTTGTTTAGTCTCCCTCCTCTGTCCCAAATGTGAGTAGTAATATTTGGTACATATTAAACCTGTTTGCAGGAGGAAGAGTGGTTAACTAACCAAATAAAACCTATGAGTTAACTAAAATGTTCACAGAATGATTCAGAACTAATGTGAAAAAAATGGGTACAGTCTGCATCTTGGGCTGGAGTAATATACCATCATAAATAGTTCTAAGAGGTAAAAATGTGCAACATTTGCTCGTTTGACATTCAGTAAAAATGACACAGTTTGACAGTGTAATAAAGCAGATTTTGGGAGTCCTTTTGCAGTATCAAATACATTGCAGTCACAACATCTGGTGCTGGTTCAAAGTCACTCGAGGGCCAGCAGATCAGTTTTTATGATAAAGCTTTCTGAATTGTCAAGTAACCTCTGTCCACAACAATAAATCTTCATCAGATTAGGTTTCATATGTCTTCCTCCTACCATATAAAACCATCAAAAATTTTGATTTGTGTGCTTTAACACGCACCAGTGCAGTCATATGTTCACAACTGGTTTGGATCTCGTTGGCTCTATTGTATCTGCAACTACCCATGTGCCATTTTACAGTTGTGGAACATGAGGGTTTGATAATTTAGAATTAACCCACTGCAATGAAGAAGACAAAAAATTATGCTAGTTTTTCATTATTGTTTCCAAAGTCAGTCCTTTCAGTGCATCACTTCTCTTTTCTTATATGACTCCATTGTTTGTCCTGACTTATATAAATCCTACTCACTAGAATGCAACATCAGTTCAAGATCTGAATGAAGGCATTCTCTGCAGTTATACCTCATCATGCTTAGCTTGAATTTTGTCCAAAAGGTCATATAATCGATGTATAATGAATAGCCAATGTTGTTTGAACAAGATTTATTTTTATAGACAAAAACTAAAAGCAGTAGAATGAAATAAAAGTTCCTGCATCTCACGGCCTTGTAATTATAAATGCCCAACTAAGCATTATTACAGATTTATCACTTGTCCTTCAACCTATAGTATAGACAAAAAATTGAACCATTCTAATCTATTCTTTCACTTCAACCACATATTTGAACTGATGGAGAGAGAAAAAAAAATGTTATTTCAGAACGGAAACTTGGTAACTGTGGAAATGGCTGACAGATACCTTGAAACATTGAAGGTTCAGTGGCATGACATCTACATTTTGGGTCCAGTGATGGACAGACTAGTGTGGCTGCTCTCCTAATAGACATTCCCCTTCTCTCACACTAATATTGGTAAATCTACCAGAGAAAATATTTTAACATACACCTTCAATGAGGATAGAAATATCCTCATCTGAATGTTTAAACAGCAGACCTTCACAAAGCAAACTGCACAATGTGCCATAGTTGCCCTTCATTTACTGGTGTCATCTCTGTCTGTGACCAACTGTGCTATCAAAAATTGATATGCACTAAATTAGCACTGAAGTACCATGGTAACTACTATGTTCTGTCTGCTGTTTCCCTGGTCACAGAGTCTAACAATTCTACAAATACTATTTTTTTCTTGTACCCCATTATGTTTTTTGCCCTTTCCAAACTAATTAGTTTAATGTGTGTTTTTTCTTTTGGAGACAATGTTTTCCCTGCTTGAGTATAAGATTATATAATCAGCAGAAATATTATTAGTTTACTGTGTGCTGTGTTTATACTAAGTCCACTTCAGAACCACTTTAATAATTTTAATTGTCCCCGTCAGTGTGGACAATTTTAGTTGTTAGTTCCTTTAAAAACCCTAAAAGAAATAAAAACCCTCAGTTTTTCAGCAATAGGCTATCTTGTATCAGGAATCTAATATGCCCGTAGTCTGTTTTAATGAGAAATTTCAGGAGAAAAAGAGGAGTTGAAGTTTCCCAACACATAATAAGCTGTACCTTACATGTGCAAAGGGTGAAAAGCTAGACAAAAAAGGATGTAAATAATAACCGAAAAGTAAGATTTATGTTAACTCTTGATCTTCTTTACTGTTTCATACTGCATGTCTTTTCCCATTACCTCTTCTGTTTTTTTCCTTTTCTTGGTGTTTTTTTCATTTAGACAGGCTTAATGAAAGAAATCCACAGACGAGGCTACAGTGACAGAAAAGAGGTGACAAAATTGATTGCCTAAGTGGAACAAAAGTAAACAACCTTTGTTTCCTAAGTTCTTAGTTTTTTTCTACTTATCTCTTTTTTTCAGGCTTTGTATAGAACAATTACCACTCTGAATTCTGGCTAAGTCATAGTCGAATGGCAGAGATAAGAAATCATGGGAATAGCCAGAGCTGAAGGATGTCTCTAAATAACAGGATAATTATAGCTAATGCAGAGCAGAAAGATAAATGTATTATGGAGCATTGAGCCAGGAAATGTAGAAGAAAAAGAAAGCCCACAAATTTTTACCTGTTGAGATGAAAACATTATCCTAGTGAAAAATCAGTCTTCTATTAGAAATTTAACCTTGATCTCCTGTGGCCACATGCTTTACTCTGCTCCTGCCAATCAGATCTTGACATCATCCCAACGATGCAGATGAACAAATATTACCTGTGCAGAGAACCACAGAACTATTTATTTTGGGAAAGGTCTCGGAGATTGAGTTAAACATTTGACCAAACAGCAACTAGACCATGTGACTAAGTGCCACATCCAGTCTTTCCTTAAACATCTCCAGAAATGGTGCCTCCATCACCTCCCTGGGCAGTGATTCCAGTGTCTAATCACTTCTGTGATTAATTTCTTTTAAAGGTCTAACCTGAAGCTCTCCTAGCACAGCTTAAGACTGCGTCCTCTTGTCCTGCTGCTGATTCCCTGGGAGAAGAAACCTATCCTCACCTGGCCACAGCCTCCTTTCAGGCAGTTGTAGGGAGCGATAGCAACACCCCTGAGCCTCCTGTTCTCCAGGTTAAACACCCCTAGCTCCCCCAGCTGCTTCTGCTCTACCCCAGTGTTGTTTCCAGACCCTCCCACAGCTCTGCTGCCCTTCCCTGACACACCCCAGCACCTCAATTTCCTTCCTGAATTGAGAGGCCTAAAACTAGGTACTTGAGATGAGGCCTCACCAGTGCCAAGTACAATGGAAGAACCACATCTCTGGTCTTGCTAACCACAATATTGCTGATACAGGCCACGATGCCACTGGCCTTTTTGGCCACCTGGGCACACACTGGCTCATGTTCAGCCCTTGTCAACCAGTACCCCCAGGTCCTTTTTCACTGGTCCATTTTCCAACCACTCTGCCTAAATCTGTAGTGCTGCCTGGAGCTGTTGTGGCCAAAGTTCAGGACCCAGAATTTTGGTTTTATTGAACCTCATGCCACTGATCTCTGCACATCAATCCAGCCTGTTCTTGTCCATCAGCAGAGCCTTCCTACCATCCAGCAGGTTGGCATTCCCAGCCAACTTGGTGGCATCTGCATATTTGCTAATGGTAGACTCAATCCTCTCCAGATTATCATGATTTCAAACAGGACTGGACACACATTGATCCTTGGGGAACACCGCTAGATGCCAACACAGACAGGAAAAAGTTGCAATGTCTGCATAGAACAAGCAGATGCTCTTTCCCTTTTGCTTGAAAAGAAAGAGATTCTGTCCCATTTATTTATTTGTGTGGGGGCCTTCCAAAAAAAGAAATTTAAGTGACTTTATTAAACTCAAGCTTATGTGGTCTAATTCTCCAGAACAGGGTATTTATATTCCTCAAACTCTGAATTCCTCACACAGTAAGACTCAGTGTGGAACTAAAGAAAATGTAAGCACAAAGGAGAAATCTGAGGCTATTCTCACCTATACCAGTATTTCCTTTGGCTCACTGTACAGAGCTTGAGCCTATTTGCAGTTGTAGCTTGACAGGACTTGGGACTGAAATTGGCAAGAGAGGGAAACCTAAACTAAGCACAATGTGGAAGAAGAGAACAGAAATTACAAATTTAGTTAAAGAACCCACAAAGAGCAGGGGAGCAAGAGATGGAAAATAAGTGCAATACTGCATGTCATCTGTAATAGACAGAGAGACATGCTTCTTCAAGATTGTGTTGGGTCTATTATACTATCAGAAAACTTTCTTTCTCCTGAAAATAAAACCAAACAAGAAACTTTTAATCAGTACCTTCAGCCGACATCAATTTAAATCATACTTCATAAAGTACTTAAGACAAACAAAACAATTCAGCTGAAAAGTTTCCTATTTAATCACGGGCATTTGAACAACAAATAGCTTGTAATTACCTTGGTAGATGCTGAATCAGTTTAGCAGCAAATGATGAATTTTTAACTATTCTTACCCAGCCTTTTACTAAATCAGACAGAGGGACAGAAGGACAGCCCTGATAACATCAAATATTACAAATACAGAACAATAATACTTCAAGTATTTATTCTTCTTTTATTCTGTGATGCTTCTCTTTAACACACACACATAATTTCCATGCCCAATGCAGGTTGCTGAGAGAAATGTTCTCTGTGGAGTTAACAGCATTCTTCTGAAGGCAAGAAGTACTTTGTGCTCCACATACAACTTAATCTCTGTCTAATATAACTGTTCTGCCTCCTTTCATCAGTGTAAATTTTCAGAAATAAGTCACCAGCAAACAGGAAGTTAATCACATAAATATTAACTCCATACAATTGGATCCATAATTTTCCATATAATTCATTGAATAAATCCATTGTTCTGTGAAGACCCTTGACAAACCCTTCTTTTTCCAAGCTCTCAGACACAGTCCTGAAGACTGCATGATTGTTTCCATTGAACTACCACTTCAGCTAGTGCAAGACTTTTCTGAAACCTCCTTTTTCAATCATTAGAAATATTCTTGCTAGTTTGTTTCTAGACCTGCTGGATTTTTGTGTCTGTGTTGTCTCTCAATTCTTGTCTTCCTTCTTTGGTGTTTGCCCAGCCAGATTTACTCTTAGTATCCTTTTTGTCAGTTTACACAGGCCACATTATTTGTCTTTTTCATCTCCTGACCACTTTAGTAAATCTCTGCACCAGTTTCCATTCAAATTGTTTTATGTCAATATGGCTAAGTAGCACTGCAAAGAGCATTTATGATTATATTTTCCCAACAGCCTACATGTCTGTAAATATTTTTCACTACAGTTTTATGTGAGCAGCCATTAAGATGGCCCGGTTAAAAAGGGAAAATTACTGAACAGAAGAAAATGGCTCCTGGAAAATATTATCAGAGAAATTGCCTACCAAAGTAGGGACTGGATGTCTGGGAACTCGACCTGTGAACCAGAAATATCCTTAAAAAGTGTATCTGGTAACTTTGAAGCATAGATGAAGTATCAAGAATTCAGAGACATCCTGAGGTATCATGAATAAGCATAAAACCAAGAAACTCTAATGGCAATTGATCATCTGAAAAAAGTAGAAAGAGTCTGGGAAAATAAAATTAATCTGGAAGAACTGTAAGCATAATTTAACCATTTATTTATTGGCTGTTACAAATGAAAAATTGAAATTAGCAACAAATGTTGAATGCTTGAAGTGGTATTGTCCTACACTGTCTTATGCCTCTAGGCTATAAAAAGAACTGAACTTTTAGCCCAGAGAGAGGGTTTTTTCTCTGAGTTTTCTCTGGTTTTCTATGTCACACATATTTTTATTTTTCTAAGCCAGCTGAACTTCACATGAATTTTCTGCCAGATCTTAGACTCTCACTGAGAGTGCCCAGATGACTCTGGACTCTGTGACACAGATGTTCTTTGAAAAGGCAGTCTGCCTGTTACCCCATTGTGTCCCCTTTGATCCCACTCTGGTATGAGTTTGACCTGTCCTCACACCTCTGGGATGGTTGGATCAAATTTTGGGACTGATTTTTCCTCCACTTTGAGATAGTTTCACTCCTGAAATCTAATTCACTTGATACTCCCACTTCATATATATCCTATATAAGTAACCTATCATAAGCATATCTCCTCTTATATTGTTACTATAAAACGCCAGCATTGGTCCTTGAATTGTTATGATAAGTTGCTTCTCTAATAAGTTTATTGTAACTTGTAATACATTTACTTGGTTTCTGTAATTATATTGGATGTTAATCTAGGGTTGGTTGTTGCTGTCATAGACCACTGCCATGCTATTGATTGATATTGATTAATCATAATTGCTGATAGCAATTAGTAGTATCTTGATAAATTTAGATATATTTGCCTTATTCATCTAAGGAATAATTTCTATTGATGATTTCTGTGGCTTTGGGAAAATTTGCAACAAAATAGAGAAATGTAGACAATAAAAGCTTCCAAATCTTAGTGTATTATGGAATTCAATGAACCCAGAGTCACAATCTCTACACACCCACAGTTTTGGACAACATTTTTGGTCATAACAGGTCCACATCATATATCCATACATACCATATGACTTTTTTTTTCTCTGCTGTATTGTGTCTTTCTCTGCTCTTTGTAAAAAGAGAAAGAAATGTTTCAATAGAAACTTATAAATTTATGGTGGTGAAGCTACATCAGTGAAGCTCCTCTTTAAATTCCAGATTTGAACTTTGCAGCTTAAAATTTTTATTCAACCTGTAATGGCAAGCTGAGCATTTCAGAGCCAGAGTTTGATAAGTCTCTCCACTCTATTCTGTTAGCTCTTGCAAACAGTAATTAAGTGTAATTATGTGGAAAAAATGTTGATTGAAAAATGTGTATTTGCAAACCTGAGTTTGAATGGACCTACGTTACATTTAAAATATAGCTTCTCCAATCCTTTTATTTTCCAAACCCATCACAAAATTGCAGTGCATACTATTTTGTACAGCACGACAAACCCCAGGGTAGCTGTAAGAAAGACATGTTCTGCTCTCCTCTGCAGTCACATTCATCTTTGAAGCACTTTTTTTAATAGGGGGTTCAAAAATGACTGCATTCATTGCACAGAGAAATTGGCTTGCAGGTTGAAGGGATAAAATTATGCAACTATGAACTCAAAATTTTCCATTTTCTTTATCTCATCTTAGTTATTCTGTTTCAGAAGTCACTTATTCAGAAATTTTTCTGTGCCAGAGGGACAAAACTTGTTTTGCAGCATATTTTTCTCTGTAGAAAATTACTTATGCTTTACCTTTTCAGTAACAATACAAACTTTCAGTATGGACTTAAGTAAGTATATATTCCGCTATCTTTCACCAAAAAAAAAAAAAAAAATTACAAGAAACCTTCTATCTAAACTGTATTTAAGAAAACATCTTATTTATGATGTTTATAAAGTTAATGTTTTGTTGCTACAGCAAGGATAACTCAGAAGATATAATGACAGTAATCTCATGTTAAGATGAAATACGAAATTCATACACAACTAAAAACTAACAGGTTTTGTCTACTCCCTTGATGTCACCTTTGAGATCTTGATAAAGTAGCAATGGACAAAAGTGAAAATATTCACAACTGATTTCTTTGTAGCTTCTCTGTACTTTTATGCCCTCTAAGGAATTTAAAAATAAAAGGAATACTTCCACAAAACTTTTCTGTTCTATACCAAAAATATGAAATGTACCATCTGTTTCCATTGTGAAATTAAATCCCTTTCAAGAAGGAAATAAGTTTCATTTTCCTCTAGGGTAATATTTCTTTAATATTTCCAGCTCAAATGTTTGTTTCACGGATTAAAAAAGACACAGATTTACTCTGAGGAAAGAGTTAAAAGAAACTTACTACAACTCAACTGAAGCATTTTACAGATTCTAGGTATAATCTTAAGTATAATGAATACTGTAGCTCTACATATAATAAATTAAATTAATTCTGATTAAAGATATGGCAGTTCAGGAAAAAAACCCAAAACACCAGAAAGTTAATAACAGTAGTATATTTATTCATGTTTGTATAACATTTCAACAAATTATTGTTTGTTGCTGTAAGCCATTTCTTCTGTGCCAAGAGAAGTGGCTATGGAGTTCAGCCCAATGCTGTCAAAAAACATCAGTTGAAAAGAAGCTTGTGATCAGAGTTTTCTAACGCTTCTTGTTTCTTCTAGTTTTGCAGAGAAAAGGTGTCTGTTTTTCATTCAGCTTATACTAAGCTGCTTTCTTGACTCTATTACCCTTCTTCAGTTGCAAGTAACCCAATATAGGAAGTAAAACATCATTTAAATAACATATTCTTAAATCTGAAAAGTATTAACCTAAAGACAGTATTTCCGTGAGCCACGGCAAATTGTGCATAACATCACAAGTTTTCTTACTTAGCAATTTTAATCTACAAATGAGAAAATGTTACCCATTACAATTCTGCACTTGGTTCCCTTACTTTCAAAATATAGTATATTGGCCACAAATAAAAAATAAGAGTCCATGAATTATGTTCTATATGATAAATGATTTTTGAAGATTATTAGAAGACCACATATATGGCCAGAAAAGGTAAATTTTTATGCAATTTTTTCTGTCTTCAAGCACAGCTTTGATATCTGACACAAAGAAATCTCTACAGAAGCACGTGGACACTCATATCAGGGCAAAGAAGATCATGTATGGAGATCTTTAAGTGCTGAACGACCCAGAGTGAATATTAACTACCAACAATAAAGAAGGAGTACTTGGAGAACAGAGAAGAAATGGGCATGGAACCAAATGAATCTATGTTGAATTTGATCAATGTCATTGGAATGTTGCTTTCTATATTTTTTTTTCAAAAGGCTGTGTAAACCAGAGAAGAGTCACAAAGACTGAGAAAAGACAAACATCAGGTCCAGTTTCCAACAGTAATTTGGAATTAATTCTAATTTTTAAGAGGGCCTTGCCTTGACTTTGGAGATTGGACTTTGTGATACCCAGAGAATCCTTCTGACCTGAAGGATTACAGGATTTTGATAAATCTTGTACTCAGATTTTGAGACAATAATTCATATAGGCATACAGCTTGAGACAGAGGGAATTTGAAGCAGCACTTACTTGTACAAAAGAAGACAGCATGTGTAATATTAGAATTGTCAAAGAAATTGTCTGCATTATGGATAAAAGAGTGAATCAGTGTTAGAATGATTCGCGGGTGGGGTTGTGGTTAGCAATAAAGTGATTTCCTCACTTGCTTTGTAATAGTTACAGATCTATGCTGTTTCATGCTAAAATAGTTTATCTACATGCCCTATGTGACTCTGAATGTTGGATTTGCACTTTGTTGACATGATTTATAAGTGTTTGATTATAGCCACAGCTAGTTGGTGGAGAGAAGCATTTCCTGAGTAAAATGTCATCACTTCACCTTTGTGCTTTGAGGTAAGAAATAGGCTCAATACATTTAAGTTCTTTGACAGTAAACACTATCAGATGTTTTTCCCTGAGGGGCTCATTATCTCAAGTGGCAGATTTTGCCACTAACAGCACACTCAGAAAGGGTTTGAGAAGCCAAGGTAAGCTAAAATCTGCTCTGTGTAATGAGCACTCCTGCAGGATCTGTACATTATTGTTTTCAGACCAGTGTTCATGAATATGTGTGAGTCAGCTGTGAACTACAGTGGCAGCAAAAAGAAAGGTGAAAGCAATTAATTTTTACCAGTTCTTGTAGATCAGCTTTTTTATGCTGTTTATCATCACGGTATCTGAAGCATACCGACATGTCAGAGGCAGAGGTTGCTGATGGAATGAGAACTAGTCTGGCATGGAACAGCCACCTGCCTAGTTAAGGTCAGAAAACAGTGTAAAAATCCTGAGAGAGCAGGAGACGTTTCAACTTATTGAAAAGTCTGGGGAAAGCGCATCAGTGGAGGTCTGAGGACTGATCCTTGAGTGATACAGGTTCACTTTTTCCATGTTATAGGAGCAACACATGTGCAACCAAAAGTATTCACAGAATTCTAGTCATGTACTACAAAAAGACAGAGTATGAATGGCTGATATGTGAGAAACTCAGACATGAATATGTTCAGATGGGAGGGAAGAGTTACAACTCATTTTGTATTTAGGGAGAATGGTGTCATTGTTATTCTATTTCCTCTTCTTTCAGGTCCCAACAAGGATGCCTGCCCGATGGTAAACTCAGGGCTGCTATTCCGCTTTCCTGAGATAAATTTATCTGCAAATATCACCCTTTGTAAAGGTCTCCATCACTTCGACTAAATTCTCTGAAAGAAATAAAAACCATTTATGGTGTAACCAAAACATTTATGTGTACATTTCACATTTTATTATGTTTCTTAAGGAAAAATCTGATTTAGAAAAACAAATCTGCTTGCTAAGTAACTTGCTATAAGAGAAGCTGTGAGAGCATTTCTCAGCAATATTATATATTCAGTTTAATTCATCAATATTGGATAAATACCATAATGTACTGTTTGATGCTACTGCTACTGCAAAATGCAGAAGCATAATAATTAAATTCTCTGCTATGCTATATTCTGCCAGTTACCAAGGAATTGAAGAATTGCAATGAAACAGTCAGCCACATCATGTCAACTGCAGGAAATTATTACTTAGATTGGACAGTGAGCTATCCTAAACTCTTAAAAAGAATTATTCTAAATAATTTATTGAAATCTATATATGATGGTTGCCTTAACTGGAACATATGTTTAAACCAGGATAATATGAATGATATATGTTATTACTATCACTTTAAGAAGACATGGAGAGACAGTGTATTTTACACCCAAAATGATGACAATACTTCTTTCCTTCCATAATCAGAATTACACTCTCTACAATGCAAATGAGGTAAGCATTAAAAAATTATTTTGAGCCTTACTCTATAGAATTTAGCTTAAGCAATCAGCTGAATCTATTTCAACCCCTTTGAACCTTTTTGATTAGGGTAAGTGAAACATAATCAAGTAGCACTGCTGTCGAAGTAGCTGTAGAAATCTGGCAAGCAAACAATGCAACTAGTTGGTTGGATTGATTTAGACAACATTTTATAAATAGCATTAAGTTGCAAAAAACTCTGAAGGTTTTGGTTAACAGAATGAAAATTTGCCAACAAATGTTCAGACCCTTGGAAATGGCTATGTTCCAGCAACAGTTTCATTTATTATCCGTAAATATTACTTAGGGCTCAGCTGAGTTAAACATGTTCTGTCTGAGACTGCTGGGAACTGGGAAGAGTTAGGAACTTCTTATGTAAACACAGAGAAGAAAAATCTCTTCCATTATGGTAAAGTACCTGTTGATGAGACGGGTGCTGATTACTTCATTTAATGTGACAGAGAAAGGCAATCGAATGCTGCAGTTAAGAGGCTGATACAAGACCAACACACACTGATTTTAAAAGAAACCTGTGTCCTCTTCAAAGTCAAAGTTCAGAATTTACAGCTCAGGTAAGCTACCTGCATAAAAAGAGCTTTTAGTCTGAGATTCAACTCCTTCAAAGAGAAACTGTAAAGAAATAAGCTGATATTAACTTACTCGTCCTGTGTAATTAAAACAGAAAAGTAATTCTAACTCTGACTGACACAATATTTTGTATACAGAAATCCCTAAACCTTTTTCATCACACTAAGTTTTAGAGGTCCTTAGACAAGTGTATTCAGTCTCAGAATAAATTGAAATCATCTGGAAGACCATTACTTATTCGGAACAAAGTAATTTTCCCATGAACAGAGCTGCAGCTGTCAAACGTTTTCACATTTCAAGGAAGGCTGTTACTGTGTATGGTAGAAAACGCAGAAAGCAAGGACAGATTTATTGACAGGAGATGCTCCTGAAGGTTTGTTTGGGGGTTTTACTGTGTAAAAGTAAAATTCTTTGAAAATCCATATTCTTCTTAAAATGCTTCACTGTTTGAGTGACCACAGTGACAAGGATAGGAGTTTTGACCGTGGGATCACCACCAGCCTTGACTGTCCCTGCCCTTCCCCTCAGGACTCCTGCTGGGGAGCCACTGCCCTTGTCAGTTCTCTGATAGTTCATTCTGTCAGACCCAGTAGACATGAATTTCCCCTCCTTCTCAATGAAAGACAAGAGTGGTAAAAACCTGTCCATAGAAGATGTTCAGAGATCTGATGGAATATAACGCTCTGGAAATCATATTCCTATATGGCACGCTGCTGAAATGATTTAAATAGAGGAAATCCAGTCACAGCTTTGCGTAAATTAGGAAAACATAAATTCTTAAAGAACAGGAATTCTTGGGGTTTTGTAACAATTTTGTTTTAACTTGCCTCAAGAAATTGTGATTAAACTAGATGCTGGTAAAAAAAAAAAACTCCTTTTTTTCTGTGAAGATGTTGAAAAGCCTGAGGATTTTGCAGCTATTTTTTATAGCCTAAAACTATTTCAGGCATTTTCTTAAGTCTCTAGTTTCTTCTGTTTTCATAGAGAAAGGGCTTCTGCTTTTCATTCTGCTTATACTGTGCTTCTTTCTTGACTTTATTACCCTTCTTCAGTTGCATGAACAAGAGCAAGGCCATCCTTACAGTATCCCAGTAGAGGAAACCAATACTATGGGGGTATTTGCCTAGTGAAGAAGTATTTCCATTCCTCACCTTACTTAGTGAGCAGTGTCACTGCATGCATGGGATCTTCAAAGAGATCACTAGAAGGACCTAGGATTTCTTACAACATTAATAAGTCACTGCAGTAACCATCGATCATGAAAGGTGTTTATGTCAGAAAATTCAGAATTATCTACTTTTTTTGACCTGGAATAACAAAAATATAAGCTTTGATGTACATGTTTCAAAATTAAAGTGTCTGTCTGCAAATCCTAGTTTAAGATTCAGGCAATTATCTTGCTAATGGTCATTTGAAAACTGTGTGTGTGAGGATCCAAATAGCAATACTTTAGGTACTCTGACATTATCACATGTCATTAAAACATGTCCATCTATGAAAGATGATATTTGAATACCAAATCAGCTGCCTAAACAGATATTTGGAGCCATCTGAGAAACAAGTGAGCAATGCGAGTGTTTAAAGTTACACTGGACGTGCACTTTATCAGTTTTGATGTAGTTGATGTAATGTATGAGGCATTATTTTAACGTAGCTAGTAAAACTGAAGTATAGTTAAGTAGAATGGAATATAAATATTACTTAATACTTTCTTGAAATACAAAGATTTACTTCTCTTTCCATCAGTATGAAATACATGTTGCTAAGTACATTCTAAATATTTTCCAGTAGCTAACCTTCCTTATCATAAGTGGTAGTGAATGAATCCTGTTTAAATTTCAAGATGCAGTAGTTTTAAAATTTGGACATATTATGAAAAGGATGTAAATGTATTTTTTTTTAAAGTTCAGGAGGCCTAAAAATATCACTTTCTGTTTAACTACAGTATTATTGATTTTTACCCTTAAAAGAAGGCAGTTTGCCCTTAGTGTTCTAATTAAATTAAAAATTTACTCTCCAAACTACCTTTCAACAATAATAAGCTGATTTAAAACTAAATCTAAAGAAAAATCTTGGGGGCAAATATCATATTTTCTTGACAATATACAAGAGCATTCACTATTTTCATTGTTGCCACTAAAATATTATCTGTGATAGAAAATACACTAAGTTTAACATGTATATAAATAATGTTTTTGTATACAATACTGCTACTACTACTAGTAGTCTTCAAAGTGTTTACTACATAAAGATTATAATTTCTACTCCTGATCTTATGTCCTTATATTATCATTGAAAAGAATTTTTTGTAAAAAAACCTCAAAAAACTAGGGAATAAAAAAATGGCAAAGTTTGGATTCTTACCGCCTGAATTAAGGACATGAGTTCTGTAAGACAGCAGAGAACCATTTGAGAAGAGAGTCAGCAGGAAGGGCAGCCCGGGTCTTTCTGAGCTATTCGTCTTTCTTAAATGCTTTACTTAAGTGACTACAGCTGGGTTGTAGGAAAACAAGACTGAAGAACTAAGAAACAAAGACATGTAAACAAAGACACGTATGCCCTTCCTTTGAACAGGAAAGCGGAATTATTCATGATTCAGTTTGAGGCTCCAGAAAACTTCTGGAAAATCAAGCTGCAAGGCTCTCTCCTTGCTAGCCAGCATTTTCCAGGAAGATATTAGGTGCAATTGACATATATTATTCCAGGTGTAAGAAGTCTCTAAAGGTAAAAAATGTGAAATAGCTGTGATCTTGATTCTAAATTTCACTTGCAATTTCTTTATAATTTTCTATTTTTGTATGATTACTCATAACTAATCCTCATCAAGTTATATATGCTGGAAAAAGCGATAATTTTAAATGAAAATAAATAAATTAGTGGGTTATTGCTGTTTCTTTTATATCCGACTCTGGATTTACAAATCCTCTCCTCACTCAGTTAAACACTAAAAAAGCTGTTATTTTAATTTTCACTTTCTCTGACAGCACTGAAACTAGTAGTAAGCTTTTATTTTATGCAAATCAGCATTTTACTGTGAATATTTGGACCATTTCT
Source organism: Polioptila caerulea (assembly GCA_013397295.1). Lineage (NCBI taxonomy): Eukaryota > Metazoa > Chordata > Aves > Passeriformes > Certhiidae > Polioptila > Polioptila caerulea. The sequence continues at coordinate 56,158 of VYXF01006259.1, read as the reverse complement.
GTCAAAGGCAGGATCAAAAGATAGAAAGGAACATAAAATGCCTCTTAAAAACTAGGACACTGCTAAAAATGTTGAAAGATCAATTAATGATGGCAATTATTTTTCTAAGGACCCATTCAAGAAAAGTAGAGTATACATTCTCTTACTGTGAGGCAGAGATGAAAGTTATCTCTTCAATGATATCTTAATTTTAATACATTTCAAAGAGAAGTATTAAATGTTTGAGAGCCCAAACCAATTCACAGACACAGAAATCAACTGAGTCCTCAGAAAACACTAATTTATTCTAATCTCTTCACTTACTACTAGGTTTTAAGTTTAATACATAATCCTACTTCTATAACAATATGTCAGGAGTTTACTGGATTTGTTAAAACTTTAAGCACAATCTAATTTCAGAGAAAGTCATTTATTAGGTGACACATTTGTTTCTATTTTTTGGATGAACATAAAAAATATTTTCATTAAAAAAATAAATAAAAAAGACGTGCAATTTGAAAACATGGTTTTCTGGAAACATTTTATTTTTATGTCAGACAGGTAGAATTAATCATTCAGATTCCTCAAAAAGGCATCACTACAGAAAAGATTTATAGAAACAGGGGACATGAATGTCTGTGAATGTCTGTGCAGTTACCCAGTATTCTTCCAGGTACAGTGATCAGCAGACATTCAGGCAAGAGGAAAAAAAATAATAAACTGAAATCAAAGACAAAAAAACCCCACAGTTTTTCCTTTGCTTCATAATTTTGTAAAAAAACTTTTATTAAAAAAATAGCAAATATGGTTGTTATTATGAATATAATTGAATAATTTTACATTAATTCCTTCAAATGCATTTTGCAAAAGGTAGTGCAGGAAGAAAATATTTGCCTCTTAAAAGCTAGACTATTGTACATGTGTTTGTCAGAATATTGTGTCTCTAAACAAACACTGTATGTCTAGTGTTTTGTTGCTCTCTTGGCTGTTTCTAAAGAACATTTACACATTTTGGTTTTGGACACAGGCTGAAAAAGTCAGATGCTCTTGCATTTTCTCTTCTGCAGTTGTACTCTTCACNGGTTTTGGACACAGGCTGAAAAAGCCTGATGCTCTTGCATTTTCTTCAAGATTACTTGATTACAAATCTTCAAGATTACTTTTATCAGCTAAAAGCTACACCTAGCTTTCTCTCTCCCTTCCATGTGAGTAACTACTATTATAATCCCTGACCTGTGATGTCCCAGGTGGCACCCAGAGTGGCTGCTCCCCCAGTAGCTCAGTTCCCCAAGGTCCCACGGCTGCCCCCCAGAGCAGCAGCACAGCCTGGGTGGAGCTCACACGGGTGCAGAGCAGGGCTTGCTCTGCCACCGCAAAACGCCTGAGCTGCCAGGCTGAACAAGCCTCCCTGAACAAGCACCTCTCGTCTCAAAAAAATGTGGCTCCTCTTCCTTGCCCGGTAGCCAGAGGTTTCCTGGGTTCTGCTGCGGGGGAAATACACAGTGACTGGTAGCTATTTTGCTGTAATGCAATAATGACATTCCCCTTGGAAGCTGTGATTTCAGCGACCTCAGGAACCTCTTCCTACCACATAAAAGCAGTATTGACACTGCTACTAAGTTCTCAGAACAAAGCAGGGCTTTTCAGAAATGGGTACAGCATCCAAAAACATTCTGATACTGGACTAAACTTTAAAATGGAAATAATTTTCAGTATTTCAAATACTTTTGAGATACAACTCTTAATCTAGTCCAGCCTCAGATGATAACCACAAGTCTGATATGAAAGAATAGTGTCTAAAGAATAGAAGTCTTTAAAACAAATAAGCATGAAAACACATTTTCCTTTTGAAGGTAGTTGGTTCAGCCGCAGCATTTTGAAATGAAAAATTAATAATTTTTATTGAAGAAAATTACTTATCTACCCACAAGATTAAGAAAGAATCAAGTCATAGCACAAGATCACCTGAGCAGTCTTTATATCTCATTTCAGTTTTACAGAAGAAATTAGAAGTAAATGTTTGGGGAATATGGTATTCCATTTTAATTTCATTTATAACAGAGAACAATAGAAGAACTGGGTTCAGTTACCTCAGGCCAGTGTTTGCAGGCAGTTTACAGTGCAGAACTTTTCACTATTGATGAGTTAAGCATATCAGTCCATTACATTTTATTAAGTCAATAAAACCTAAAGCAGACAAATCCCAAAGAGATACAGTCTTTGGTTCTCAAGAGTTTATTTTTTTTCCTAGTTCATTTTACATCATGAAACAGAAAATATTGCTTCATCCAGAAAGCCTTGTGCCTTTGGAGTATGACAAGGATGCCTCAGTTACCAAATGAAGCATCACTGTGAGCTTGTACAGGTGAGTCTCTTGGAGTGAGTACAGCACAGAGCCACAAAGATGATCCAAGGGCTGAAGCACACTTCCTATGAAGAGAGGCTGAGAGAGCTGGATTGCCCAGCCTAGAGAAGAGAAAGCTTCACTGAGACCTTATAGCACCTCCCAGTACCTAAATGGGGTTACAAGAGAGCTGGAGAGGGAATTTTACAGGACCTTTTGCGAGGGCATGTAGTGATATGACAAGAAGCAATGGCTTTAAACCAAAGAAGGTAGATTTCGATAAAAATTGGGAAGAAATTCTCTGCAGTGGGAAGGGTGGAGCACTGAAACAGGCTGCCCAGAGAACTTGTGAATGCTCCATCCCTGGAAGTGGTCCAGGCCAGGTTCGATGGGGCTTTGAGCAACCTGTTTTATATGAACATGTCAGGGGGTTGGNATATGACAAGAAACAATGGCTTTAAACCGAAAGAAGGTAGATTTCGATAAAAATTGGGAAGAAATTCTCTGCAGTGGGAAGGGTGGAGCACTGAAACAGGCTGCCCAGAGAACTTGTGAATGCTCCATCCCTGGAAGTGGTCCAGGCCAGGTTCGATGGGGCTTTGAGCAACCTGTTTTATATGAACATGTCAGGGGGTTGGAAGTAGGAGATCTTTACCCCTTACAACCCAAACAATTCTATTGTTCTATGGTTTTCTTGGCACGGAAGGGCCTAAAACTGAGGGTGGTTCAATCTCACACTGCTATGAGGGAAGCTGTCTCTGAGAAAAGCCAGGGAGTATCACATGCTAAAACTCAGCTCGGGCTTACTCTTTCCAGCATTTGTTGTTGTCTTGTCCTCACTGAGAATAATAGAATCATCATAGAAAAGGTGTAATGGAATGTGGAGAGGGAATGAACATCATTGCTGTCTTTTGAAACACTGTGCATTTCCAAAGAATCTGGAATCTAGCATCCAGATCATGCAGAAACACAAAGAGAATTTGATTTATTATTAATGTCTAAATCTAAAACAACAGGGTTTTGTGCCACAGTTCATACCTACTGTGTGTATTGCACCATTTGCACCTATGTACAAATGTATGAATACTTCAGGGAAGCTCCTTGCTTTCACACAGAGGACCGTGGTGTGCCACTGACACAGACACCACCTTCCACTGAGATGTTCACACATATTTATTTTGCTTCAAGTCTTGCTCATTTGTATGGGACCAATGTAGCCTGCTGCCCAGAAACCCTCTTGACGTAACAAAGGCACTGTAGAGCATATAGAAACTGCAGACTTCATTGTACAGCTGCAGCAGCAACTGTGAGATGTTGTCTCTGGTGAACTGAATATAGCTGTTCTGGATATATATTTGTCTGAGAAAGCGAATATAATCAAGGATTTCTTAAAGTCCTTGTTACTGTGACTGTTCCAGGTATTGCCAGCTAGAAATGCTGGGACAGACGGACGATGTCAGAGTGGTAGGACAAATTCACCTTAACCATGAGGGAGCCAGCAGTGTGAGGAAGTCTTTTGGATGTTGAATAGAATGAACAGGACCCTCTGCCATGGGTGAGTTACTTCGGTTTAACTCCTGTTGGGTGAAATTGGAGAAGGCTATGCTTGTGCTCAAGAACATGTCCATATGAATCCTTTTAACTCCCAGCTCCAGACAGTCAGTGGCTAATAAATTTGGAATGGAGAAGTCCATCATGGGAAAAGTCATGGATGAGGTCTCCAGAACCATTTTCCAAGAATGATTTAAAAACCAATTGTAGGCTCTTTTAGAAAACAGAAATGGACAGGATCAATAAACTTATACAATGTTTCACCCTCCAGTGTTTCCCAAAATGTCTAAAGAGAAATGACAGTGTATATATTTTTGTACAGTAATCATCCAGTTTCTGCATTCTGGGTGTCATAAATTTTATGGTAAGGCTAAGAATTCCTCCTTTGAAAATATAAAAATACATTAAAAGGAAAAAAAAGTCAGCATTATGCTCGGATTACTAACTATTACCTGTGAAAAAGAGGTTGAAATAGATAATAAAATAGGAAGGACATATTGTAAAAAAATCTTTGCTTCACAGACAACTATCCATGAAGATGGATAAACTTTTAAACTGCCAAATTTCATTTCTATTCAAATTCATTTGGCTTTAAACTCCAACTATATGTTCCTTGCCAGAATGAACTGCCTTAAGGAATTTATAATTTCTCCCTCTGAAGAGATAAACTGTAATTTTGTCTCATTAGTCTTGTCTTTGACAATCTAAATAAAACTCATTAATATTCCATGCAACAATTTTTAAAGCTATTTCTTCTGTTCTTCTTTTCAATGTCCTTTTAAAAATGTGGAAAACCATGCTGAATGGACCATTGCAGAATTAATCTCATCAGCACAAAAAGCACAAGTCATGCATTCCTTTGATCAAAACTTTCTTGTTTTTGTAGAAAAGAATCACTTTTCTTTTTTTTCATTTGAAGCTTAAGTGGCTTATCTTTTATGAACCCAGAATCCTTGTCAGAATCATTATTTTCCAATTTCTCTTTTTTTCATTGTTATTATTTATGCTTCTTGTTCCTAACTTTGCATTTTGTGGAACTAAACCACTCACAGCTTTCCAAAAAGAAAATGGTAAAATGATCTGTGTAAATGACTCGTCACAATCATGATTCCTGTTCTGGTAATTTTGTGTCACCAATAATGACATTTCCGCAGGAATTTCATACAAATCCTTCTCTTCATCCTGCTAGTGTGATTATTCTTTACATTCCACGAACACAACCCTTTTACTTTACTTTCTATGATTTCTAGGTTAATCTTCTTTTTAATTTCTCATCTCCTTATTTTCACTCTTGTCTCCTTTACCGTGGGGAACTGAATCACAGAAAAATAAAGTGCTGATAGAACAATGTTTAATGAAAACAAGATTAAGACAGTGCTAATCCTCGTAAATAGGGTGGGGGTTGGCATGAAGGGCAGGCATTTGAATTCTAGCTGAGTTTATTACAACAGTAGATAGTACCAAAAGGAGGCTTAAGAGTAGGAGACTACTCTTGAAGTGAATAAAGGGAACACTTGGGGATGAGAGGCTAGCAAACGGTATTTGATTGTTCAGGAACTCACTGAGAGATTATATCCCTTCACTTCATAAAACAGCCCAATTATGTGTTTGTTCTAGTCATCAGTGTGGTCAGCCATGTAGATACACAGCCATTAAGTCTTATTGGAGAGGCATTTGGCATGGCTCTTTGTTAGTGTGATGAGTTCTGATTCCACCCACACTGCAACTGCAACACCATTTCCAGCCACCTGTGCCCTTTCTGCAGGCTCATCGCACAAAATGGACCTCATGCAGGGAAGCAAAAGGTAAAAAAAGTACCAAAGCAAACGTAGGGCTAATTTCTTTTATAAATTCTTCATTTTTCTTCCTCTTTCCATTCTTTTTAAGCCTTCAGCTCACTGCAAGGCAATTCCTAGTTTTCCAGAAATGTCTAACTTTGTGTTCTATGCTAATAAGTCTTTTAAATTGAAAACAGACCCCAATTCTGAAGAAGCACAAGAGTTTTAGATCAGCTACTGAACCAAAAAAAATCAGGTATTTGGACCAAAAAAAAGTAGCTACTAGTTTATAGATATAATAGGACAAGTATATAATGAAATATAAAGAGGGTTGAAACCCTCTACACTTCCCCTGTATATTCTATTTGAATTTTATGTAAGATCAAACTGAGAAAACATGAGACATGGCTCCATTCAGTTCCACTCTGGAGGGAAACATCCACCTGTAGTGCCAAACTGTGACACAAAAAGAACTACAAATTTTAGAAATGTTTTGCTGGATTGACTTCCAATGCACAGACAGAATAAAGTAAATGTCTTATCTTATTTTGAAATTTTGCCTAGTGGTAATGTCTCTAAATTACCTGACTAACCCAGAGGACTTCATGCTCAAAGAAGTGATATTTGCTCAGTGGACATCCTTAGCAAAGTTTACTCAACCACATGAACTGTGGGTTCCATCTAATTTAAGGCATGTATTTTCTGGTGCACTACACACACTGGGGTTCTGAATGACAGTATCAGATGTCAGCAAGCATCCCGAGGTAAATATTAGCAGTGCATTTCAGAATGCTCTAATAAATATTTAAAATATTAAGAGATTATGTGATTTTACACTGTTGAACTGTTGAAATTTAATTTTTAACAGTTTTATCCTCATTACAGTGATTCAGACACAGCAGTCCAAATCAAAGAGGCATAGCTTCAGATACACTCTCCTCTGAACTGTCTGTGCCCTGAATGCAAATAACTGAAAGCAGAATAGGGAATATTTCCTCTGTTGTAGTGTCTCTAGTTGGAGGAAGCAGACAGTAACTAGGGAGCAGCCACAAGCCGCTGTCTCTCCTATAAATAGAGCATTGACAGCCAGACATTGGATTTCAGGGAGATCAGACCAAAACAAAGTAATATCAGAGTTCTTAAGAGTTAATTTATGTAGCAAGGCTTATACCCCAGCAATCAAAGTGTTCAATAAAATATCATCTAACACAAGCATGCAAAATGTAAAAAAACCCAAAAAGTCTGAACCTTCAACATGAGACATGATGTGTAGCAAAATTCTCTAGGTCTAATTACTAAGTTCATGGATGTAGGGAGATATTTTCAATTTACTGAAGTAACAACTTTACCTGGGTTGATCTGTAGTTCGTCTTTTGGTTTTGCAGAAACCGTGTTCCGTGCCTTTGATGCCTCTTCAGAGGTCGTACTTTTTAATTTTTTTTTTTTTATTTTAGCAGGAGGCCAGCCAATTGGAGTTCTTGCAGCAAGCAGTCAGGGAGAACATCCATAAATCAGAGGAGTTTTGAAACAGAGGATAAAACATGAGGTCAGAAGATGAGGTCAAGCATTCCAGGTGACTCTTCCAAAAAAAATTGAATGGTGGCTATAGAAGAGTAATTACATTGAGATGCTGATTCACTAAATCAATCATGTTTTGTGGGTGCATCTAATCATTCCTATACACACAAACCCACAAAATACACACAGTCAAGTTGGAATGCATCCTTGGAAAGCAACACTAACTTAGAGGTAGAGTTTGGTATGCCATAAAGGAGGTCTGCCATTCAGAAAAGGCCCCTGGGACAGAAAAATCCCCTGTAGCAGAACAAGCTGGGCAGTAGCCAAATAGAAGAAAACAATTTTGCAGGAAAGCACCTAAGATACTGATGAAGCTAAGGATGAGTCAGAAGCATAGCCTTGCAATGAAGAACGTTAACTTCATATTGGACTTATTAAAGAAATTTTAGGCAGCAGCTCAAGGGAAGTTGTTAGTCTATTCCATTCAGTATCTGTACAACTTCATCTGGTTTTGGCCTTCCTTGTACTAGAGCAAGTCTAAAGGAAGGCCACCAAGATGGGGTGCATATGGTGTACAAGCAGACACAGAGACCACTCTGGTTTACACTCTTAAGAGAAATCTAAGAGAAGATCTTCTTACTATTTTGTATTGGGCTACAGACAAGTTTCAAAGAAATTTTTTGACACTATGAAAAGTGAAAGTATGAGAGGAATTAGACAAAACTTGGAACAATGGAAGATCAGTAGATATTATTTTCACACCTTGAAGATGGTTCTAGCCTTGCAATTGGTCCTTCATTGGATCAACTTGTCCCCAGACCTCAAAACTATTCTATTCTACCTATATTTCTCCCAAATTTATTCCATTATTTGCTTCTGTTAAAAAGAAGTATTGTATGTCTTGGGTGGTATTCCTGGTGCTACAATAAAAAACCCACACAATTTTTTAACATTTTCATTCTTCATTATAGATAGGTTCTGTATCATAGAAGAGCTGGATCTTTATTGAGATCAAATGAGCTCTGATTAACGACATTGAAAATTTTTAAAACACAGAAAAGCAAAAGACTTTTGCCCAAAGCACATGGCTNTTCTACCTACATTTCTCCCAGATTTATTCCATTATTTGCTTCTGTTAAAAAGAAGTATTGTATGTCTTGGATGGTATTCCTGGTGCTGCAATAAAAAACCCACACAATGTTTTAACATTTTCATCCTTCATTATAGATAGGTGCTGTATCATAGAAGAACTGTATCTTTATTGAGATCAAATGAGCTCTGATTAGTGACATTGAAAAGTTTTCAAAACATAGAAAAGCAAAAGACATCTGCCCAAAGCACATGATTAGAATGAGAAAACTTTATTTTAGGAAGTTGGCACATGGGAGAGTGAATATTTCCTAGAGTAGATAATGATTGATACTTATTTTCCTGAAATTTAGAATAAAAGTTCCTGAGAATGGAACTACCAAATGGCTTCTTGGAAAGTATTACCAGAATATGACTGGATAATTTGTAGAGTACATAGTCAGAGCTAGTTCAGTGAAAATAGTAGTATAGAATGCTGTACCTTTTTCTAGCTAACAGTTCAGTCAATTCTGGAACTCTAAATGGGTACCTCAAAGAACCCTTTGCTCAGAGGTAAAAGACTTAGAACCTAAGTTTTAAGTCCTGCTCAGGAAATAGTAGATCAGGACTTAACATTAGAGCTCTGGCATCCCCTGTGTCATGCGAATATAAAATACAGGAATGCTCAAAACAAGATTAATAATATCACTTGATTATCTTTACCCATGTGAAAGTCAGACCGGCCAATAACTACTTACAGTCTTCTGTCACAGACAGGAAAATATCTTCCATTTCTACTCTTCTTACCCCCTCTAAGCCCTAGAATCATTCAAGGCAGAGAATAAACCACCAATGAAGTTGTATTCACCAAGATGCACCCAGAAAATTCTCCACCTGAATTCTTGCCACCTGGCAGATTTATGTTTGAGATAGAAAGGGATAATAAATGGATTATTCACAGAAGGATATTTTGGGCTGTCTGAATGGGCTTAAGAGTTAATAAACATGTGCCTGAATAAAAATTCACCTCTTCAAGGTACATTTCAGCAACTTTTACAAATGTTATGCAGTTGGGAAAAATCCCTTCATGGCAAAAGGGATCTTCCTTTCTGTCGTATGCAGGGTTTAGAGCAGGAGTTTTTATAGAAGGAAACATATCTGCTATTTTGAGAAATTTTAGAAAACTGTTCTGCACATGTTAATTCTCAATGCATGAGCATTAGTACTTTGTTTGTATAAAATCAAACATTTGGACAGAAGCAAAAAAAATTACATTAATATATAATGAATTCCCAAATAAAGGAATGTATTTCCACAGTATTAAGAAACTCAGGACATGCATTCTGTTATCTGCTTATTTTTGACCTCTGCATTGGTGGGATCAAGCCATTTATCTCCACACAGGCATACTCTCACCCTAGCTCTGGAGAACCTTCCAAAATGTGACCCACAAACAGATGTGGCTGACGTGTCCTTTACAAACTTCTTATTTCATAAACAATTTTCCTGTGAAACCACCTGAGCATATTCTCAGCTCCATTCAGCAACCACTCTGGGCTCAGCCAGGGTGCTGGACAGTCCAAAAAGGAAGGCAGCAAGTCAGAACATCAGGAAACATCTCAACACCTGTGGCTACCACTTCATGCTCTTTGTCCCAAGCTCATGATCCAGTCAGCTGTGTCTGAGGTGGTGTTAGTGGGAGCTCTGCCTATGAGCCTTCTGCTGCTGGGCTTCATCTCAGCAGCCTGGGGACTGAAGTAGTGCCTGTCTGGCTCTGCTAATGGCATATTTTTTCGATATCTTTTCCATTCTCGAGCTGAGTGCCTATCAACCCACACTGTGCTGATTATCACTCCTAAATCACAAATCACCAGAAACCAATTTTACCATTAACTCCATGCATTATTAGGTTCATTGCAGACCTTCTGGCAGCTCAGTATACTGGGAGTTAGTAGCAAAGTTGCCAGTGTAGCAAGAAAATTCAAAAGGATTTGAATTTTATTGTCTTAGAACAAACACATTGCTGGGAGGAATTAACAGGAATCAACCTGTCAGAACAGTGGTTTTCCCTCTCTTTATACACCCCAGTCTGAATCAGAACCTCTGAATACTAAGCTTAAATCAACTGCTGGAGCATGGGCCTAAAATAAGAGAGGGGTTGCATCTGTTTAAGTCTGTCTCCCTTTGTGCTCTCTAGACTTCATTGATTTGGAAGAATTGTGCCAGCAGGCCTCATTCCTGTATTCCTCATTCTCATTCCTGTTGCCTTTGAAATGAAGCAAATCAATAAAGGTTTTAGTTCCCTTACATCCCACCAGGACCACGATTTACCATGAAAAAGAGTGTAATTGACTTGTTCAAATTTTAATAGCATTGCAGCAATAACAATAAGATTTCATATAATCCCAAATAACCTTCTTAGAATGAAGGCTGGGATTTCTTACGAAATTTGGAAAAGTACTTATTTTGTGTTTAAATTTGTTAACATCCCTCTCTTCATCACAGTCATAAACATTCAGGTCAATCAAAATATTTCATTCAGAAAGGTTTTTTATTTATCTATTGGTTTCTGAGATTTTTGTTAAAATCTTCATTTTAATTACTTGTTTACTGTAATGCTAAAGATCTTGCTAAATTTAAAACTGTAAAGAATTTTCTCAAAAAGAGAATTAAAAAATAACACTACTCCAAGAAAAAAATAATTTGGAAAAGTTCTTACTCAGCTTTTGCTTTCAATATCTTTCTTTTATTTCCCTACTTGTTTAGCATGGTAAAAATAAGCCATTTTCTTCCAAGTATGACTAATACTCTGATATAAGCTTAAAAATTACAATCTGATATAATTTTTGTTCCTAAAATCCTGACATAATAAATATTTTAAAGACATAACACACTCTTCTATTAATACAATTATCAAATATTTACAGAATGATTGATTTCCAAATTTAGTTTTAATCAACTGTTTTAACAGGCAATACATGAGAAGAACATAGAGGGAAAAATATAACTTTTCAAGAAACAAATATTTACAGCTTTGCTTCCTCACCTTTTTATAGCTGGAAATCTGTTAATTCTTTACATTTTTGTAGCAAAATTAGAGGCACTTTCATTTTTTAGGAAAAGTGTCTGAAAAGTTAACAGAATTAACAAAGCAAGAGAACATTTGAACAGAAAGTGTTTCTTTGAAGATGTATCTTCTTGTGAAACTACTTTTCTCTTGTAGACATTTTCAAATATTTAGTTATTTTCATTTAAAAGTTTTCTGGCCAATTTTTCTGTCTGCTCTTTCAGTTTCATTGGTTAGAAAGTAAGACTGGTTGCCATCCATTCATGTTCTCTGGCCTAGAGGTTTTCTGCAGTGAGGTTGTTACAAGCTCAGCAGTCTGCCCCTCTGGATGAGCCTGGCGTGCAGGTACTGCCCATCTCACACACCACGACTCTACTGGCTTCTTTAATAGGGATCTCTGCCATAAGCTGATGCCTCTGGTGTCAAAGACATTCAATTATTGTGACAATAATTTCATGAAGTGGCATTTTGACATCCCCAGAGAGGTGGCTTACAGTAAATACAAGAGATTTGCAAACATAAAATTAATTGCTGCCGCACAATAAAATAAGGAATGTAATATGAGAAGAGATTTTTTACTTTTGTTTGCCCATTTGAGAAAATTAAGATTTTGTGGTCAGATTTTGCATACTTATTTTGAGTAGAAATTGCCTCATTTTATTTTGATAATGTGGTAAACTGTGCATTATAGAGGTAAAATAACACCATTTTGTGAGGAGTCACTGAAGTATTTTCAGACAAACATTTAGGTCACACAATTATAAGGAGACATTTATCAACTGACATTGATAAACCAAGTAACAATTTCCAGAGGAATCAGCAATTCAATTTCAGATTACCATTAACAGAATATTAACAGATGAAATTTTGGTGCATAGTCTGGCGTGTCATGTTTTTAAAAGACATCCTTCATCTTCAGCAATTTCATCATATCAAACTTTAAAAAGCCCAGAGAAATCTATAATAAATGGAAGCAACAAATTTTAAGCAATTGTGTTACAGCACAAAATTACTGTTAAACCTAATGAACACTTGGAAGACCCCAGAAACAGCTGAGGTCACTTGATTTGTTCAGCCTGATGAAGAGGAGGCTGAGGGGAGCCCTCATAGCTGTTTAGAACTTCCTTGTGAGGGGAAGAGGGAGGGGCAGGCACTGATCTCTTCTCTGTGGTGACCTGGTGACCAGTGACAGGACCTGAGGGAATGGCCTGAAGCTGAGTCAGGCCCAGCTCAGGTTTTGGCTGGTATTAGAATAAAGCTCTTCACCCAGAAGGTGGCTGAGCACTGGAACAGGCTCCCCAGGGAAGTGGTCACTGCACCAGCCTGACAGAGTTCAAGAAGTGAACTGCAAGAAGTGGACAATGCTCTCAGGCTCATGGTGTGACTCTTGGGGATGGTGCTGTGCAGGGCCAGGAGCTGGACTCGGTGATTCTGATTGGTCCTTTTCAACTGAGGATATTCTACAATTTTATGATTCTATGAATACATGATAGGCAGGAAGGGAATTTCCTAAGATATATTTCCACACGGCAAAACTGAAAGTGTATAAAAAAAGTCCAGTTAGAAAAAGCCTGAACAAAATAAATTTATTTAAAATAAGAGTGCAGCATTTCTATGTAATTTTGTGAATTACTAAATTCAGGGACTAATTATGTTACTTCTTTGCAATTCCCGTTGTATCCCTCACTAATGTCTGGATTATGTCTAGCTATTAATTGAACAAGAATGAGATGAAAGACCTCCAGATGTCCTTTTCACTAATTCAGGCAGACATAGTTTTGTTGTTTCTCCCAACGAAGTGCCTGTGCTTTGCAGATTGTTTGTTTCTCAATGAGCTCTTGCAACCTTGAAGAGCTAATAAACTGCAGCTCCAAATTGTTCAGACTATTAGTTTACTCTCAGTTTGTTAAAAGTCAAGGAGCAATAAACTGTACCCCAGTAAAAGCTGGCTGTGTCGTCAGTGCCATCATGCCAAACTTCAGCACTCAGAACTAAAAACCTGGCCCATCACTGAGATCATGGGACTCATACAAGCAGCTGAGTTGGGATTGTTTTCTTTGCTAACTCATACCTTGCTCTCTGATTCACATACATGTAACATAGTGGATAAATCAGTGTTTAATAGTTGCCCTGATGAGTGCTCTGTAGTATACAGGTTATCACAGATGTGGAGAATTGTATGTGATGGAAAAGAAATTTAGGTTTTCTTCTTCTTCCATATCCCTTGCCATGGTCAGGGACATTTTTCAGTAGAACAGGTTGTTAAAATCCCCATTCAGCTGGAACTTCAACACTAATGTCTTCCCTGCCTTTTTATTCCTGTTTTTCTTTATCTCACTCTCCACTGGGAGGGGACAGGTCTTCTTACTTTATAAAATCTTTGATCTTATGGGAAAGAAGAAATACTTCTGCAAGTTCTTGAGAGCTAAGGAAAAAGCACGGCTTATCACAATAATACAAATTCTCAGGGGTTTTACACTTTTTAAAACACACTAATATCCCCTGATTTGCCAATGGCACATTCCACTATTCTATCTCCTTGGAAAATGTCATTTTTACTTGAAAAAAAAATTATTTTGCTGAAACTATTCCCATTTACAGATTTTATCTTTCTCAGTTAAAAGCAGCTGCTCAAATCCTTTCCATTCTCCATATAATCCATTTGGCAATCAGGGGATGAGATATCAAAGTATTTATTAAATACAAAAAGACTTCCAGAATGATCAGTAAATTACAGGATTGCTAGAATATAAAAACACTGAGAGAAGCTGCCATAATTCTGGCTTCTTATGCTTTTGTGCATTGCTAATTACAAAATTAAGCTTTCTGCCTTTATTTCAAGGTCTACTCTTCTGGCTAGGAATTCTAGATACTCATGCCATAATGAATAATTTATATGCACTTTCTCCCCATGCAAATACTGTAAAAGTAGGTGAGAAGAAAAATATTTCCTTGAACCCTAGGAATCATGAAGAAAAAAACCCCACATAGTTTTACTTTTCAATAATCACTGTAGAAGATTTTATTGGGGGAGTTAGTTAGGAAGAACCCTGTCTGGGATTTAACATAATCCTCAGTACAGGTGTCCTTACCCCTAGTAAGGAGCAGACCCATAACTACATCTTCAACACCTACTTGTGTAAATGATATGAGGCTGACTCCTCTCAACACTGAATTTCTCAGCCTGTTCCAGTGCCCCTGGCAGGAAAGATACGAGGAAATTGTCAGAAGACAGTGTACAAGCAAATATTCATGGGCCCTGGGTTTGTATGTCAACTACTATGGAAACCAGGAAACAAATTTCTAAATAATAGAAAAATTAAACACAGGAGCATTTAACAAGCCATGTGAGTTAGTCTATTTTATTCTTTATTTTATAAATAGAGATTTAGTGTCTTGTTAATGCAAATTTACACTCTATTACAAACCTGATTCACTAGTTCCTACTGCTGATTTGTATTGCATTTGTTCAGTATTAAGTTACAAGAGTATCCTCTTCTTTTCCAAAGAAAACAAGGGTTTGTGTTATGTTTAACAATTTATTAAATTTGTGTTTATTTTAATTTCAATTGATGTCAGTGTCACTAATGATAGACTGGTTTATAACAGAGAAAATTTAAGTTAATTCCAAGCTATTTCACCAGGCTTTCTTGCCCATGTCATGCAATCAGTAAATGCAGGGCCTCAGAATATGTTAGCCGTGGAAAGAAGTCAAATGTACTGTTTTTCAACTGTGAGTACATCGGATCATACCTTTCCCCCATTTCTCTTGTGTAGAATCCTGTTAAAATAACAGTGACAACAGATAAAACAATGGAAAAAAATTATGAGGGAGGCATGCAGCACATGATCATGCCAATCAAGATCAATTTTGATCAATAAGTTCTTGTAAAGCTTAGTAATATAAAAAGGGCTGGCAAAAATAGTTACATATAACAATATAAAATCCTAATAGAGATTCTTTTAGACTCTTGACTTAGAACTAAATCATATTCTAATAGGAATAATATCAAGCAAAATGATATAAACATTAGATTTGTTTATCAAATGGAAAAGCTGTCATCTGTTGTGGAATATTTCAGATTTATGGCCTAAATTCTCTAAAATAAATTTAAAATCAATTGAAAGAAGATATAAGTAAGATTACGCAGCTTGATGGAACATCTAAGACAGCTAAAATGTCCATAAATATATGATAAATTTAATAATAATATAAATCCAATGTGAAACAACCAAATGCAAATCATGACTGTAAAGAATGAAAAAAAATATAGCATGTATGTATTATATAGGAAACTATCCTTGAATGGAAGAACTGAGTCTAATTCCTGCTCATCTGAGATGGTGAGAATTATCTATGGTGAAAGTAATTTTGACAAGTCTGATTTTTTCCAGACTAAATTATAGAGGGTAAGTGCTGCTTAAGCTTCACTGCAACACAGAATACAGCAAATTTATACCCTTAGAGCCACACTCTTTTGTTCCTGAGATACAGAGGAAAAGAAGAAAGTGTACTTTCAGGCTTCTGCACAACCACAAGTGTTTGCTAAGCCCACCTGTTTAATTATGACATTTATTTTAGTACTCAGAGACATTTTTGTTTGTCTTTCCTGCCATCAAAAACAACATGGGCATGTCTTAACAAGTGAGAAGTAAATAAACCTGATCAGAAGAAGTAATCTGTCTACAACAGCAAATCAATACTGAATTTGTCTCGTTTTGGAGCTGTGTACTCTTTCTTCCAGAGTTTTAATTCTACTAGAAAATTTCTGTGTACCTAGGTAAATTCCAGCATGGTTTGGTTATCTTTGTACTTAGTTCAGTGATCAGCATACCCACACTAAGAAAATGTTAATTGAAAAATCAATGATTACTGTTTTACTAGGGTCCTGTTTCATGCACATGTTTCTGGGTGAATGTAATTGTTTTAGACATCTCAATATCAGTAGCCTGGGCAGAGAATTGTCTTTCATTATTCTGAAGCAGGGCTCCTGGTTTATCAAAAAGTCACCAAGTGTCTGAAACAAATTAGAAGAGATATGTTTTGAGGGTATGTTGACTTAATTAAGCATAAATTCATACAATTATTTTTGTCTCATCAAGCAGTAACTGTGGGGACATTAAATGCTGTAAAGACTCATTTAGGAATCTCTTAAAACTCCCAAATTTTAAGAATACTAAAATCATAACCCTGTGACTGTGGTGCCCAAAGCAACTGGCCCATTTGAAATACTCTCTTTAACTAATACTGCCTAAAACTTTAAGCTTGGTTTTGAAGACAAGCTACCTAGATCTGTAGGTAGTAACCTATACAGATAGAAATTAGTATTTAGTAACCTATACAGATAGAAAAGCAGCAGAAAGGGACATATCAGTACATCTTTGACCTCAGAAATGCTTTTCAAGGCACCCAACATTGCTGAAGCTTGATGTTTCCTAGCAATAAACAGAGTAAAAGAAAATAGACATAGTTTTTAATATGGGATCTGGCCTGAAATTTCATCGAATGATTTATAAGAGAATAAGTGTTCTATATTAAAATAAGATTTCATATCTAATATATGACTAGATAGAAATGCTGAGAAGGCACAGAATTTTATCTGCATCACTGAGGGTAAATGAAAAGCTTATAGCAGTTTGTGTCAAATTTTAGTATATCACTCTTCAGGGTGTCTCTTGACCAGGATAAGCAGAAATTATGTTGAATGAGCAAAGTATTAAAGAGTTTCTATAATTCCCTTTGTTTTCATAAAAATATACAAGATTGAGTTCTAGACAAAAGGAGAACAACAACAACAAAATAAATATTTATTTGCTTTTGAGTATATTTTTAATAAAAACACATTGACTTTTCATTTTGAAATTAGTTTGCTTATAGATTTCATTTTGGTTTGTTTCTTTGAAAACACTTGGAATAAAAGGAATTTATGATTTACAACCAAGGAAACATTTTATTTTCTCAGAGCTCTCATATAGAAAGCTATCATTAGGATGAGATAGTTGGATTTATTTTCAGTGGGTATATGTAAGGAGTCATAGCTGAATAAAGAGATTTTCCACCTCATATTTTCTCTCTTATTTTTAATTTTTCTCTCTTATATTTTTAATTCATTGTCCTTCTTGAACAGAAGTATAGCAGAACAAACATGAGAATAATCAGTGGCTCTGACAAGCAATGGATGAAACAAAAATAAATGTTTAGAACTCTATCAGACTCTTTGAAAAAGGGATATTTTGTCTTCACTTGCTTGAAATATTAAAAGAGTTAAAGATGTGTGTGGATTAACTATCTTGATCTTCATATGCCAAGTATCCTTCATAAATTAGGAAATAAGACTAATTTTATCTATCTCTAAATCTCTGTTTTTATTAAGATTAGGCCTGCAAGGCTTTACTGAACACTGCCATTGCTCAGGTAGAGCAGAGAATTACTGGAGTGCAAACTTCTCCGAGGATCTTGCCTCTGGCACTGTCCAGCACTAACAAATTAAGGGCTGGTATCTCACCTCTGCAAGCTGTAAAATGATTTCCCAATAGCAAGACAATTCTCTACTGCATATCTCCAGTCTATTTAAATTCATTTTATGCAATTCAGTTTTATCTGAAAAGTTGGTGACTACAATTTATAACTTCACATTGTAATATCCGTAGAGCAGCTTTTTGGGTTGGGGAAGGGCCAGGATTTTTTTCTCACAGTTGTCTTAGATGATTAATGTCCTTTGTATTGCAGACCTAATTGATTATTTTCAATACTGCTCTTTCTCAACTCTATAAATAAGAAATAACTAATTCATGTTTATTGAGAAGGGAAGGCGGTCCCTGTGGCACAGATCACATGGTGATGAACACAGCAGATTCTTTCCTGATCTGTAAGACTTTTGCTTCCTTTAGAAGAAGTAACGACACTGTTATCTTCCAGCCCCTCTAAAAGTGAACTGAAAAAATTCTCTGGGCTACCATCTTATAAGTTCCAACATGTCCTTTGATAAGATCAACAATTTCTGTGTTTCCCGGATAACAGCTGGTGAACTGTTATATTCTCTGGTAAGATATTATCATTTTAATTATATTTTGTGAGAATAAGTAAAGGAGTTCAAGATTTCCTCCTGACAGAGAGAAGAATGGGCCACATAAGCTCTAATGTATCAGCAAACTCTTTAAATGGGAGTTGCAAACTGCATAGGATCACTTTTCAAAGTGATCCTAAACAGAGATTAATTTCTCACAAAGTTCAAGGTGAGTACAGTCATGTCTTTTGCAAACAGATTGTCTGTAAACCAACAACAAATTACCTGGGCAATTACCCAGATCAATGCATTAATTGTGCAGTTTGACTTATTTTCAGAGGCCACTTCTACATAGGAAGTTTTCATAGAGCTTATATCATGCTGGTGCTATGCTTTTCTCAACAGAATTCATGCTGCCAGTCTACCAAGGAAATTGGAATTCCCAGCCACTAAGAACCATCAAGCTGTTGAGCTAAACAGAAAAATCTCAGTACTGCTGTAACTGCAGTGCCACGCCTACAGATCTGAAATAGTTCTCCTGTATTGGGGTCTGTCACTGCTTGGTCCTGTAGCATGGACCAGTCTGGACAAACTGTCCACCAGTCATTCTGCCACTCAGAGAATTTTGCAGCCGTAGAGAAGACTTCAGAATTCTCTAAGCCCTATAGCACCTTTATATTCTTGGTATCTGAATTTTCTATTTAATAAATGTCATCAGTCCTGCAGTGGACATCTTATCCAATTCCAGGCTTTTCTCATTCTAGAAGAGGCATAATCTAGGTCTATCCTAGATTAAATTTTTTCAATTCTTTCAATGAAATTTGATCATGCTAAGTGCTACTTCAGGTATTTCCATGTTGTGAATGTTCTAAAAACAAGGTTTATTTTCTGGACCCTATTTTTCCTCAGTTTCTGAACTCTGTCACACTACAGTTCTCATACAAACTGTCTGGCAAATTGTCATTCACTGTAGGGCCTAAGAACTAAATTTTCTTCTATGTAGGAATCCATTTCATCCCTAAAGCTGAATATGAAAATCCACACCAGACTTTCCTGCCCAGTTAACAGATGCATGCAGAGAGACTGCTGTCACTGGGGGAGATGATTCCTTTGTGCCAAAACAGAGGATGCCAACCTTTCACTGACAATTTGTTGTCCAGGGAACCTGAGGTTTTATTCATTGCCAAAGAAAATGCAATTTTCTTGCAGAAATATCACTGAGTGGTTGGGGCTGGAAGGGACCTCTGGAGTTCATCTGGTTCAACTCCCTGCTCAAGCAGGTTCACCTGTAGTATGTTGCACAGAATTGGGTTCAGGTGGGTTTTGAATATCTCCAGAGGAGAATCCACTACCTTTCTGGGCAGCCCATTTCTGTGCTTTCTCCAACTTAAGCAAATGCTATCCTGCTGGAACTGCTTATAATTTCACCAAAACATACACCTATTGAACAGTTTATGCATTGAAAAGACTAAATAATAAATCCTGAACACCAAATATGAGGAACTCTTTCCAATCAATTCTATGAAATTAACTCATAAATGCATTTCACTAAGAAATTATTGAACAAAGAATTTTCAGGAGGACTTTATTCAACAGTTCTACATATTGAATATGACTTCATTTCACGATAAGTCCTCTTGAGGGCAGTTTGAGGAGTAAGACATGACTAATACTAGTCATAGTATAAGTGCAGTCATGTTTTATGAGTAGATGAAAAGAATATGATTAGAACAACATGAACAATTTACAGGTCAAATACATTCTTTGCTCCCAGCCAGGTTGCAAAGTACCCAAGCAGCAGTATTCAGTTACAGAACAGCTGTTATAAAAAGAGCTAATCAGTAAATGCTGCTGGCCTTTTTTCTAGATATTTCTTAGCTTTTTGTTTTAAAAAAGAGCCCCCTAAACCAGAAACTCTGTGTTGAGCTTATTCTTGATTGTTTTGTTTAAGTATAATTCAGATAATATTTAAACAGCAGACACTTTCCACAAGCAATGCTGTGGTCAAAAACAATTTCTCAAGAAATAGTATGATGTAATCCTTTAATTGGCCAGATTTATAGAACTTTCCCTTGAAGGTCTCAGGCAAAATTCGATTCCCAAATGTCATACAGAGTAGGAACATTAGTGTCCATTTCCCACTTCGCAAGATAGGCCAAACAAAATTCTCAGGAAAAGGAACTCAGAGCCTCTGGTATAACAGATCTGCCAAGGATGTCTGCCAAAAAAACAGATGCCCTGGCTGGGAAACAGATATAATTTACAGTACTTGCCAGTATTTTCTGCTTTATTTTCTTTCCACCTAACAGTGAAGAGCGAGATTTTAAATATTTGCTTGTGTTAGAACAGAAACTTTTTAAACGGTTATAAAAATATTTAGAACACAATGTTTTCTGAATAGAAAAATCTTAGCCAAAATGTATTTTAAAAATCGTGTAAATGGAAAAATCCTCAGATGAAAATATTTTGCTAGCAACACACATTTCCAGCAAATTAGCTATCCTGCACAGTTAAAATTAGGGAGTATGGTGTCAAGGACAACCATATTAACAATTATCAAATCCTTTCTGATTTGTATAGGCAGCTGCCATAAGGACAAAGATGTTTGTGTTTTCAAAAAAGTGACCTTCTGACCAAACCTCCTACAAAACGTCAAAAAGTACACTTATTTGACTTTCATCCACTAAAACTTACTTGCAAAGCAGGGTGATTAAATTTAGGGCAGGGTCTGTTATGTTTAAATTTTCCTCACTCAAAATTTTCTCTGAGGCTAGTCCTGCTTAGACATATACTATGTACATTTCTATCCTAGGGAGAATTTGTTTTACAGGAAAATGTGTCTCCATAAAGAATACAGAAACCAGTAATATCAACAGTGTGTATATTTCCTTTGATACCAGTTTCTTGCATTGTAAATCAGATGCTATTCAAATTAAGAGCCAAAATAATTATGGTAAGCATGTAAATAGAAATTTCTCATATATCTGATGTGATAAATTCATACCACTGCTTTAACAGGAAATACAATTTTGTAGGCAACCCAGTTGTTGTTACCATAACAACACAACAGTGTTTTGTACTATAAAGTCAAATGTAATAAATTAGAAATAAATCCTTCAAGTTTTTGAAAGTCCTACATATAATATGTTTGGCATACTTTCTCCCACATGCAGTCAAAACACTTCAGTATTTTCCCTGTTAAACCCAGTAAAGATATTTCTCCTTAAAGAAAGACATTGCAATTTCTAACCCAGAAAAAAATGCCAGAAAATTTTTCATCCTTAGCATATTCTTTAACATTGTCAATAAAAAAATAAATGGTCCATACTCAGTGGAAAAAAAATCTATCTCACATAAATTGCTTTTCATCCTTGGAAAAGTATAAGTTCCTTCTTGTTTTAGAAAGCCTGAGAAACAGAAGTGGTTAATTAAGGAGAAGTGAAACCAGTTCCAGTGAAACTGCCAAGAACACAATAACCTTTTAGTCCAAAGTTTGTGTAGGCCATGTTTTCTTAAGCCAATCATGTAAATTACTGGAATATTTCTCATAGCCTGTGTATGTGAGCTTGCTGCTTATATCGAAATTCTCCCTTAAAATCTGAAACCCATCATACACATTTTATGGGAGGGGAGAGTGCAGCTGGAGTGGAGGCGTCTCATCACCTCGATGTCACAAGGAAGCACAGCCCCTGGCTTCCTCAAAATCACTGTGCAACACAAAGCCACATGCTGTTATACTTCTGCCTTTGAACTAGCTCATTTTTTTCTAGCAAACAGTAATTAATAAGTAGCACCTATTCCAGGAGCCTTCAGCACCTCACCAAGGGTGTGTTTGCTTTCACCCACTCAGGCTTTCCAAGAGGTTTGCCTCCGATTGGAAGCCAGCAGGCTCAGCACTCAGTGCCTGTTTGTGTTTCTGGGCAGCAGGATCCCTGGCAGAAGGTTTCCAGTCCCCACACAGAGTCGGCACAAGGGCACCTCACCCATCTGGGTGTAAGGCATTTGAAGTCTCTCTGATATGTGCCTGAGGGCTTACGGTACATGGCAGCCTCTGAGCACAATCTGCTTGTGCCTGAGTAGTGACAGATGCTTTCACTGATTTCTTTATCAGCACCCCTTCATCCTTACACAAAGAACAAATACCTTATCCTGCTCTTCTGTTATGTAAAAACAGTACTAAAGATCACAGCAGCAGTAGTCTTACAGGGGATGGTTAAAGCAATGGCCAGGGAAAAAAAGGAGAAAGAGTTTACAAATAAAATAGATTATAACAATCTCTAAATGATGAAAAACTTGCACTCCATTGGAGACTCAGCTTTAAATACATCCCTCAGGTATCTTGTTAAGAACAGCAGTTACCAAGATGTAACCTCTTGCAAGCTGGGGTTTTTTTGTTTATTTCAGTAATTACAGACATTTTTCTTAATCATAAAGTGATTACTAAATTAATAAACTCTTTGAAGAAAACACAGTGTTATGAGCAATAATACAACTGAGCATTTATGAAGAGCTGTTCTTCTGAAAGTAAAGCAATATGATAATCAGTAAAAACATCTGTTACCACTCAGTCATTTTGGGAATGAGTATATTCTTTGAAACTGAAAGACATCCACATAAGATGAGACTATCCACAGACTATACACAAAAGCTAACCAGGAATTAAATAAGAAAGTCTTGTTGTTAAATTCTGCAGATTTTCAAGTAAAGAACATTCCTTTGCCCAATTTCCTGGGCAAAGGACTGCAAGATATCTGTTATTGATGAGAAAAAAACAACCCCATGACAAGGAGAATACTCTAGAAACACAACATTTAAATGTGAAAACCAAAAAAATGAATAAGACTAAAAAAACTAATTTCCAGTCATGATTTCTGCAGTTCTCTAAAGCATTATTGTATTGTAATTGAGGAAACATCACAGCACTCTTTATTTATAATTTATATTATTTCTTTTTTTCACTAAAGAGCTACATAGTAGAAATTTTCCAACTGTTGTTCCAAAATGTTGTTCTCTCAGTTCAGGTTTCAAGCACTGAAAAATTTACTGCCTATTTTAAAGAAAGAAAAGACTCTACAAATATCTCAAATCACAGCCTCAAATACTGTCTCTCTGTTTTCTAAGCTACACTTTTGGCAGCAGTCATTAAGAAATTATCTGTTAGAGGTGTCTCTAAACTAAGCATGCCCAACAATATCACTCTCTGTCAGAGGTCAAAACATATACCCAGTCCCTGTGACTTAACCTGAGAAGACCTTTAAACCACCTTGACTTGAAGCAGTTTTACTTTTAGATGGACCTGATGTAGTTCTAATTTCAATAGAAACATCCTGCTTGAAATAAATCAAGGTAATAGCATTGATCATTATAGCAATTTCACTGTACAAGGTATTGACTTCCTGCACTGGAAGACTTTTCATGGCATGGCTGGTTTTTCCAGCCTGGATGAAGCCCATCAGTCTTTGATCCACACCCCCACTTTCCTATCTGTTCTGTTTCCTTAAAATTGGAAGAAGTGAAGCACTTTAGTAGGGCAAGTAATTGTGTCTAAGCAGCTTTACATTCTCTCTCCTAATAGTCATACTTCCTTTGAGGATTTGTACAGAGGGAAGGTCATGACTTTTAGCAACTAGCCCTTGCTATCGATCCTTCCTCGTGGTTGGTCACTGGGAGAACAGTGTGGAAATTCTTTAGGCTGTGCACTGCATGTTTTGTGCTCTACAGCTAGTCATCCCCCTGACAAAGACACTATCTCTTCTGCAAACTGGAATGAGTAATAAAAGACAATCACAACTTGGATGCATTTTAGAGGCAATCTGCTCACTAAGGGTGTTGGGAGGCTTCAGAACCTTTGCTGCATTCAGCCCCTTTGCCATGAACAATTTCATCCTGCAGCCTAGTGCATCCCTAACAGATTCTGGACTCTTAGAAGAAAAGAGCAAAAACTCAAATGTTTCAAGTGTCCTGACAGACTCAAGGTATCCACATTCCTCTCCTTTTCTATGTGAAGGTTATTCAGGGAAAGATCAAAGGGAAAATTTGAACTGCTAAACCAAAATTTCTTTTGGAAAAAACCTTCTCACTGAGGAGAAACTGCCATTCAGTTTCAGTGTTGAGTTTGAAATCAAGATTTTCTTACTAGGTCAATAAACTCCACATTTTAATTTTGCTAGTTTTACATTACTTGATTTTTCCCCTCAGCGTCACAAAGTTTATGCATGTTACTTCAAGAGAAAATTATCTCTTTCAAAAAACATTTATGTCTATGTACAAAACAGTACTAGTTTGCTTCTTTTATTTTCCCTTTTAAGTTCGTAGAATAATAGAATCATTTATGTTGGAACAGACCTATAAAATCATCCAGTCCAGCCATTAACCCAGCAGCCCTGCATTCATCACTAAATTCCTGGGGCTCAGCAAGGGAACTGGGCGCTGCCCAGGATTCAGCAGGCAGAGAGGCCCACCAGGAAAAGAGCTAAAGAAACACCGTGTAGGAATAATTTTTACATACTTAATGAAGTTTTTTAATTGCTGAGATATTTTTAATAGAACAGCTTTTAACATCGGTAAGTATGTAGGTTCTTCATAACTTTCCTCATCAAAAATAGGGTAAATTATGAGAATAAATTGAAATCCCAATAATTTATTTCAAGTGTGTACTTGCTTTCAAATATATGCTGGATGAACTGATGAATTTTTGATCAAATAAATTCCACCATCTAAATTATTTTCAGCATAATTTTTACTGGAAGGTTCCCTTTGAGTATAAGAAGTTTCTCTTAATTGTCTTCATTAGCAGAACATAATTTCAACTGTAAAAGTTTTACTTCTCACCAAGAACTTTAATAAGCTGCTTGCAATTTCACTGGAGCTGAGGTAATTAATAATGTCTAATAATCAATATTTCATATCATCAGAAATAAAATAATCTATGTATTTCATGACGTGTCAATAATGTAAAGAAATTAACAGCTATCTTTATTAAATTGTACTGAGAAGTCAAATATTTCTTAAAATGTTTTATTGATTTGATTACAGCAACATTGTAAACATTAAAAACCAGAGGGATTTTAGAGTACAGCATGAGTGTTAAGGGTTGTCTAGACGTTTTTGGAGTTCAGCTTACTGTAAAAAGATTGCTGTCATAAGGGCCAGGATTCAATATTACCAGCTGCTAATATGGCAAAGAGGAGGGTAAAAAGTCAATCTCATGTTGCTTGTGACCGCAAAACTTCTTTGGCTAGAAAAATATCTCCTGTTTTCCAGTTTCCAGTAGAATCCAACAAACATTGCTTTGCCCTGGACTGTTGATTTATGAGACAATAATTTAATGACATAGCAGCCTTATATTCTGCAACAGCACTGCCTGCTGTTTCACTTCATTCTGTGCAGAATGGAAGTTAAAGAACTATTATGAACCAAGCTTCACAATTAAAGGCTGTATTTTATTTTCTATCAGAAAAAACAAGTGTAGTTTTCATCATTACAGCAGCACAATGGTTTTACTGCTATACGTTATGAATAGTACCCCCAGTGAATATTGGAAATAGATCTACTGCTTGGGGATTTGAAAACTAACCCATATAATATACCAAGATTCAGCTGTTGTGTTAGGTGCCTTGCATGTCCCTTGCATTCCTTTGGGGAGCATATATGGGGCATTTACAAAACTGAGGCCTGATGCTTCAAAGGTAAAACCATACAACTGCCTTTGGGCGTTTCAGGCACATGAGAATATTTATTCTATGCTTTAAGTGTGACTTTAAAGACTTTTTAGGCTAAAATTTTTATATACATTTTAAAATAATACTATTTTCCTTGTAATACATTAAGAAGAGCCCATGTGTGTAACTGAAGTTACTTTAGGTTAGCCTAGAGAAAAATATTTTGCCTTATACCTACTATCCCTAGAAACAGACACTTTGATGAAACCCAGAAATACATAAATTTGATTGTAAATGTTTGTGGGTTTTTTTTTGTTTTCAAGCAGAAAAGTTTCTGAATACTAGTCATCAGCACCTGGAGAATCTTTTCAGAAGATTCCAGCATGTTAGTTCTCACTGACAGATTGTTTACCTGGTATCCTGGTATTTTTCAATCTGCATACAGCACTTCCATGAAGCTATTGTTTATATTAGAAATCTTATTAAAAAAAAGAATTTTAAAAGATCAGCCAGATTATATAATGGACTTGTTACTTTTCTCCTAAGTACTTGTTTTGACCTGTAGAGAGACATTTTGACACAGTCTGCTTTTGAGAACTCATTGTAGAAATCCTCATTCCAGTGCAGAATGATAATAGCATATTGCATGGCATCAGGAAATGAGCTATTCAACCTCTAGTCACCGCATCTAGCGACAGCATCTAACATCTCTGATCTATCCAAATATTTTCTCAAAGCATGGAAAAGGGGCATTTCTTTGTCCCTTACAATGCTGAGGTCTTAATGTGATCTAATTAAAGGACTTCATATGTGCCAGCCAACATGTACTAATATTTCATTATGTACTATGTTTATTTTCATTTCCATTGTGTAGCCCTAACAGCTGTGCATCTCATTCTCTTAAAATCCTTTCTTACCTCCAACATTTTTCACTACTTCATCCTGTTACTTGCCCAGTAATGTCCTTTTTTCAGTATTAAGGACTAAAATATCTACTTACCATAGTGAGTTAAAACTTGTATTACTTGTAAGGAGCACAGGCTTCCACAGCTTCTGACACTGCATGAATAATTTCACTGTCTCAGTAAAATAGCCCCAGGAGGGAGTTTTTCAAGAGACTTTGGAAGTATCATACATGTCACCTAACACCTATGATCACCTATTAAATAACCCTATCATGTTAAAAAGATAATTTAGTATTCAAAAGTATGAGTTTTATCTCTGCTGTGCAATTCTTTTTAGCTTTGCTTATTTTCTTGAATTTTTGTCTTCTGTAGTTGCATAACTATCATATCTTTAGTTATGTGTTGGAATAAAAACTTGCAACATCAGAAAATCTGGTAAAATCCTGTTAAAATTTTATATTCTGGGCAGAAGTTTAGCTATATAAATCAGATTTGGTTTCAACAGGCTTTTAATAGGTGTTACTACTTGTTTATTACAGTTCAGTGTATGAAATTTCATTTCCACCTTAGACACATTCTTGTCTCTCTCTAACTACCTGCAAGAAGTTTTCCAAAGACATTGAGACAGATATGACATTTTCTTACATTTTTCTTGATTATAAGAGCCAGCAGAAAGAAATAATTTGGGAAAAAATTTTGTATGTTTTTATGGTTACTGTGGGTTTGACTCCAGTAGCCATTTCCCTTGGTTATTTGCACTTACAGACTTTTTCTAAAGTTCTGGTGTGGATAATGGTTCTCAGAACAGGTCTTCCTGCAATTCTCATGCTAAGGGGGTTTTATTTTAGGCACAATAAAACAAGGGTTGAAAGATATGTGTGAAAGTATTCTTACTCTTAGAATTATCCTTCTTAGAAAACTGCACTTTAGGATGTCCTCCTAGCGCTGGATAGTGTGACTACTGTCAGATTTAGAAGACTATTGGCTGAGATTTAATCTTCATATTATGAGTACTTAATATTCAACAATTTAATGAAGCTTAAGTGATTTCTTTTTTTAACAGCATTCCCTGAACAGGGAAAAAAATCAGTAATGATTAATACAGGAAAATGTCTTTGAATAAACCAAACAAGTTATGAATTCCCAAAATTTATAAATTACACAAATTCAATACTCAAAAAAAATCACATTTTATTAAGTTAGGAAAAGATGAATAGTGGAAATGATATAATGTAATTTTTGTGAACAGTTATAAAAAGGCATCTCACTAATACACACATTCATTACTAAATACATGACTCACAGTAAATTCAACATATTCGAGCCCCTTGCTTGCTCTAGCTTCATTAACACAGCAGAATTGAATCCTGTGTACTTTGCCTTAATGCCAATGAGCCTTTCTCTTTATGTGAATGAAGAATGTATTTGGAACTCCTGTCTGAACTACAACTTCACACTATCTCATCTATGAAAACATACATAAACTCATTTGACTTGCAGCCTTACACCCTACAACCTTTGCATTCTAGGACTTCTTACCCTACTTCGTAGTTAATAGGGGTAATTCACCTTCCTCGTGAAAGGTTCATTTTTGTTTTCCTGAATAAACAACAGTTTGTCTCCACCTCCATTTCCATCAAATAGCAAGCAAACGATTCCTTCACAAACCACACTTTACCACGGAGCTCAATATGTAGTGACAGACGCATGCTGCACCACCCTGAGTGACAACTAAAATAAAAAAAAGAAAGGTCCCTGAAGAAAGAATGTTGACACTTTATCTTTCCATATGCCAATATGTGCTCTTTTCATCGCAGAATAAGTTTAAACACATTTACTTTGTTACATCGTCATTTTATTGAATTCTAAGTGATGACACTCGTATTTTCAAAGGGATTTACATCATTAGAGTCACTCATTTCGGTAGGGGAAGTGTTCTCATCCACTTTAAAAATGACATTTGGGTGACATTTAAAGTTACTGAGTCAATAGAACTGACTATTTTTTTATTTTCCTGAGAACAGAATTTCAAAATGAGCTATCTATAAAAAAAAAAAATAAAAATAAATAGACTTTGTCCAGTCCAGTTGCAAAACTTATCCCAATCTTACTATGGAAAATGCTTAAGTTTTTTCTATTGTCATAAAAATTTAGCTGATAAGACGTCTGTCAGAATCGCCTGACATAAGAGAGTAGTACTGTCATACTAATGCCAACAAATTTGAATGGTAACACTCCAAATCACTTTTATCTTGATCTCAGGTTATCTGACATAATACCTAACACACTTTCTAATGAGACTGAGAGAGGAACGTTTTGCTAGCTGGGACATAAGTGGCACAAAACTTTCACAGACTATCCAAAAAGTCAGGTTTTAGCATTTGTGATCATCTGTTGAATTAAATTCTAGCCAGCTGCCTTCTGGGTTCTCAGGTTCATACCTCCAAAAGCTTCTGCTTAACATTTCAAGCACTTAACCTATTAAATTATTTGAACAATAACAGCTTTTTGCACATACTCAAGGGTCTGAATTTTTAAGCCCTAGGCTGGCTCTGCTCAATCAGGAAGAACCACCCACAGCCTTTTTTCTGGGATAGTAATCCCACTGGGACTCCTGCAGCACACTGGGCCAGGGGAAATCTCATGGAGCAGGGCTCTCCTTCCTGCCCTACTTTCCATCAGACCTATGACACTGGAGGTATTCCTCATCTTCTCTGGGAAGGACAAAAAAGGACAAAAAACTGTAGCTCCAGCTTTCTCAGCAGGGCTTTAACCACAGGGTGTCCTGGCATTGTTCTGCACCTTTTCTTTAACCAAATTATTTGAATCTGTTCTTGAAGTACAAATCTTCAGCCCATTGGTGATGGCACACTTTGGAGAGAAAAACCCTTGTTCCAGTTAAAAAGCTCAAGAAATGTAACACCAATATCAGAGCTATCTCAGTCTTCCTCAAGAAGAAATAACAAAGGAAACGTACAGAGCACTAAATTAGAAACTCATTGCACACAGAATGAACACAGGGATTATTAAACAGAAAAGAAACTGTAAAGTCCACCAGAAAACAGGATTATAAAGCATATGTTTTCACTTTAAAATATTTTATTTTGGTTTTGTACTATTTGGTATTTGTAATAGGTAGAAAAGTATAAAACAATCTACTTACAATTCCACCATATTTTCAAGCTACAAACTAGCAATTAGGGACAAAAAACTGTCGACCACAGGCAGGACTCAATGACATTCATTGACAGGCAATGTTCTCATTAGAAGACATGTCAAGAAATCAAAATTATATTAAAAAACTATGATTTCCTTTTTCAATTTTTTTTCCCCCAGAGCTGGGTAAAAGTTAGTACAGAGAGGAGGAGGAATGTGGCAGGCCTGGAGAGGTTGAAAGTGCAGCTGAAATCTTTGTCATATTCTGGAATAAGTGAGAAAAACAAGAGCAAGATAAGAACCAAACCTGATTCTAAATCAAAAAACAAAGCAGGAGACTTGTTGGGTAATAAATCTTTCACAGAGTTGGTAATCACAGACTTGTTAGGGCTGGAAGGGACCTCTGGGCATCATCCAGTCCAACCCCCTGCCAAGGCAGGGTCACCTACGGCAGGTGACCCAGGAATGTATCCATTGGGTTTTGTATCCAGGTGGGTTTTGAATGTCTTCAGAGAGGGAGACCCCACGACCTTCCTGGGCAGCCTCTTCCAGAGCTCTGCCACCCCCAGTGTAAAGAAATTTTTCCTTATGTTTAGGTAGAACTTCTTGTAGTTTAGTTCATGGCTGTTGCTTCTTGTCCTGTCAGTGGGCATCTTTGCAAATAGTCTGGCACCACATTCTTGGCATCTGCCTTTGGGGTATTTGTGTGCATTACCTTCCAGACTTCATCAAAAGACTAATTCATTTTGCCACGAAGAATAATCATTGATAGATGAGGAGTTTTGTATCCAGGTGGGTTTAAGCAAAACAAAACAAAAAAACCCAACAAACAAACAAACAAAAACCTAAAACAAACAAAAAAAAGGTTTTAACTTCATATTTACAAAAAAAATGGTAAAAATAAAAACTTCATCTGAGAACATCATTGATATTGCATAATTAGTGGAAATGGAAATTTACCTTTTTTGGGCATTTGGGAACAACTACAGCTCTCTTCTCTCTTCAACTATAATGCCATGGGTATGTCTAAGCCCTTAGTAGAGTTAGCTTCTTCCCTCATAACTGATTTCTGAAGGACAAAAGCCTCCATACAGAAGATTAAGTTATAATCCTAATTAAATGAATATTTATTTTTCCTGAGTTTTCCATAAAGAAATTGCAGAGGAGAAAAGAAAGCTGCTTTCTTGGGTTGAGTAATGAGAAATTAATGTACTTCCATGTGAGATACAAGCAGAACAGAACCCTAGAAATTAAGTTAACTAAATAACCTCTACCTCAAAGTATTAATCAAAAATTTTTAATAGCATCTGTCCAACAGGGAATAGGAGTAGATGACCACAATCATCCAAAGATAACCTTAAATCATTGCTTATAGTTAGTTACTTAGAAAGACTCCTAATCTCAAATCTAAACCTCTTATTTTTGCAAAAGCTTTTACAGTCCTCTCATTGTTACATATAATTAGATACTCTGTTTTCTCTATAACAAAATTTTGGATTTTAGAAAAATATGTTTCCTTCCCTGGACTAACTCTTTTGACTTTTCTTCTTATGTCACACATTTTAAAATCTGTATTTTAGTTTTATCTAAAAATATTTTCTTAGGCAGATTATGGAATTTACTACTTTGATGTCTAGTGGGCAGTTAGTGACAATGAAGGAAACGAAAGTAGTGAAGAAGCAGGAAACTCTAAGCACAGAAACAGATGATTGAACAGTTGAGCAGAAGTCCCTGGACCTTGTCCAAAACAGTCATTTTTAAGTCTACCAGCAAACACACAGATTGATGACCTAACTCTGAAACATCTTGATAAATAACAGCAAAAACAAAACAAAACAAAACAAAAAAACCCACAACAGAGAGAGTCTATTAGCTAGAGGTGTAGTTTTGTCTAGAAAAACCAATTTGAGATGAAGACAGCACAGAGGACTTCTATCTAATCTTTAAGAGGAGCTGACTTGCAGCTAGAGGAAAAAATTACCCAAAATATAACAGCACAAAGTATAGGATCATGGCTATAGGAATTAATAACAACGTAAGTTCTGGTCTTGCTTTCTGGAATTAGATGAATATAAAGTCCTGAGTGACTTGAACAGCCGTCAAAAAGAAATGTGATTCTGGGATGTCTTACTGAAATATTTCTAGAAGCAACTGGTGAACATTAATGCCATTGTATAAAGATATTGCAACCCTGCAGCTGCTCGTACAGCACAGCAGCACCGTCCCTGTGGATGGGCGGTTCCTCAGGTGTATCAGCCAAGTGAAGAACTAATCATTCCTACTGCTATATGCTTTAGTTCCCTTATATGCCTTATGCATCAATGTTAAGAAGTGTCCTAACTTCCTGAGCACATTCCCCTTTTTAAATACTGGGGCTTTTTACTGCTAAGGGGCAGATATTTTAGTGCTAAGGGGCACATATTTCAGTGTTTCTCCAGTGGCCAGAAGGACTCTCCTCCCCAACAGCAGGGAACCAGTCAGGGATGAACAGCTACATTTGTATATTGGAAATATCTTCTTCATTCAAAATTCAATATGTATTCAATATGCTGTGACTGAAACTGTTGGGAAGGTGTGTTCAGGTGTAGGATAGCCTCCTTATCCTGAACAACCAAATTACAGCCTGTATTTATTTCTCAGATCTATAGAAATTAATCTGTAAGTAAATTTTAATATGTTCATTAACCTCCTTACTATAAGGGTAAATAACATCCTTTTTTCCTTTGTTACTTGATTTGTTAAGAAAAAAGTATTAGATACATGATCTGCAAATTCAGTATTTTTACAGAAAATATTGGGTGGTTTTATGCAGTAATGATAAGGTAAATAACAAATATGGGAAAAACTTGGTCAAAAACTCCATTTCTTTGAGTCAGATTAGAAAAAATGCAACATCTAGATGTGTTTGAGCCTTGCAGGGTAAACATTCTGCAAAAATAATTGCTCTCTTTCAAGTGGAGCTAAAAACAAGGCAAGCAGTAATGTCCATAGCAATTATCAGTGGGTTAGTCATCTGCAAACACCTCTGGCAATCAGAGCTGAAGTTCCTAAGAAACAGTTTGAAGCTCCCTTGGCTCTCTCCTTTGAGCAGGAGAAGCAGCTGCTCCAATTGCTCAAACATCTTGGGAAATGCACTGATAAGTGAATAGGGGCTACTGAAGTTTCCAACACTTGAAAAAATGATGGGGACAACTTTATTGTCCCCAAGGATGAACCTGACAGCTTTGTTTATTCAGTCTCAGGCACTACTTGGGAACAATTTAGCCCAGAGCCCCTTCCTGTCTCTACCTGGATACACAGGGCTGCTCCCACCCATGGCCCTGCCTGCCTTCCAAAGGACACACGATTTGGCCTGTAATGAGCTTAGTTTGAGTTCAGTGATCTTTTAAACCAAGCTACTTAAAGATTCTTCCCCGGAGTTTTGCGTATTCTTGTCTAGAGGTAAAAGGGTTTCTTTGTGACAGATGGATAAAACATTTATACCAAGTTGATTACACTCATCTCAGTGCCAAATCCCTACCTCACACAACAGCCAAAATTATTCATATATAAAGTCCATTCCAGCTTCAGCTGTAGAACACCAGAAGGCTTGGTATATAAAAGAAAGGATGAGAAGACTCACAAATCACAGTAAAATAAACCTCTGGGAAATCATTACTATTTAACCATATGTTGTGTTCTTTCTTTCTTTCTTTTTTTTTTTTTTTCCTGCTAGCAATGATAAATCCTATACAGAAAAAAGAACTATTTAAGTATTTTAACTGCTTTTTAATTTATTGTCATAATGAGGACTAAAGCTTAAACAGCTGATAGAACAGATCAAATCTTTACTTACAGGTTTTATAGTAGAATCAAAACTTACAACAGGGACTGATCCTTTCAAAGCACTTAATGGGTAAAATTAAAATCCAAATAAAAACATTTTTTTTTAAAATTTTCTTGTGTTGCATGCTCCCTTAAATATAGCATATTTACATATAAAGTGATATACATACATTCTAAAAGATCCATAAGAAGATTTTTCGGAAAATCTATTCCACAGGAAATATTGGCTCCTGTGGAATAAACGAAATGGATCACAGAATAAAACTTCCCCAAGCTCCTCAACTACCACTGGTTCTAGCTGCAAGAAACAACAATCACAGCACTTTTCAAACTACTGCTTCATTTATGGAAATGATGGTTCGAAACATTCAATAATGCTTTTTACACAGTTCATGAGTTTCATACTCTCTATGAAATATCTTCATTCAGCTGAAGGGTGTTGTTGGAGGCAGCAGCACAGACCATTTGTGTTAAGACTGTTTTCTGGAAACCTTGACACTAGGCATTCTCAGACTACTGCAGTACTCACTTGAGTAGCAGACCAACTGATTCCTCTGTTAGTCTTGAACACCTGAATCCACCTTTGCAAGGGATGCTTTTAAATCCATGGTACATCACAGGAAATTTTGTTTCTGACTACCAAAACGCAAATCTCTAATACCTGCTTTTCTTAGAATCAGCACTTGAGGTTGTTAAGTTCATCATAAGTTGCTGGATCTTCCTTTAAGCATCCACATTTTACAGTCGAAAACTGGAATGACAGGGGCAAGTAACAAACCTTCCTGGGTAGCCTGCATCTCCTGGTCCTGGAAAGCCTTGCTGCTCACATCCTATCTTTCCCACAGTTCTTCAAGCCTAACCATTGTTATTTGTTTAGAAACTGAAAAGAACATTTATCTGAAACTGGAATAATCAGTGGTGTTTTGAAGATGACAGAAGATTTTTAGCCAAAAAAATGTGTCAACTTTCTTAACTCCTTTCATATATAGCTTTGGAAAGATATTTGCTTGTTCAGGGGCATAGAAGTTAGCCTTCATTTTATACAGAAAAATAATTTTCCCCACAATGTTCAAAAAAGATATGTGGTCTGAGTTTCATGCTAAAGCACAGCCTATCAAAAACAAACAAACAAAAAAACCAAAAATAAAAATAAACCAAAACCAAAAACCAACAAAATCCAAGCACTTAAAAAAGTTTTTAAAATCCACAATATGAGGAAAAAACAATCTAAAAAAATCCCCATAGCAGTTTTCTCTGAGATGAATACAACAAAAGAAAGAGGCTACCTTTGTACTCTCCTGCAAGGTACAGAAAATCATCTTTGTCAGTTCTGTGCTCAGGAACAAGGTCAGTGTGGTCAGATAATACTCGACTCCTGATGTCTCCTGAGCAGATATGGCCTTCTGTGCATGGCTGCCACCAGCGTGTGCCAGTTGCAGATATCCTGAGAACTCACTGGACCCAGCAATAATTATTGTCTATTAGATTACTGAGATACTAATTTTGAGTCCTGGAAAGTGTTTCAAATTACATCCCTGATGACCACAGAAACAGCTCTTAAGTTTTCAGGAGTAAAAAGATCTTGATTTGAAATTCTAGACCTAGATCTTAATCTGAGTTTAATTGTATTATGCACCAAAAGTTCATACAGTTCCTTTTCTTACATATATTTTTTTCACTGCATATAGAGAGTGCTAAGACTGCATGAAATTTCCATCTGTTTTCTCCCAACAGTTTTCCCTCAGACTGTTAATGTTTCCACAGACAAAATATGTTAATCTCTTCTCTGTCATTCAAATGAAAACAAGTATTTTCATGAAACCATAGAATCATAAAATAACCCATAAAATAGCCTGGCTTGGAAAAGGGCCTGAAAGATCGTCCTACTCCAGCCTGCCTCTCACGGACAGGAGCACTTTCCACCAGACAACAGAATATCTAGACCACACTGCTGAGAGCTCCACCCAGCCTGAGCTGGAACACTTCCAGGGATGGGACACTGCTTTGGGCAGCATGGTCCCGTGCCTCACTGCCCTCACAGTGAAGAATTTCTTCTTACTATGCAATCTAAACCTACTCTCTTCCAGTCTGAAGCCTATCTTATCCTGTTATTACGTGTCCTTTTAAAAAATCCTTCTCCAGGTCTCTTGTTGCATTTTGGTCACTCAGAAGCCTTTACTTCTACAGGCTGATCAATTCCAAACCTCTCAATCTTTCCTCATCCATCCAACAACCTTGGTGACCCTCCTCTTGACTCACTCCAGCAGGCTGAGATCCTTTCTGTGCTGAGGATCTTAGAGCTGGATGTAACATTCTAGGTGAGGTCTTTTCTTTTCTAATGAAGGTTGGTTTTGTTTTTTTATTTAGAACAACTTCGTAAAATGATTTTTAAAGATGAAAAAGCACGACCGATTTATTTTCTGCAATATATTCAACACTGTAGTCTGGCATTAAGCAGCTGTAAATAAAGATTAAAATAACCTAAGAAGTTTCTTTTATGTACAAAATTATTAAGCACATGTATTTCACATCTACAGAAAAAGTAGGTTGTGTCTGTCTTGAGAGAATAAGATCAGTAATCCTTCTTTTTGAAGATAATGAACATCAAAACAATGCAGGGTTTTTTTATTCCCAGCTATTTTTAAAAAGGACCAAAATTCTCATGCAATTTTAAGGGAACCAATGACCTCAAACTAGTTACTAGCTCAGGTAAGCTCAGCTGAGACAAATTTTGAGTAAAACACTCCTAGGTTATCTTTTAAAAAAGGGGTTTTATTTAAATTTATGAGTTTTTTTCATTATTATTATTTCTTTTAATTTTAATTTTCTGAGTAAAAATACACTTTATTTTCTTTGTTCAGGAATGAAGTGTAGGCCACAGCAAAATGTTGCACAGTTTTTTAGCCCATGTGGCTCACATATGGTCTATCTCTGTATTTATAGCAAAACACAATAGAGTTAATGGATTTCTCACACCTCTTAGTTAGGTAAATCAGAACTCTTAAATCCTTTCCTTTCTTTGCCTCCCCTGAAAAAACTCTTCTTTCAGAGGAGTAGTGCTCTTCCATGCCATCTAAATCAATATCAGAGTCTCCCATTACAATGACATTGTTCTTTTTACAGATTCCGACACAATATAAATACCAGAGAATAAATGCGTAAATTCTCAATGTCTTCTACTGTCAAAAGATGCTGTCAAGCATTATCATGGGCATAGCAATTCCTTTTTTTGTGCTCATTATATTTTCTTAAGATTCCGAAATTATTATGACAGTAAATGTTCCTTATTAGCATTTGAGCACTCACCACATGCTACTGGGTAAGAATAATTTGAATGCTGTGTGGTTTTTGCTGACTTGGTGCATGTGTGTGTCTCGGATGTTATTGATGTTATTGATGTGGAATGTTCTTGTACACACTGTCATAAATTAAATTAACAACTATCAGGTCCTAGAGTACTTATTGGTTCAGATTCCATGTATCTTTTTTCAATATGTGCAAGAATTCATACGTGGACCAGGACATAAAACCCACTGAAATAAACCAAGGATTATATCTAGTAAAATCTGATGATCTGCTGCTGCTGCAATAGCAGCACAATAACATTAAAGTGCCTGTATTGCAAAGTCTCTGTATTTTATCTGGTTTTATTAATAATATTCTTATGTGTGTTACTGATTGCCAGAGGAAAAATAACTTTATAAGCAATCCAATATATTTCAAAAGTGAAATAAAAATATTATGCTAAACTTTGTTTGATGCTTGCTGTCACTGGACATCCATCTGTGTGCTGTTGTATGAGAAAACAGCATTTGAATTTCCTTCTCCTAACTCCCAGGGACTGCAGAAGAAAGAAGCTGGTGTAGCATTGTGTGCTGCCTCCCTAATGCTGTGAAATCAGCTCTCTTGAAAATCAATTGCTAGTTAAGGCTTTCCTGCTTATTGACATAGCACTAACCAGCACTATCAAAATGCACATGGCTTGGAGCTCCATGGTGCAGCAGATTTTAACATGCAATTGATTCTTTTCTGTTACCACAGTGCCTTGCCTTCATTGCTACGGAAGTTGCCTTGCCACAGACACCTCTATTATATCTGAAACCAATACCTCAATTTGCACATGGGAAGAGGGTAATTAGATTCCATTGTGTAATAGGAGAGGTAAGGCTAGGATATAGCACATATACTGGATCATACATTTTATTTTCTGAGTTTAAACAGCATGGAATTTCAAAAGCAGATAACAGTTAATTAAGCATCTGTCCTACAGGACCTAGGCAAGAGGCAAATCCTCACCAGCCTGCCATGACTCCCATATTGTAATCTCTCCCAGTCTAACTGTGGTAGTGTAATGAGATTTCCTTTATCCATGTCAATGTAACTAACAAGATTCCTATTTGCACTGTGATCTTACAAATCTAGATTCTTCCCAGAAATGGCCTTCCAACAGAAGGAATGCAGGTGTTGTCTTACTTGAGATAAAGTCATATAACAGTAGGCAACTGCACTTTTAAAAAAACCAAACAAACCATAACCGAAAAATCCCACCTAACACCCCAATATTCCCCCTCTGTAAAGATTCTAACTCACACTATAATCTAAACTGGCTCCTTGAAATGGGTACAATTTCTTTAAAATCACAATAAAACAAATATATTCCTGTCCTTTTTCAGTATCGTCTTCATTCTTCATTGGGTTCTGCTCTACAACTGGGAAAGTGCTCACTGGTGTGTTTGAGATTTCAGCATCACAACCTTGAAACATGGTTTAAAGCTACAGTTCACTCTCTCACATGTATTAAAACAGCTATCTGTCAAATTTATCCTTTACAAAACTTCCCCACTCTCTACTTTAACCAGGAGAGACACTTTTCTATCCCATGTCATGATCCTTGCTGAATAAACAATTACTTTAGTTTAAAAACATCCCTCTAACTTTTGTTCACGAAGGATAGAAGCAAAAAAACCTTTGTAGGTTGGTCGTGTTATTTGAGTTTGGATACTCTAAAACTCTTAAATAAAATCAACAAAATTAACTCCCTAGTTTTGAGCTTAGTAAATGACAATAAGGTGTTTGGGTTGTTGGTTCAGAAGTGTTAGTGGTTTTTTTCTGGCTATCTCCAAATGAAGGTAGAGGCCAGCACTGATTGAATAAACACCCTGAATATGCATCCTGGACAGAAGTCCTATCAGAGAAAGGGCACTTGATTAGGAAAATATAGAGTTACAGAGCTACGCTATACGTTGAGGAATTGGATACTAAGGAGTTGTTAGTGAACAAATCTGAAAAAAATATGTGAAAGATTAGGAAGGGGTAAAGGAAGCGGCTGACTTGTCACTTGCCTCAATGGGTTGAGAACTATTTTCTGTGAAAACGTAATCAGTGCACATAACTGTGTTCAGTATTAAAACATTCATGCTGAAAAACTGGGAGAAAACATACCTGTGTTATGTGTGCTTGAGAAATAAATGAATTGTGAAAGATCACAACTCTCTTTGAGATTATTGTGCTAAGCCTTGTGCCTGTCAGACACATTATACAAAAAGTATAAGCTGAAGTATCTAATCGAGGACAGCTCTGAAAAAATAAAATAAAAGACAAAAAGACCCATAATCTACTTATGAACTCCCCACCTATGTGTAGCATTTGTATGAAGGCTTGTGTACCTAATCTTATTCTTAACTCACCTAGTTAGGTAATCTAAAATCTGAAATAATTTTCTTTTCTACAATCTGAAGCATGAAAGCAGTCTTCCTACAAAAGTTCTTAAATAAAACCTATTAAAATGTAATAAATTCACTGTATAGGGCAGTTATCTATGATTGTAAACAAAGTATAATGAAAAAGATTGTGGCTTGGTGTTTTGTGGTGCTACACAATAAAACACAATGATGGAGTGTAGGGAAGACAGCAGTCTACTCATCTACATTGCAAGCCTCTCAGATTTGTGTAGACACAAAGGAAAGAGGAATTGGTGCTTGATTCCCTGGGCTCAAGATGTGGGACTTAGAGAAGTGTCAAGTGCTAAGGGCAATTATCTAAAGTTACTGAGTTCTACACATTTTGTAATTTGAGTAGCTCTTTAAGAAACTAGAAAAGCCTGTGTCAACTGCACTTCATATATACATATCTTTCATCCAGCTGTCACAGCTATCTGTCTAATAAAAGGTCCACCTGGAGCTCTATTGCATTTTTTAATCATACTACTAAAGTAAAAATTCTACACTAAATGGAATATTTCTTTGTAACAGTGTCCAAATCACTATCCCAGTCAATCATGTTTCAAACATGTGCCTCCACATTTTCTCTACCCAGTGCTTGCAGCACTTTTCTGTAACTTGCTGTCATAAAAAAATTGGACTAATTTCCTTATATAAGCCATCATTAGGCATTATGTATTTCAGCTAAATTGACTAGATTGTTTCTTATTAACTCCAAGTGTATCCTAATTCAGTATCATCAAACTAAAAATCTCTTTCTGAATATTACCATATGTACCACTGAAATGGAAAATGGCAAAAAGAAGTGATTCTGTGACAGGGAACTCTGACAGCTTAGTGATCAGAGTGAGTAACTAGGGAACATCTCCCTCCATCCCCAAGGTCTTAGCCAGTTGCAAACCCATAAGGTGTTTCAGTCCCAGGTTTGCTTGTTGATTATTTTTTTATTTCTGAATCAGTTTTCAACAAAATACGAGGGAAAAAAGATTCTAAGTTGAAACTCAATGTTTCTATAGTGATGTGGGTCCCTCACTGAAGAACTTTTCCCTTTTTGTGCATGTGTGCCAAATATCTACCTGTGTACACTTCACTTGGGTCTTAGAAGCCTTTAACAATGCTTTGAAGAAGTGCTTTTGTGATTTTTGAAAAAATCATTAGTAAGCTGTGCTTTATCATGGTGTATAGTCCTCACTTAATTTTCTATATGATTTCAGTTTCTCACAAATGATCCTATTTAGTAAGTAAATAATCCTTTTATTAATCATTCAATTATCCAAACTATAATTTTCTCAGCTAATTCTTCCCCTACTGATTGAAATTCTGAATTTTCTTTCGGCCAGAATCTGCGTCATAACTTCAAACCATTAATTATGGCTTATTGTGTTACACATTTCTGACAAGAGCATTGTATTTTTTATAGTCTTTTAGGATGTCACCATAATTGAATGAATTAATGAAACTCTCATTTAAAATATTGGAATCTGAACATTATGGATACACAAACAAATGCAAACACATACACTTGAAAAGGAATGAGAACTCTGTACTGTAAAAATAATTAATTCCAGTACTCAGTACTGACAAGTTTGAAAGTGAAGCACTGTACAACACTGAAAAATGCACCCTGTCCCTGCATTATTCTGCTGTTGTTCAAAAGGTTCTTCTGAAAGAAATAAATGGGACAGTACTATAGCTTCAGCCCTATTACCTTAAAATCTTCTAGGGCTATCAATGTCAACATTTTTAAAGTTTAGTAAAAGAAAGAATATATCCTGTCAGTTATTTCCATTTCTTTATCAATAAAATGGCTATTCAGTTAGAGATTTTTTAAAATACTCCTTGAGTATTTAAATGCCTCATTTGAGTAAACCTTTTTTGTTTGCTGAGTTAGAAAAATGTCTTTTTTTTTACTACTGCCAGAACCACTGGAATTTAACATGTTTAATGCTTTGTTTTGAATTTATTATTTTTCAGTAAAGATTTGTCCTAACTCAGCAAATTTTGGTAAATATGGATGCTATAAAATAGCAAAAATTGACACATAATGATTTTTCTCTGTTTTTGGCTTCATTAATATTAATTCCATCTGAACCGACTTTTGCACACAAGTAGAATTTCACAGCATTATTTGACTAATCTTAATTAAATTAATTACATTAGATAGTTTATGTACTCCCCTGAACAAAGGACTTTTACAAAATCTAAGACATCAGCAATTTGCTTGAAAACAGAACTCTAGTTTTGGTAAAGAGAGATGTGTGTACCTTAACAGGCATCAGTTCATAACATGCAGAAACACAGTATAATTATAATTCTCCTTTAAGTGAAGTGGCTGGAGGTAGCTCTGGCAGTTGGATTCCCAATATCATCTTCCAACAAGAAATTAAACACTTTGAAACATCAGTTCAGTCAGGATAAAAACAGGAATAGCAGGCTTTATTTTCCAATGCCTCTTTCCTTTAAATTAAGGGATCCTGGAAGAAAGGATTTGCAGACTGACAGAGTATATGTCATATCATACCAGAAGTCTGCTGAAACCTTGAAATACAAAGTGGAGATTCTGAGCCTTGCTTTGGCTTTGACAGCACTATTAAAGAGTAAGAAGCATTTCACAAGTAGCCATGTGTAAAACTGGGACCATTTTGTCATCAAGAATGTTCCTGAGAATTTTGGATTTGTGTCAGTAATTGGGGTTTCATTATTCTTAATATGTTTCTTCCATAAAGGGCTTTCTTAATATTTTTGAATAACCAGAGATGTTTTCTGATGCATCACAGAGTAAGTACAGTTTGCTTAGCCATGACTTTATCCTTAATTCTGTAATTTTTAAATCTGCAGACATTCCTTTGGCAATTTCTTTGTGGTGCTTTAATGACTTATAATTGTCATCTATAAATCAATCAGCTACTCATTCTGTATTCTTGAATTCCTTCATTTTTGGCAGCCAACTACACCAGTATTTTCAGACAACCACCGTCTCTGTTCTTTTTTGCCAAATCTGTCAAGTCTAGTTGTTTTATTCACTTGGCCTTACCATTTCTTTTCTTCAGAAACCAGTTAGGGTCATATCTCATCCCTTTATAAATTAAGTAGTTTAGTTTTCTTCACAAATCTGGCAGACAATAAATTTCTCTTCCTGTTGTTCTGGAAAGTGAAATCCAGTTCCTTCTTTTCTGTAGCTGTCCTTCAGTTCTCTTCCTCCTTCTATAGCTGTATGTCTCATTTAATACAGATTGATCTGGTGTAGATCTACTACTCGATAGATCTGGAATAGAGCTAGTACTCAATAGAACCCTTTTCAGCTAAACACTGAGGATATTTTCAAATGGTAAAATAGGTGATTACTTCCTGATTTTCTCTATATTTTTGGAAGCCAGATCCTGCTGTCCAACAAACACCTTGAGCTGCTGCACTGGATGTCTCAAAATTCTACATGAAAGACATATTTTTAACTTGCTTTTATTTGAGTTTCATCAGAAAAATACTGTATAGGAGTTTTATATGGTTCAGCTAAACATCACTGAAACAAAGGCATGTGTCTGATAGAACCCTGATTTCATAGAATCATAGAACAATTTGGATTGAAAGGGACCTTAAAGGTCATCTAGTTCCAACAGTCCTGCCACAGGCAGAGACACCTTTCACCTGACCAGGTTGTTCAAAGCCCCATCCAGCTCCAGGGGGGTCTCACCAGAGCAGAGCAGAGGGGCAGAAGCCCCTCCTTCACCTTGCTGCTCACAATGGTTTTGATGCAGCCTGGGTCCAGGTTGGCTCTCTGGGCTGTAAGTGCACATTGCTTGGTGATGTTGAACATCTCCACCAGCACCTCCAAGCCCTTCTCCTCAGTGCTGTTCTCAGTGCATTCTCTGCCCAGTCTGTGTCTGTTGGGATTACCCTGATCCAGGAGCTGGACCTTGCACTTGGCCTTGCTGAACTTCACAAGGTTCACACAGCCCCACCTCTGAAGCCTGCCCAGGTCCCAGTGGAGCCATCCCTTCCCTCCGTGTGTGAACTGCCCAGCATGGCTTTGTGTCCCTGGCAAACTCGCTGGGGTGCCCTCGATCAAAGTGTCAGTGACACTTTGTCACCGACAAAACACCAATCCTTACTAAATGCTGGAGACCCTGGGACTTTTATGGCTGTAGTTTTGCTGTATTTCTTTCTCATTTCAAGTCTTGCTATGGCTTCAGGCATGAAAATTTGCTCAGTCTCCATGTTGATACTTCCCTCTTTTGTGACTTCACTTAAAACCTGTTTGATGGAGTATTTTAAATGTAACATGCAAATACATATACATATACATATACAAATACATATAATACATTAACATTTTCTGCCCATCAGGATTCCAGGCTTAGCCAGCTCTAGTTCAGGTCTTGTATAATATATCAATTTTAGCCTTATGTAGGGCAAAAGAGAGTCTGTTTTGATGATGAGAGGTTTTCTAATTTATAATCAGAGCAGGAA
Organism: Polioptila caerulea; assembly: GCA_013397295.1. Taxonomy (NCBI): domain Eukaryota; kingdom Metazoa; phylum Chordata; class Aves; order Passeriformes; family Certhiidae; genus Polioptila; species Polioptila caerulea. Next base: position 12,112 of record VYXF01006259.1, on the reverse strand, counting down.
AACTTACATTCTGATTTCCTCATTCAGATGAGCAATCTCATTGTGGAGGCAAACTGGAATGTTCTGGCAGAAAAAAATAGGAATCAGTATGCCCTGCCTCAGACCAGATTGCTGGAGAGAGTTCTTTTTCTACATAGTAATATTTGGGCAGAATTTTATAGCTGAAAAGTGAAGGCAGAATTTTACCTTTTTTTGTCTAAACTGTATCACTGAATACTGAACCACAGATGTTTCATGCTCTACCATCTATTGGTTTATCACAGATAGGATCTGCAACCTCGTATACCAAAAACTTGTTTCTAAGTCTTCTTGTAGCTGCTTGATTTCTGCTGTGATACAGAAATTTTGACACAGAGCTTAGGAAAATTACCAGTTTGCAAATGCTCTGTGCCTAATGAAGCAATAGCCCACCACTGTTCTCAATACCCTGCTAGAGACAGCCCTTCTCACTAGCTGACCATTTACATGGTATGAAATTGAACTGTATTAATCTGCTCCCAATAAATTGTTTGCCTACGTGGCTGTTCACTGATGATCTTGTGAACATTTTGATGCATTTTAGGGAGTGCCTCCAATGAGTAGCTGGTCTGAGATGAGAGCACCCACCTTTAGCAAGTACAGCTATTACCAAGCTAGGAGAACTACAATTTTAGCATAGTTGCTTCTTTAAATGTTTGTGATGGTGATATTTAATCTGTGGCAGACTCGAAGCACTTGAATTTTTCACACAACCTATCTAAATATTAATCCATTTGCCAGTTGCTGAATAACATTCATGCCCCTGATGTGATAACATCGTACTTTTACAATTGCACCCAGAAGTGCAGTGGGAGAGTTATGAGAAAAATATATGTAGTCCCTCATTTCTGCAAGTTGAACAGAAATTAGGATTAAATTAACCCTGCTTCAGATAATCAATACACTGCAAAAAAACTGAATTGAAAATCTATTTGTTAGAGATACATACAAAATGAAGAGCAGAGCAGAAATTCTGGGTGGGTTTCACACAAACTAATATGATACAGGGAGGCTGAATAAAAGGAGCAAAGCCTTGAGATAAAATCAGTACTAATACCTACTCCAAGACATCAGTTTTGTTTTTAACCTCACTATGGAACTTTTGAAAGGACATATTTCCTGCCTTGAACATTTGGTCAAGAAGAGCAGCACTTGTGCAGGGTTTGCACAGCATTCATGTCACACAGCATATACATACATTGTGCGGTAATGAGTGAGTTTTATAAGCTCAGAGTCCCTTTAGAAACGGCCATTTTAGTTCCAGTTGCTCGCAGAAAGCTCAGAAACAGTAAATCACCCATTTCTTCAGACCTTCACTTGTTTTCTTAGCATTACAGCCTCCTGGTGACATTTTCAAAAGCAAGATCGCTGGATGTTATATTTGACAGCTGTCAAAATTCAGACAAAATCTCTACTTTAGATCTTGCTTACTGTGGAGGCAGAGCTGCACAGATCTCAGCCACAACACAGCTTCCTGGGTTGGTCCCTCAGCACCTGATCCATCCTGGGTTCCTGAGACTTTCTTACTAGAAGGTAATGAGCTAGGAAACATAAAACTTTTCTATGTCAGAACAAATTGCAGTTATTTGGCTGCTTTGAGTCTAGGCTAAATTGAAGGCTTCACTTTTGAGGGTGACGTGGGCATCACCAACTTCGCTTGCCATTTTTCTCCTGCTTTTCTGCTTAGGGGTCCAGTGTCTATATTTGCATGATTTTGTAAAACAGATTTGTGTGAAATTCTCATTCTTTACTTATACTCCCTATCAAAAGAATAAAAAAGGTAATATACCATGTGAATCTGAAGAATGATAGAAAAGATGACTCCAAAGAATTCATAACATGGCAACTAAATATTTTCCCCTGTTGCATATGACATTACCTGGGTAGACACAGACGCACGTATTTCTGGATTCTCCCTCCTATTGACCCTATCAACAATGCTTTTTTTAAAATTATTGAAATAAATTATGCTCTAAAGACAAAAGGATATCAAATTTGTAACGTTCTAAATCCCATAATCTGGGACACAAACCTGGTAACACTACAGGAATTTTTAGGACAGCTCTTCTCTTGATGCAACCACTGCACAGGTGAAATCTGTGACTCACAGGCAGCCCTGTTGTAATCCTGTAACCAGTGTTAGTGTTATGGAGCAATTGCACTGTGAGTCTGAGTGCAAGAAATCACAGACAGGGAATGTTTCTGAAATCTTGGCTCCCACTCATGGAGCAATACCTCCTATCCCATCAGGATGAAAGATATGGACATGGACATTGCTGCTTACAGTGCACCTTGTATCTAGAGAGTATTCACTGAAAAATATTCAGGAAGAAAAATGGAGACTGAGAATAGCATAGTCCCAGAAGAAAGTGTAGGATTGACTTTTTGGACTTTATTTTTTGGGAGAGATTTTAAGGTTTTGTTGGGAGGGATTGTTTCTTTGGGATTTTTTATTATTTTTATTTCCTCTGGTGATTGTTTTTAATCCTTTCCCTGTTTGCACCATTTTCTTGAAAATATTGTGCACTGTTTTTGTTTTTAATAAGAAAAAAAAAAGGTGTCTTGCTTTTCTTGTAAGAAAGCAGAAATACAATCCAAAGACGAAAAGTAATTTTCCGTAATCACTATATCTCATGTTTGATTACGATGATCTACATTCCTCAGGAGAAAATATGCTTCATTACATATTTGCAACCCACCTATATGCACATTAACTGAATGTACATCTGAGGTGCATCATGTACATCAACAACACAGCTGTTAGTCCAATGCTGACTGCAGCACTGGAGGGCAAAGTAATAGAATAAAAACAAAATGATAAATCAGACAGAGTTGGAGAGAATTAGAGAGAGAAAGGGATAATACTGTTCCATGCTTAGCTCCTGTGGAAAAAAATAATCTNCAATGCTGACTGCAGCACTGGAGGGCAAAGTAATAGAATAAAAACAAAATGATAAATCAGACAGAGTTGGAGAGAATTAGAGAGTGAAGGGAATAATATTCCATGTTTAGTTTCTGTGGTAAAAAATAATCTCAGTCAGAATGTGAACTCTTTGCAGCAGTGCTATGCTTATATCTCGAGTCACTGAGGATGGCCCATTCATAAGACAATAATACTGACTTTTAAATTTCTTAATATAGCAGTGAACTTGCAGTTTTAGAATCACAGAGTTTAAGTTCTGGAGAAGGACTGCTCTTCATCAAGCCTCTGCATTTCTGGAAAACAGTGGTAAGCCCCTTGCTGATTCCAGTTTTAATCATCTACTAGAGAAAAAGTAACAGCTAGAAACACCTGGCTTCTATACTCCTCTAGAAGAGTTTCTTGTCCATATGCTGTTTAAAAAGCCCCTACAATTTATAGAGATATTTTCCTAAGATAAATAGGTTTAAGAATACAGACTGTGTTTTGGCAAGCTAATCCAGTCAAAACCTGTCTGGATACTCTGCTCAAAATAGAAGTTGGACCTGGCTTAGGACAGAGAGCTCTTTGGAAAGCTGGTTCTGCTGCTTCTCCCTGAAGCCACATAGCAATGAGACATGCCCACAGCAGTGGGAGAAAAATTTCACAGGATGATTTGGGTCAGCTCAGTCAGATAAAGCAGGGTACCCACAAACATGATCAGTCAAGATTTTGAACAACATCAACAGCTATGAATTCCTCTGTTGATCCAGTTGTCTGCTGAAGTGGTTTTCTCTGAGTCTACAAACAGGTTATACCTCTGGCAGAAAACAAAATATTCAATTCTTTGATTTTTTTAGTTGCTATATGACTGTCAGCTTTCAGTCCCTATACGACATGTGAGACATGCTTTGGTCTGTAACAAATGGCAGCTACTATGAGACTATAGAGAGTATTTACAGAATTGGACTTGTCTATATTTGTTATGTGTAAGAAATGGGTTTCAATCTCACTGAAGCCAACCTTTAAAAAGACTTCCAGTAGTGAGTTAGGTCAAAGGCTTCAGTAAAGTGACATTTGATTAAGCTAGAAATGTCAAGCTATCAAAGCTTGGAAGAAACTGAGTTAAGGAGGTGAGAGAGACTACCAGTCCAGTTTCTGTATAGGACTGGCTATGCATCCATGAGTTTGGATAAAACCTTGGAATTCTGTGTGTATTACAGTTAATGGTGGACATGCTGGTGCAGGAAACAGTTAAGATGTGACAGAATGCAAAGTGATGGTCTGTGCTTAGATTTAAGAATATTCATGTGTCTGTTTTGACTTTGATAACTAGATAACTAGATAACATGATGGCACTCTGAAACTTTGAGATATTTGGAAGAGGTACCATGTTGGAAATATCATTAATGGGCCATGACGCAGTGCAGCATAAAAGCTGAGAGAAGGGGGTATTTGTTTTTTTGTATTTGTACCCATCAGAACAATTTTGGCTTTTTACAGTTGAGTTCTCCTTTTCAGAATGAGACCTGTTTTTAAAATTGTGCATGATAGTCTGCAAGTGACAGAAATGGTGATGGGATAGAACAGGATTGCTAAAAAGGCTAAAGTCTTGCTTTACACCCTATGTCATATTATAGATATGCTGCTCTCCATGTATAATTTGAATTTTAAAAATAATTTATGAATAGATAAAATAAATAGACAGTTTCTTATGAGACTTGTATGTTAGTTTTGTGAGGAGTTTTGTTGTTGGGGTGTTTTTAACTTAACACCAAAACCAATCTGAACCTAACTTTTCGTGGTTCTGGTGAATAACAGGTTATCTAACAAAAGTGGTAAGAATACAGAAACAAATATCTGGCATGTTATTTGAATGCCTAACAATCTAAAACAAGAGCAGACAGCCACAGTGAAATTTGTCTCTGCAGTACTGTCCATTTTGTGACCAGACAATAGATGCTTAGCCCTTAAAACACTAAACTTAGACAAGTGACACTGGGAGCTGGCATTGAGGTCCTTATACCCTCCTGAGAAATCTTTTTTCCTGCTTTACTACATGCATCTCCCTTAGTCTCTATATTTTAGAGAATAAATCAAACAAACGATTTTTAGCTAAGTGCATGCCTTTAGTTTTGTATCACTGCTAATGCAAGATATGAAAATAAAGAGCCTAATAAGGCAATGAACTGGAGTGAGGTGTAACCCTTGTGGGAGCAAGAGAGAAAGGGTAGGGAATTCAAATCCCTCAACATCAGAGGAAAGAAGCAATGCAAGAAACTGTCAGAGGAACTGGCTACTGAGAATAATCTGGATGCACACAATCAACTGAAATATAAATATATGTTTCTGATCTATACAGGCTTGGAAGATGCATTTTCCCTTGAAAATTAAGCTCTAAGATTTTGGTTAGAATAATGATAATAATCTGAAAGATCATGTTCCCTTGCAAAAATTTCATATATATTTATAAAGTCAGAAATTAATAATGATTTTGCCATACATTATTTATATAAATACAAGGAAATGTTGAGAATTATTATTTTTAAATAAGGAGTGAACTTCATGGCTAAAACTGTCTTGAGTTCAATGCCTGAGGCTACATAGTTTCTGGCAGAGGAGAATAACTACAGTTTATGCCTTAGATATGCCCTTGGTGTTTTCTGCATCGCAGAATGACAATTTTGAGCATTACTATTTTATTACTTATGCATACTCAGGTCATATACTACTATATCTCCAGATGCACTATTTCTGCTTATTCCTTAATTATACATTTTGGATAACAGCATTCAGCTTCCCCCAGGCATGGAATTTTCACCTTATATTTTATCCACTGAGTACTACAGATTGCAGAGTGATTCATCAGTTTCTTAAATTCAAATTGAATTATAAACTCAGGGTCACCCAGGAATGCCATTAACTGGTCAAAATATCAATGATACTCTTGCAGAGGATCCCATTTGAAATATCCAAAAAAAATCTCAGACCACTGAATGTTTTTTTCTGTGTTTGGTTAATAACTTTTTCAACCAGCACTATCTTTATGGTGATTTCATGTAGATTGTTTTTCCCTAGGTCTCTGAAAATTCTAAAGACAGTTTATATAGGGTCTGAAGTTTCCCTTTCCATGCACTAGGACAGCTATCCCACCAAAGGAAGATCTTAGTCATGCTGATGTGATTTACCATGACAATTCCACACTGACTGCTTCTTACCACTTCACAGTCTCTATGGTTTACATCACTCCTTTGATCCATTTTTTTATGACCTGTCGAACCTAATGTCCTCACTTAAGCTCCGTATTTCCCTCCTGCCTGGGAAATCACCATGACTCCTTATATTGCCTAAATTAGTTCCTGCAGAATTGCCTTGGCCAGTGCTAGTTTGAGCAAGGGCACACCATCATGAGCACACCTCCTCTCAAACTCTGTGTTTCTGGGCGGTCACTATGACCACCCAGAAACCATAACAGGATATCCAACATTTTCATCATGATCGCTTTGCCAGCACAGTGGGTAACAGGATGTTTAAGTCCCAAAGTGAATAAATCCACATAGATTGATTTTGGCTGAAACTGAGGAGGTAACCATGGCAACAGGAGAAGAGAAGCACCAGCTATTGCATTGACAAGCACTACATGGCCAGGCTCCCTGGCATTATTTGTCCTGACACTAGATTTAGAACAGAAGTTTCTCTTCTGTGAAATCACAATCTCTGCCTATTGTTTTAATTAATTATCAGACAAAATTTTCCAGCTGACGTTTCTGTCTCCCTTATCTTGATACCTCATCCTCATGAAGTTTCCCTCTCTTCTTAGGTGATGACAAGTGTTTCTGCATTTGAAGGACCTATGAACTCCACCACTTAAGGAAAAAAAACCAGCCAACCAACCAAACAAAACAACTAAAAATACCAAGCTTCTAGAATCAAATTCCTTAGCTGCAGGCTGTGCTGAAGATTGCTGGAGGCAAACAAGGAAGAAGGCAATAAGAATGCCTCAGCCAGGGAGTTCTCTAGTAATTGTCCCTGGAGAAAATTCTGACTGTGCTTTACAACTAACCAGTCTAAAAAATAAATTGATATAATAACAATCTTTTGTAGACGGAATAATTTGTCCTTCCTAACACTTCAGACTGAAAAAACTCAGTCTTTCAAACTTTTTTTGAAAACAGAAGAATAAATAACTAGCACCAAGGCAGGCAATCATCCCCTCTGGATTTTCCCTGATTTTCATGAAAATATTTCTTTGTAATTTACCACAGCAAAATGTGTCATCAGCAACTATACCAAAATATATTAATGTAGGGTTATTTCTTGATTTTTAGGGATCTGTTTTGAAATTAGTGATTTTGATAACACTTGTAGCCATTGTGATACCATTTAAAAGCTCCATTAATTCAATCATAATGAGAAGAAGTGACAAAAAATACTCCTTATCACAGTCAGAGCTTCTGGATATCCTTTAACTTGAAATATGCGCTATAATCGCTGCCTCTATGAGACTGAGAATCCCGTGTTCTTGGGTATATATCAATACCTCCTATGATTTCAGGGTCTACTTGTGGGCAATATTTATCAGCAGCAAGTCTGGATATGTTTAATGGTGACTTTTCTGTGCACATAGATCATGGTAGGATAAGGGCCAATATCATAATTATCTATCTTTAACTCAAACTAACCCTTGCTCTCAATTAATCTAATCACAGAGAACCTGAATTCAGTAGAAGTAGTTCCTACACCCCAAGTGACTCAAAAAAAACCCATTGTAGAGCTTATAAGTAATAAAGAGAGCTGCCCTAGTTGGAGATTTTATCTCAGAAGCCTTTGCCACAGGGCTCCAGATCTGAATCACTGTCCATAAAGCCTCCCAAAACAAGCCAACCACATTTGTAGAAAGAGTACCTCTTTGGTGAATTTTCTTTTTTTAATTTATGTATATTTTTTTGTTGTTGTTCAGAGTGAGGTTATTATCATTATCTAAAACATCTAAAACCCATCTGGTTTTAGAATAGAACAAGTCTACAAGATATAAATGAAGAAAGGGAACTCTCTCTCCAGCATTTACCAGACTTTATTTCAGCATTTATTTGCTGTGCAGACTCTCATCCCAACTGTTGTATTTGCTTCTTGCTAATAAGGAAAAACTTTACAGAAAACCAGTCTCTTTTCCTTATGGTCCCTTGGTTATTTCACCACCTGTGTAGCAGTCACAGTAGTGAGGACCTTTCTGTAAACATGTATCTTTCTTCAATATATTTTATTCATGAAAATTTTCTTAAAGCCTCAGTGTTGTACTTTTATTAGAATTGCAATGATCAAGCACAGAATTTAAACTCAGATGGATTATTAAAAGTTACAAATCAAGAGCACATGCAATAAGGTAATCTAGTCTCTTTAAATATAGCACCAAAACGGCATCATACTACTGGATATTGAACATAAGCACTCTTGAAAAATGAAAGGTAGAGCTTAATATGCCTTTTTAATCAAGATTGGTTATGAATTGTAGTTCTTCAGCACTAGACAAGTGCTAAAATCTATGGTGTTTCTGATCAATACAGATAAATATTGATCTATATTCTGTGTGCAAGAGGCATAATTTGAAAATTTACATTAATACATAATTTGTAGGAATAGATCTTTCAAAGAGAATCAAATGTGAAACCCTTTTGCCTGTAATCTTTGCTGAATTGCCTCAAAACAGCTCCTGCAAAGAATGATTTACATATTCTTTAGCTTAAATTTCTGGTGCACCTTTTCAGCTATAATACTTGAACATTAAGTTAAACCAATGACATCCAAATAAAATGCAACAGACTAGTTATTCTTCGAAGAGTAGGCAATTATCACCTTGGCCTAGGGAAATTTTACAGCTCTAATATTTCATGAGCACGTTTTTCTCATTTGCTGAAAAGTCAATAAAGAAAGGGTACATATTTTAAGTAAAACTAGGAAATAAGAAATAAGTCTACTCCGTGTCTTAGCATGAGTATCACAAGCGCCATCCTCCAAATATTTCCTGCAGAAAATTTTCAACTCCCTTCTGCAAAGATATTTTTTTCTGGCAAGAATTCCACAGTGGCAGGTCTGACCATGGGAACTCCAGGAAGTTTACAGTAAGCAGGAGCAGCGGCTGGAGGTCAGGGAACATTCCCAAAGGCATTAAAAAATGGCCATAAAGACCTAACTTTAACAGTTTAAATCACATTTGAGGTGTCAGTAGATGATTATCTATTTGTATCTCTATTTTACAACCCCAGGAGAAGTAAGAAAAGTCCATGCAAGTCAGTGAAATGCATCAATAACATCCCTGCATAAAGGATTATGCATGCAATTATGTGTGCTGGTGGGATCATCCTTATTCACTGTGATATGCATGAGGAATTGCCTTGTAATTGTTTTCTGAACAGTAATCATTCATTTTCTCAGGTTGAGAATGATAGATGAAAGATTTTCTAAACCTGTCTTAAAATTTTACTTTTTGGCTAGTAATGTCACTAATACTCAACAAATCTACTCATTATTACTTCGACACATTGCTCAAAGGAAAGGAGTCTCTTCTATATATTTTAAACTAATAATATTCTTAAAATTGATTTATTGATTTTATTCCACTTGATATTCTATGCTATTATTTTTAAAGTTCTGTATTTTCTCATTTAAAAATCCAAAAGGGCAAAAAGATCTGTTTGTGCCTATCAAAAAGGACAGTCTAACTTCCTACTTGATTGTATCAGCAAATTGAAATAAGAATTGTTCATCACTAAGTCTTTCTTACTGGCCACAAGAGAAACATACAGACTGTGGTCTAGCAGCCTGAGAGGGATTGTGTTTAACAAAAGGATCTCAGTTTCTCATCAAGAGCAATGAAGTTTGCAACATTGATTCAACAGACATTATTAGAAAGATTTTCTTAAATTATTAACTTCCAACCTCAGCAAGGACTCTAAAGGGAAAAGGAATGCAAGACAAAGGAACTGATGAAGGATTAAAATAAGTAGCAATTACAAATGCAGTGAACAACACTGAATAAATGTCAATTTTGTATAGTTTTAAAGTTCACAATTTGATCCAATGTTCTTAAAATTGTTGGACAGGTAGTGGACCTTGAATATATAAGTTCAAGAGCCAAGTTTTAAACAGACATACTGAAATTTAGTTGCAACTGTGAGCCTGCTTCTTTGAAAAAAAGAAAGGTTTCACCCAGAGATGCTGAAGAAGACCAGTGTCTTTGAATTAAACTCTGGTGCAAAATTTTAGACAGCCACACAAGAAAACTTTGAGCTATAAGACTGAATAGAAAACCACTTAAAAATTAAAATTTTTGCTCGAGTTTGCTCTTTTGGCCTAGTGCTTTCCCTCATGAATCAATAATTTGATTCCATAATGTCAGGCAATTCAAAAGCTGTACATATCTTTAAATTCCTTATCACTATATTAATTTAATTTTTTTAAATTAATATATCCACACTACACTTTACCTCAGCTTTGTGCATGAATCAGTACAGAAAGGTCTGAAAATGAACTTGCTGACTATTAAATGACCTCCAAACCATTTCAAATATAACCTTTGTGGCAAATTTCAAGCTTTGGGAGTGATTTTATCATTGTCCACTGCCAATGGAATTTCAGCTTGCGCCATTCCCATCTGCCACAATTTCTTGATCTTGCTGTTAAAAGATATTTAATTACATGTAACAAAATTTAATTAAAATAGTATTAAGATACTAAATCATATGCACTCCAACTTCTTGCTTGTATTTCCAAGATCTATTAGTGCAGTCTCTGTTTGACCACTCCATTGAAAAAGCCATTGTTTTCAGGCCATATTTGCTTTTTACAGGTACCCTGGCTCATTCAGGGTACTTTGAATACCTTTTCATTGTTTCCCTTTGTTCATCATGCAGCCCTACTGCTTGTTTTCTGCATGCTACTTAAATACTTCTATGAATACGTAATTACGAATTTAACAATTAGCTTTTCTTAGCAGACCATGCATGCAGCATTTGCTCTTCAAAAATGATTTTAACCTTTCTGGGATATGATTTTGCACGGTGTGTTCGTATTCCTAAGAGGGGACTACAGCAAAATAACACTAATACCACAAGTGCACATTAAATTAGAAGAACCAATTTAAGAGGCTGCAGGACTGGCTCTTCAGGCAACATTTTTTTTTACGTGCTCAAATTGTGGCACTCACTGACTCTATCTGCAGGTTTTCAGATACTCTGTAAATCAGCAGCCTACTAGTGACCTCTCAAGATCACCATTCAATAGTGTCATTGACATTATTTGTTCAATATCACCATCAGATTTGCGTGGCAGAAACCAGTGTTGAAACCAGTTTCAGCATCTAGATGTGCAAATTAAGACATATCTGGCAACCCTCTATGTCACTGAAAACAGCCTTTCTATTTCCTGCAGCAGTCCAGGCAGAGTTTCACTGGACAGCAATATCTTTGAGTATAAAGCAATGGCTCAATATCTAAGAACTCACTCACACATCCTTGGGAATTGGCCTGCTAGATTCTTCTAACTCTTGAAAAATTGACTTTTCGTGTGTTACTTCTAAAAACATAGGAAACAACAGATAAAAATTCATTAAACTTTAGTAGACAGAAATTCTGGCACAAAAAGTTGCTGTCTTTCACAGAATTTGTTAAAAGTTTTGTGATCACACCTCTTTTAACAGAATAACTGCCAGCAAACAGGAGAGGGCCATCTCCAGGAAACATCACTTCTAGAAGATAAACTTTTATCTATGGGTTATCTTCTATCTTCTGACACAAAGTAATACTGAAGCTCAAAAGCATAGGTCAGTTGCCATACGGGATTTCCTGGTTTCTTCCAGGCTGTCCCTCTGCAATTTGGGATCTTAGCGTTCTATCTGGCTGGGGAAAAAAAAAAAAATTAGAAAATATGAAAAAAAGCAGGAGATCTGTAGAGAGAAATTCATTAGGAGAAATCATTGTACATCTCCCCAGCAGAAGGCAAGCTAGGTAAAGCTTAGTAGAAACCAAAAATATTCACCAAATCTACAGCAAAGTTTTAACCCTCAGGGTGTCACAGTAAAATTTCTGCAAAAAATTAAAATTAATAAAAACAGTTTATTTCTTCTTTTCTATGCCTAAAATCTTTGTTCTGAAAAATAGTGCTTTGCTCATAATTTCCTCAAAATATCACCTTAAAGCA